>JBAIZL010000004.1:106489731-107087231 GCA_036971475.1 Prosapia bicincta
TTGAACAACATAAAAATAACTATGCAAAAGGTTGACT
The DNA here is from genome assembly GCA_036971475.1 of Prosapia bicincta. NCBI lineage: Eukaryota > Metazoa > Arthropoda > Insecta > Hemiptera > Cercopidae > Prosapia > Prosapia bicincta. The sequence continues at coordinate 106,489,769 of JBAIZL010000004.1, forward strand.
CAAAATTTTATAAGTAATTCTCTTTTAATGTGCATCATCTATAAGATTATTATGTCGACTATAATGAGCAACTATTGCACCTTTTTATCACAAATTACGTTTTCAGTATATTTAGAGATTTTTCAGATTTTACTAAAAAAAAATGTAACTCTTACGTTAGTGTCATATAACATAGCTAGATAATGTTTTATTGTAATTAAGTAAAAATTTGAAACATTTTTTACTTGTTTTTCCTCAGCCTGGATAGTTCAAGTTGAGGATAGAACATATCTCCTGAGACAAAGCTTGGGAAATTAATAAGAAATATTCACACAATAACATAAAGTGTAATATTAATAATTATTAATCAATGTACAATAATAATTAAAGTGTTCATAGTGTTGATTAGTCACAAAATACTATTCTAACAACAATTTATTTTCCAACCAATTTGAAGTTGATTACTTAGAGATGGAATCCCAAAAACAAGTAATATAAACAAACAAATTTTAAGTCAATTCCTTATTATGTCAACAAAGGCAAATTTTATTGTTATTACTTTTTTATTAAATAATTACCAATGTTATGAATAAAGTAACAGAACCTAACAGCTAAAACAGCTGTTCTACCACATAACCTATTACATAAAATCAGCTTTTTTATGAAATGATATGTTATCACCTATTTTAAGCCATATGGAACGAAATAACTATATTGCATACTTTGCCCCTTTTGTGAATAGCTTTTCCGCAATGTAGAACTAAAATTATTTATATAAATTTAATTACTTAATTATTATTTTTTTAAAACTGTAATAACATCTAATGAGATCCACTACAAGTTTTAAAAAAAATGTTTAACTGAAGTGGATGAATAAAAAGTATTTCAATAACGATTGAAAATTTGAACAAGATGTATATAAGAGCGTGAGCTAATAAAAAGAATTGAATATGTTACTATAGAGTATGGAGAGAAATGTGAGAACATAGGATTTGCATGTCAGAAAAACAATCAAGCATTCTGCTACACATTTATTATTTATTTTTTTAAAATATTATCTATTGTTATATATTTATTGTAATGAATCTGTTTCAAACTATTTATTGCTGTTTATTGCAATATATTTCTTTGTTTATTTATTTTACTTAAATTTTTAGATTTTAAACAGTAATTATGCTTGGCGATGATGACCAACATTGGTTTTTGGCCAGAAAAGAAAAGAGCCAGTCAACACCTGGTTTAGAAGAATGAAACGATATAAGTAGAAAGAAGGAAGATAGTTTAGTAACGATAAGCCTAAATCTCTTACGATCGTAGTAAAGACCCAGCGACAATCTTTAGATAGAGCAGAACAATCAAACAAAGAAATACCTTGTATATAAAGGAGAGAAGAAGGAAAATGTATCTTTAGATAAAAGCCGATTGTTTTTTATGTTTACCTTTAATTTCCAACAGATTAAATCTCTGATATAAAGGGCTTCTTTCTCTTTTGCTAATTTTTGCTAAAGCCCAAAACCATTTGTATGGATATTACATTTTCTAAAACTACAAATATGTAGAACAACTATTATTGGTTATTAATAAATAACTATTATTAATTATTATATGTTTTAAAACCAACTGTTATTATTTATTAAATTGCTGACGGCTTTTTGAAATAGTCAAAGTTAGTTTCGTCTTCTCAGAGAAAAATAAACTCAAAAACATAGATATAAGATTTTTTGTTATTAAAAATCGGTTTATAAAAAAATTCCCGTTTTCGTCGAAATGCGTTTACTTTTCTGCAAAACAATTTACAAAACAAACATCTATGTTTTTTGCTATATACTTTACGTTCTTCATAGTGTATTATTTGTTTACCTTAAAGACAGTATCCAAACAGCATATAACGATCACTGCACACTTTCTTCACAAGGTGTTAACAGTATCGAAGCGCAAATCACTCTGGGTGAGAGTAACAAGTTGTAAGGGTCCAGTGAGCTTGCGCCGAAACCAAATCTACTTCACGCTCATGAATGGCGTATCCCCCTCTCGCTGCTTTTATTCCGCGCAATTTGTACAACTTCTACCGAATCCAATTATTGTGTTCTTTTGGCACCGAGTGACGTTTGTAACCTGGCCACGCATACGTTATTTTGTCGCCTTTAGAAATCACTCGCTTACTCCATGCTGGACAGTTAGATACTACACAAACGAGTACACGTGACTTTATTTATTAAACCCTACAAATAGAGTAAATAAAAGTATACTGTATATATATATATATATATGTAGAATGTCAAATAGGTTTTCCTGTTAGAATTATTTTTAAGATTAAATAATATACACTAATTACAGGAATAATTTATTGAAATAATACATTCAAAGCTTTTCGTTGGTTGACATTACCAACATCCTCAGGAATTACAATACTAAGAATGATAAAAGAACTGTCTAACAAATATGAAGCTACTAGATAAAGCATTACACAGTTGCCAAATCTATTACAATTGTAATAGGTTTGTAATAGATTTGACAACTGTGTAATGCTTTATCTAGTAGCTTCATATTTGTTAGACAGTTCTTTTATCATTCTTAGTATTGTAATTCCTGAGGATGTTGGTAATGTCAACCAACGAAAAGCTTTGAATGTATTATTTCAATAAATTATTCCTGTAATTAGTGTATATTATTTAATCTTAAAAAAAATATATATATATATTTATATTATAGAATATGTTTTCTTGTGTATTAATAAAGAACAAAAGTCAAAATACAAATACAAGAATTATATTTGAATTTACAATTCAAAGCTTTTCGTTGGCTATCAGTACCAGTTGGAATTTTAATTGTTTAATATTCCTGATGATGTTGGTACTGTTAGCCAACGAAAAGCTTTGAATTGTAAATTCAAATATAATTCTTGTATTTGTATTTTGACTTTTGTTCTTTATATATATATATATACATATATATATATATATATACATGAAACAATATGAGAAAATACAAATACTTTATTATTAATCATGTTTACACTCGCAGTAATTATTTACTGATAAATAAAAGTGGTTGACTTGCGAGTCAGTTATAATTATTTATTTATGCAGGAAACTTTTTAATAACGGATACGTTATCCTTCTCCAGGCCTACAAAACATAAGTGCACAATTAGAAATACCAACAATAACAACCTAGTTCACCAATAAACATACCTACAATGAAATTTCTTGTAATTATAAAACACTACATAAACCTCTAAAATGGGTAACGTCAAAAAGAAGTTTTTTAAATACGAGTATATTATTTACATAGTAATTGCAAACTCTAACATATTTAATTGTAGCAAAAACATGAAGAACCCTAATCACTACTATAATTACAATCACTACAAGACTGGAATAATTACATTTATAGTTTTAAAATATACAAATTAAATCTAATTAACTTTGCAAAACAACCAGCTAAAATTTTAAAGAATTAACCTAATCATAACTAAGTATGTTTAAGTTTTTTAATAAGTGGTGTCACTTTATTAATCACTTTCAATTTCTTAGTGTCATCCTTAATATTAAAATCATTCTTTTGTAACAATATGGATTATATTAAAAAAAAATACGTATTTACTAATTACAGTACTTTCATAGTACAAAACCACGGAATTTTTTAATTAAAAAAAAATGAATAAAATCCTTGATGTGATCCAGTATGACAGACATAAGAGGTACAACAAGTATTTTACTTATTTTTTCATGCTTACTCATACTTGGCCTACTTACAACTGTCTCTTAGTTTCACCAATATACGTGGCCTCATAGTTATTACATGTTACTTTGAACTCAACACCAATAAGATTGAGAATTTCAGTCTTGCCTTTACCCCTTTTAATAATGTTAGACAAATTATTAGAAATAGAAGGAACAGTTAAGATGTTATATTTGCCCAGTTTCTTAGACATTTTCTCATAGAACCCTTTCATACATGGTAAATGGAAAACAGAAAGTCTTGCGTCGTTGAGAGCACCACAAATATTAGAAGAAGAATAAATAAAATATAATTTTAAATCAACGCGTTTCTTAATGTAAAAATCAAGAAATTTACAAGGATAATTATTTAATAGTAAGTATTTGTAAATCAATTGAATATTTTTCTCATAAAACAGAGAATGTGACAACCGAATTACTTTTTAACAAGTGGGTAAACCTTAACCAGCTCGTGTCAATTAGGATTGTCCGATTGAAAATTAAGAAATCTAGCAGAAAATGTTGGTTTTTGATGCCAATCAGTAAATATACCACCTTTATGTCTAATCAATAAAACCTCCAAAGAACTAAGTCTGTTATTTTTCCTCCATCTTCTACGTAAAATTAAGCCTTTCATCAGAATATTCATTTCATACAACTCTTGTAATAGACAGAGGGTAAGGTGGGTGCATGACTGGAAGGTTTCGGTGGGCCTTCATGTCAGATCACCGGATCATTACTGCTACGATGAGGGGAGTTGTCCCCCATGTGGTGTGGTTTAGGCACCCGAGAAGGACAAACTGGGAAGGTTATAGATCCTCGGTGAGGAGGTGGATATCTGACTTTGATGGTAAGTATGGTACACCAAACCATCCGAAAAATACTGAAGCCCTCATTAGGCTTCTCCACTTCGTTTGAGGAAAATTGCCCTCTTTCGTGGGTAAACACTTGAACTTAAGTGGAACTGTGAGTTAGAGGCAAGACAAAAGGAGATTAGACGGCTCTTTCATAAAGTAAGGAAAAAATGCGGCGGAAACCTGGCAAGCATATAAAGACATCCAGAGTCTCTATAAAAATTTCATAAAAGAGTTTTAACATGCTTCTTGGGAAAAGTGGTGTTTAGAGACTAGCACCCTGAGTGACACTGCTGACTGTTTAAAGTGTTAGCAGATGCGCCGAAGGAAGAGCTCAAGTTTGTCAAGAAGGCTGATGTTAGATTTACTGCCTGAGAAAACCCTGCGTTTGCTGAAGAGGAACAGATTTCCCGGCATTAGATCTCTGGAAGATGGTGCTCATACGGTACCAAGGGTAGATTGGAATATTGTTGGACAGTTGATCTCGATGCAAAAGGTGAGAGAGGCGATTCTGTCTTTTGAGCCTTTTAAAGCGCCTGGATTGGATAATATTACTCTAGCATTACTACAGAGTTGCTTGGAGGGAATTATAGGGCCATTGACGGGATTACTCAGGGGATGTGTTGGCCTGGGTTACACGCCCGGGCAGTAGCTAAAAACGAAAATAACTTTTATCCCTAAACCGGGGAGGAAGAGTTATACAGAGGTAAAAAACTGCAGACCTATCAGCCTTACATCATTTTTGTTAAAGACACTGGAAATGCTGCTGGACCAGTATTTGAAGGAAGGACCTCTGAAGTATCCGGTTCATCAGGACCAACTGACTGCGTTTTTGTCGTTTGTGGACTTCATTGTGGGTCAGATCAACAACAAGGGGATACCTGTATTGAGGCTTTTCTTGGTGTGGAGGGGGCGTTTAATAGCACCTCTAAGGTGGATATCAAGTGAGCCGTTAATAATCACGGGATTTCTGACGGAATTATAAATTGGATTATGGTTCCTGGAAAACTGAATAATAACTGCATCCTAGATGGGGTGCAAAATAAGTAGGATGCTACCTAGAGGGCTACCCGATAAGAGGGCTACCCGAAGGTTGGGGTATTATCCCCTTTGCTGTGGAGCCTTGTCGTGGACGGCGTACTAAACACGATCAATGGATTGCGCGTTCTGGTGGTAGGATATGCGGATGATATAGCTATCCCTGTCGGAGATCTATTTGAAGAGGTCCTTAGAGATCTGCTTCAAGAGGCACTCAAGGTAACAGAAGCATGGTGCAGGGAAAAAGCACTACGCATTCAAGGAGAGAAATGTGTGGCACTCATCTTCACTAGGCGATATAAAACTAAATCGCTGGAGAAGATGGAAATTGGTAACAAAAAAATAAGTACGTTGAGAGCGATAAATATCTGGATAGGAAGTTACTCTAGCGTGATAAATTGGAGGATAAGTGCAAAAAAGCCATAGTTCAATCCTAATAATGGTGTACAAAATAAAATTTAATGACTATAAGATACACAATTAAAGATGTATTAGTTTGTAATTCTTATGTAAATAATATTTAAAACAATTTATTTTGACATTATCCATTTTAGAGGTTTATATAGTGTCTCATAAGTATAAAAAATTTCATTATAGCTATGTTTATTTGTGAACTATTGTTATTATTATTAGTAATTCTAATTGTGTACTTACGTTATGTATTGTATCCTGAAGACGATGACGTATCCGTTATTGAAACGTTGACTGCATGAATAAAGTACTCGCAAGTCAACCGCTTTTATTTATCAACAAATACTTTACTGTTTCATACAAATCAAAGCTTTTCCAGCTTTACATCCGTTCATTTTGTAGTGCAAAAAACGCAGTTTTGACAATTCGCCATATTATCCGTCACTCGCTGACAAAAGAACACAATAACTGGATTAGGTAGTTGTACAAATTGCGTGAAATAGAAGCAGAAATAAAAGGGGGATGCCATTGTGGATGATTGCGGATTGTCTCTTAAAAGTCTCGTTACTAATCCCTTCACGGAATCCAGATTCCCACGAAGATGTTCTTCGAGCGATGATTTTAACTTTGGCAATAAAAAAATGTCTGCTGGAATTACGTCGTATCTGTAGAGGAGCTGAAACGTCCTTGCTTTTGGTGCTTATTCAAAATCTTTCGGACGAGCTTACCGCAAATCTTTTTCATTTCCAAATTTGTAATGATGATGGAAATTGTTATTTGATCAACTTCGCATTTACATGTGTTTCTTCAAATGGAAAATTAATGAATAGTTGCTCTCCAGAATACATCCGTTCATGTTGTCGTGTATAGAAAGCAGCTCCGACATTTCGCCAGAATCTCACCTAGCAATGACGACGTCTCCCCAAAAACAGTTGAATATAGTCAACAGTTGACTGAGTAGTACTTAAACTGTTAGAAACTGGTTCAGCAGGAACTGGTTTCAACTCGTTAATTATAGGTGAGATTTTGGCGAAATGTAGAAACTAAGTTTTAATGTATTTATATAAACATTTGCTAAATCGGAATTAGATTGGCCTAGAATTATTTAACACAAAATAGAAATAAAAAGTTGTTTGACATGGACATGATTATCTAAGAATCATAAGTGGGTGTCTTCGAAAACTGACAGGCTGGAAATTGATTCCTTTATTAGGGTATATAATTGTATGACGAATAATTGTAATCGAATTTAGAAAAAAAAGTGTAATAGTTATGGCTTAGACGATATAAAAAAGCGCTCGGATGTCATCATGCCAAATTAGCTTATGAAGACTAGCCACAGAAATTGTGCAAAAGAATAGCTGAAGATATGACAAAACTGCTGGATTTATGTCACGGCCAAAAAAAACTACGTTCTGAGAAATGTCATTCGACGACACCCGTACAACGAAATCTTGAAGATTGTTTAGGGAAAGTAGCCAACATTGAATGAATTTAATTCTAATAATAAATCATATAAACCAAATATACTGCTCGCCTTAAAACCGCAACAGAGCGAGAGGTGAAAACTGTTATTTTCAAAAATCAATTCACAAACCAATATCTGTGTGTGTGTGTGTGTGTGTGTGTGTGTGTGTGTGTGTGTGTGTGTGTGTGTGTGTGTGTGTGTGTGTGTGTGTGTGTGTGTGTGTGTGTGTGTGTGTGTGTGTGTGTGTGTGTGTATGTGTGTGTGTGTTGTGTGTGTGTGTGCGTGTGTGTGTGTGTGTGTGTGTGTGTTGTGTGTGTAAGAAAGAGAGAAACAGATAAGTATATAAACAACGTTAATCGGAGGTAAACACGAGTTTAAAATGCTTAGTTCTATTTTATAATCGGGGTAATCCTACAATTCTTGCGAAACTATGTTAAATACATTTGACAGAAATATAAAATCCCTTGTGAAGGCAAAATATCTTCTTCATAGTAACCCTTCACCATCACTATTGAAGCCGATCGAGCAACTTTCAAAATCCGTGTATATTTTGAAGACCACATTATTTTGTTCGTCAGAATCCTAAAATTATCACAAAATGTCGGATTCAAAGAAAGAACGCCTGTTCTATGACTTACACGCAGATTAAGCACAAACGTGATTGCCATAAATTTATTAATATCAACATGTTGTTACTCCGCACTTCACTACATTCAACGCCTTCGGCAAACACTAAAATGTCCCGAAATGGCAATTTAATCACTAAATTAGAGAGACTTTGTTGTTTTAAGACCCCCATGAAACAGTAGACCTATGCATACATTCCAGTAATAAATTGAATTTAGGAGTGAATTTAAAAATATTCTGAGCCTAAGACAGATAAAAAACCAAAGGTACATTTATTTCAACATTCTAATTTTCCTAGCTACACAGTACATTATTTAAGCTTTATTTTTTCTTCTTCCAAAATCTTAAATTAGAATCCACTTTCTTTGCTACGCACTGTGCGTAGATTGTTTGAGTGATGCGTGATCCCCATTTAATTAGGTAACCGCAAGCCACTAGTTACCCTCATTAAGTTCCTTGGAGAACATGACTCTTACTGTCCTACTTACCCTCTAAACCATTTGTTGTATATTGTGTGTGTGTGTGTGTGTGTGTGTGTGTGTGTGTGTGTGTGTGTGTGTGTGTGTGTGTGTGTGTGTGTGTGTGTGTGTGTGTGTGTGTGTGTGTGTGTGTGTGTGTGTGTGTGTGTGTGTGTGTGTGTGTGTGTGTGTGTGTGTGTGTGTGTGTGTGTGTGTGTGTGTGTGTGTGTGTGTGTGTGTGTGTGTGTGTGTGTGTGTGTGTGTGTGTGTGTGTGTGTGTGTGTGTAGGTGTGTGTGTGTGTGTGTGTGTGTGTGCGCGCGCGCGCGCTCGCGTGTGTGTGTGTGTGTTCCACATACATATATACATTTCTATATTTCAGATTTTTATATTTGAGAGACCTAAGGTTTACATTTTAGGACGTAACAACTTAAATCACAGTATACATACCTTCCACTGGACGCCGTCCCGAAGATCGAAGCCAGACCGTTGATTCTATAAAAATATAAATGTATACAATAAATAGTATATAAATAAAATAAATTAATATTTTTAAAATTTCAAAAACCATTTCAACTTTCTAAAATAATTAACACATTTAGAATAAACTCACTCTATGACGTGTGTAGGATATTTACAGAGTGGCAAGGAATATCAATATTTGACGTTATTAAAAACGGTTCCAAGCAACAACCGATGGAAGGAATACATCTAACGTAAATAGATGTAATTCTGGATAAAATAATAATTATAGACAAATGGTAAAGTGTAACAAATACTTTGAGTTTTTAATAATGTATGAAGTGGTCATAAATGTGTCTATGTAGAAAAATTACGTCCAATACTAATGGACTGGACAAATTGGTTCCTAAAGCCTTGCGTTCGTTTTTGAGGTTTAAGGGAACCATTGTATTATTTAACGAAATATAATTGTTTCAAATAGTCGCTGTGGTGCATCTCGATAGCGTTACAAGCATCATATTTAGGTTTATTTAAATACATACAATGGTTTGAAGAAATGTTCATTCACTGAAAATGAAGAGGGTAGATGAAAATATTAAGGGGGGAAGAAAGGATAGAATATAGTATGTATGATCTATGCACACTGTGTGGAACTTTCTATGCCAATAATTCTTTCATACGTTCATGTGCACTTCGCGTTTTTCTTTCTGAAAGTTTAAATAGACAATAATTTACTGGAACACTAATTAGTGATCAAAATAAATGACAGGTAGTATTTTCTAATAAATGAAATTATTTTTATACACAATAAATTTAATTATTGAACCTTTAAGGTTTCAATTGAGTTTAAAATGGATATAAATATTTTTAAAAAGAGACCCTTATCAATAAATTTATCGATCGAGTACTTCGATGTGTTTTCATAAATACTCATTTTCAGCGTGGTGTAAAATGAAGGAATTAAATAATTTTAAAGATTGTAGTTAATTTTTTTTCATTAAAATAAATACGGCACTTAAAGTTAAACAAAGAAATAATTCCCGGAAATTATTGATAATTTTTAAAGCTTTAGAATTCATTAATTAAAATAGCAAGTTTGGATTTATCGCTTCTATTGGGAAGGCTTTGGCGATGATCAAGAGACCATTTAAAAAAGAGAAAACTCGCTAAATTGAACAAACAATCATTACAACTTTCTAAAAAATGTCTATGCTAAATGAGAGACAATTTTCACACACCTATACAAGCAGATCTAATTCATAACAGTGGAAGCAACACTTTAGATGATTAACACCTTTCCAATAGACTAACCTGTAACTCAAGTCAGTTGCCCTTTGCAGTTTGTAGATAGCAGAATTTACATGTTCAACTAGACGAAAGCTTGGACAAGTCGAAGAATTTTTATTTTTTCTAGTTATTCTTGTTTTGAAAATCCATCTATCTTCTCCCTCTCCCTCTCTGTCTCTGTCTGTCTGTCTCTGTCTCTCTCTCTCTCTCCCTCTACCTCTACCTTACCTCCATCCTCCGGATATAAATATATATTTCTAGGTTTTCTAGGATATCGCCCCAAAAGGTAAACAAGCAACCAATCTATTAAACAAATTTAAAAAACAGTCTACTACAACCCCCGGTCAGTGATGCCCGATGATGGAGATACTACCAATCTTTGAAAGTTAACTCGCATAAATACCAAGTAAGATTCTTGTTTAAGTACATATAGTGAAATTTATATATAATATTTCTTGGAGAATATCTTTTAGAGACTACACTGATCACATCACTCAACGTAAGTATTGTCACACGTTACGATAGACCTATGGATAAGATATGAATAAGCTATGGATAATTTTGATGACATCGAATAGCGATTATCATAGTTCAGTGTATTGTTTAAAAGTACTCGCTTTATGTGAAATGGTTATAGTAATAATTAAGCATCAAGAAAATGTCTTTAATAATGGCTACATCCAACAAGATATGAAATTATTCAGTGTTTTAACAGGTTTTCCCACTGATAATACAAAGATTATAATAAAGCATTAAATAAATAAGTAAGCAATTTCAAATAGTGTTTTTGATATTCTCGTTTAATCAATCAAAAGCGATATTCAAACTTCAATATCATAACAGCCTTTTGAAAGAGGCAATAAAATATTTTAAAAATATATTAATTTTACACTACTTAACTAAGTGAATACGTAATTGCTTACTTGCTGACGCGTTTCAAAACGATCGTTCCTTTTTCGAAGCTAACCTTCTACTAGCGGCTTTTGGCTCTTTATAAAAACGGTGTGACAGGGTTGGATTTATGACATTAGGTGAGGTGTCGGCGTCTTGTGTGCTGTATTTGAAAAGACTATTGGCTTCAAAGTGTGTATGGTCATTAAGTATGTTTTCCCTGTCTGTTGTGTAGTGTTTGTAGATTTCATATTTTTCTAAGGTTGTTAGTTTTTTACTCTGTTTTAATGTGTGTAGAATATTAGATTAGTGTGTATGTCGGTATGTGTGTGTTGGGTGTTGTTTAGTTGTTTTGCGTAGCTGGATTTAGGGTTTGTTTGTTTTGTTTGGGTAATGTGTTCATCGAAGAGTGTGTAGAATGACCTGCCGGAATTTAAATATTCTACACACATTAAAACAGAGTAAAAAACTAACAACCTTAGAAAAATATGAAATCTATAAACACTACGTAACAGACAGGGAAAACATACTTAATGACCATACACACTTTGAAGCCAATAGTCTTTTCAAATACATCACACAAGACGCCGACACCTCGCCTAATGTCATAAATCCAACCCTGTCACGCCGTTTATAAAGAGCCAAAAGCCGCTAGTAGACGGTTAGCTTCGAAAAAGGAACGATCGTTTTGAAACGCGCCAGCAAGTAAGCAATTACGTATTCACTTAGTTAAGTAGTGTAAAATTAGTTTAATCAGTGAATTCAAGATGATTACATCAAGAAACTTCCTTAAAAAATATACCAATTAAATGTGACAATTTGTGTGTGTATGTGTCTGTCTGTGTGTGTGTGTGTGTGTGTGTGTGTGTGTGTGTGTGTGTAAGACAATGAATATTAAGATTATACTTATTTGTAAGCTAAATCAATTAAAATTAGTTTTAGCGTCTTACATCCAGTTCTTTCTGTTCTTCCTTCGCTGTCCCGAAGCCGTTTTCCCACTAAAAAACAAACAAAAAAACCAATCTCGGGAGGAAATGATAAATTTCTTACAAATCTTGATGAAATACACAAAGGTCTACTATTCTATGCATTTCCTACAAAATATATTAAAATTATTATATTTTAAATTTTAGTTTCCGACTGTTAGCCTGTTTCTGCAGACGGTAAACCTGTTGGGTATTTTCCCCGCCCAATGATGAAACAGAATCACTTAGACACTCAACTGTCAAACGCAAAAAGTGTATCTCAAACACTGTTAAGAAAGCTATTAGGGTTTAGAAAGTAAAAATCCAAGGGCCAGTTTACGCAAAAGTAAACATTAGTTCAACGTGTAGATAATAAACTTTGTTTGTATGTTTGTCGGTTAAAGTGCAAGCATATAATTTCATGCCATAATCATATTGAAAAACTATCATACCCTGGGAAGAAAGACAAGTTGTTAAAATACTAATAAAAAAAAACAAACAAAATGTATGAAATATAATCTGCATTCTAATTCGATGGTTTGTTTTACTTTTTAACGTGGGAGAATTTTAGTTGGTTCAAATTAATATGTTATTAAACACACTCTCTCTCTCTCTCACACACACACTCTCTCTCTCTCTCACACACACACTCTCTCTCACACACACACACTCTCTCTCTCACACACACACACACACACACCACAGATATTGAATTATTCTTTAAGTTATTCATTTCAGCAACAGCCTTGAAACCTTATATAGGGTAAAAAACGTCACACCTTGACAAGCACAATGCCTCGATCTGACAATTCCACTGCCTTTGTGATATCCAGGACACATAATTTTGCACACGGCCTTGACCACTTGGATAAAGTTATGAGTGTTTAATCGATTATAAACTTGTCCGGCCGCAAGGATGTTGACGACAAGTTTACGACATTGGCACAAGTATTATTTGTGTTGACATCGTTCTAGTGGCTCGTTAATTACTATTGACTTCCCTATCGCAGACGAACCTACTCTTCCTATCTGCCACTTGTTCAAACATTTACTCGTCGATTAATTGCAGAAGATAGGACGGCCCTACGTCATTAGGATCTACAAAAGCTAATCACACCCAGTAAATAGTTATCTGCTTGTGAATATTCGACAGATTGTCCTGTAAAGCGTTTTTGTACTTTGATGTAAAAAAAGAAAATATTTCGTTCAAGTAGTATTTTAATATTGAATATTGAATTTAGTACCGAAATTATTGAATATGAATACTTTATATAAGAATTTTGAGAAAGCAATCTACAAAAAAAGTTATTTGAATTAGTAATTGCAGAATAATTTATTCATACGTTTTTAGAAATCTTACAAATTATATTCACGTGTGATAGTGTTGTCACTTAACATGTTAAACAGCACTTGATAATGGTTAAATTAAATACACGGTTTTAAACTAATCAGTATTGTTAAATAAATATCATTATTAAGAAATGTTTATTATATATAGGGATTTATATATATATATATATATATATATATATATATATATATATATATATTAACAACATAGGGTATTCAAATACAAATATATTTATTAATTTATATCCAAAGCATTTCGTTGGTAAACAGTACCAACATCATCAGGAATGAAAATTACAATAATGTAAGCTATAGGCCTAAAACATATGTTAAATTAGAAATAGAATTGTTGCTATATTTATACAAACTGCCAAATTTATTTTGTTGCTGTAACATTATAGACATTCAATATAGTATCAAATTTAGAATGTATTTGTATTTGTTCTTTTATTAATTTGTTATTATTATAGTGTTTATATATTTCGAATGCTTCATATAGGCATTCGAAATATATAAACACAATAATAATATAGGCCTATATTTGGCCTAAATACGCTTACGTTTAGGCCTATAGGCCTTTACGTTTTAGGCCTATAGCTTACATTATTGTAATTTTCATTCCTGATGATGTTGGTACTGTTTACCAACGAAAAGCTTTGAATATAAATTAATAAATATTCTTGTATTTGAATAACCTATGTTGTTTTAAATTATTAAACAAGAAAACGTATTTTAAATATATATATAAAGTAAACTACAGAGCTACATTAGTATGTACATTATTATTATACACGCTACATAAGTAAAAATAGCGGTTTAAATTTTATACCGGTTCCCTATATTCAACCGTTGATATTTCTTGTTCCCTCCACGATTTTTTATTGAGCCATCCTGTATCTCTCAGTTCGCTCCTTCGATATTATCCCCCATTTCAGCTCACTATGACTATGACCTACTCGATCATTCTTTCCTCCTTTTCCCCTTAAAACTATGAATGTTTATATTTCCTCACTCTTCTCATTCCCATACCATATCAGCCGTTTTTTTCTATACGATTCCAGCCTCCTCTTAAAACTATCACGGAACTGTTAAGCATAGCGATATCCCGGTAAATGGAAGATGAACAACGCCTCGAAACAGTATCTTATAAGGGAGTTTACATACCCATACTCTAATCACAACTGTTTCACAAATTTGTCTCAGCCTTTATTCGCGGTGACTGTAAAATACACGAACCTTCACACGTTGTACAAATTGGCGCTGAAAAAGCTAACAATAAATTCAAGAGGGAGAGGCATCTAATGGACCTCAACAACGCAGCTGGAGCCTAATGTTAGGCAATGTACATAACCTAACTCTTGTCGTAATTTACTATCGTTTTATAGTTTATACAGTGTTTCAGGAGGAATCCGCCATACTGTACAAGCTTATTTCTCTCATAAAAATAATGAAAACAATTCATGTAAACATGGGTACGTAAATGTTTCGTTGTCGAATTATACATGGTCAAAGATTTCACTTAAAATTCAGCTCCCTCAGTGAAATTAACTAACACTGAAAATATTAGGGCGTTATTTGAGTTTGTTAATTAGACTAGTTTTATGTAAAATGTCCTGACAAATCGTAATAAGCCGCTCCCAGAACTTTATCTCAAATAGTTTAGGAGAACATTTGAGTAAAGTAAAAACGTTAGGGTCGAAAATACACGTTTTTGCGTTTGGACTACAATAACTCCGTTGAATTGTGTATAAAAAAATAAAAATAATAAATAAAGTTTGTAGCGAGTTTTACTCTCAAAAAAATAATGTAAACAAAATCAATAAACGCGGAATAGCTTTATTTAATTCAATTTTATTGAGTACTTCGTTAGGAATGCGGGATTTTTATAATTTTTAGTTTTTTCTGTTTCTTAATAAAACTGAAAGAGAGAGAGTGTGTGTGGTGTGTGTGTGTGTGTGTTTTTTTTGTGTGTTGTGTGTGTGTGTGCGTGCGTGTGTGTATGTGTGTGTGTGTGTGTGTGTGTGTGTGTGTGTGTGTGTGTGTGTGTGTGTGTGTGTCTGTGTGTCTGTGTGTGTGTGTGTGTGTTGTGTGTTGCAGCGGAGCGCGCACCGCGCCGCCCGCGGGCCGTCCTTCCCCGCACGGGCCACAGCGCCTCCTCCCTTACACCGCCGCAAGCTCAGAATTCTGACAGGGCCTATCCTAGCCAAACTAGGATACTGTGCAATGACTCGCCAAAACCTGCCAGAGAACAAGTCACTGGACTTTATTATAGAAAACCTAACTTGCTGAAATTGAACCCTTTGGGTACGTATTTCCCGGGGAATGAGTTCTTTGAAGGCATCTTTTTGGCGAAATGACCCTTTGGTTTTAGGAGTGTGTAAGAAATCTGTTTTAAATAAAAACACTATTGCTTTGTTGGCAAGTTAGTAAAAAATATGTTTTTTATTTACTTTTTAACTTATTACTACTGCACAGTTTTTACCCATCTTACATTTATTAGTTCGGTAAGTTTTTAATACTACCTTCCATTTAATATTTCATTTCAGATTTTGACACAAAAATAAAAACTCACCACTTCGTCACTTTTAGGACACTGGACTGTAAGTGATTCTAACATGATTCTTAAAATTTAATAAAACTAGACGAATAGGCAGTTTTTCATGACCACCAAACCAGACGGCAAAAGTTTGTTTAATATTGTCTTAATAACAGCTTTTAGAACCGAAGTGAGAAGGCTTATAATATTTTTATTTCATAGACAGTTCTAGATCTAAAGAGAAATAAATGATAATAACATTAGTATTGACCTGCGAGCTATTATGGTGACGAGAGTGGTGGCAAATTGTGTCACGTGCGAACACCTTTACACGCTCCACTGCCACCACTTCTAACTGCCATCTTCAAAAAGGTTATTGAGACTTACTTAATGTTGAGCTTACTTTAAAGGTCAGAAAATATTAGGCATAGTAAGTGTCGAGGCTAATATGGATTTCATATCTCACACAGGAGCGGTCTAAAGAGGTACAGTCGATGTTTCGGCCTTTAGTAAAACAAAGTAGACGACTGATTAGAGGATTGATCTTTAAAAAGATTTGTCTTTGTGCCAATAAAAGATAAAATTTCAAGGAAATACTATATAAGATATGCTATCAACACCTTATATTTGTGTGTGTGTGTGTGTGTGTGTGTGTGTGTGTGTGCGTGCGTGTGCTTTTCCTAATTTTTATTTTAGGGTTAATGTGTAATATTTTATTATTCAATATCAATACAATATAAAATAGAATAACTAAGTAACTCAATATTTTATGTTATATAATGCAATAATAATTATATATAATATAATGCGAAAAGACTCTAATGTAACCTAATGCGGAAATAAATAAATAATTATTATTAAAGGTAAAACAGACTTAAGGTTAAAGTAATTATCTTTCGCTAGATTTACCTGCGCATGTGTTTAGTTAATAAGTATAAATTTAGAATATGTGACTGCAATAGTTAGGTGACAGGTGTCACAGTGGTGCAACAGTTAAATTTACCTTTTGCTTCCCTCTCAAAGATTCCGTAGTAAAAAGAGTAATTTCGGACGAACCTGGAATGGCCGCTCTGTTGTTACGACTTTACAGATGCAACTTTGTCTCTTGAGAACTACGTCACTTACTCAATTCTCCCTTTCTATTACATACTAATAACAGTTAATACACGCAAGACATAATTGAAATGAAATCAATTTTAAATATTTATGTTTTGACGAATAATAAAAAAACTTAAATTTTGACAAAAAAACGGAAATAAAAGTTTACTAATAAATAATTGTGTTAGAATTCAAACTCATTTCAGATGTACACATGGTATAATAATTGCTGACTTATGCAGGTTCGTAATTTTAGGATGGGGATTGATCTAGAATTTCCTGGAAGGAGCCAAAATTATAATTTCTATACAAGAAGGAAAATAATTCAATATGTATTAAAAAAAAAGTTTAATAGACAAAATAATAAGCAGGTTTTGGTTTTTTGAATACTGATCAGAGTTTTATGACTTATAACCTCAGTTCTAAGCAGCCTATTAAAGAGGTTTTTGTTGCCACCATCTTGGCTTCCGGAACTAAATTTTAGCCACAACTTCTAATAAGGCGTACCCCTTCACCCCTTCATTTTTTTTATGCTCTTCGAAGTACTGTATGTGTGTTTTCTATTATACCTGCGTCAACAGTCCTCCTCTTTCTTCAATCTTTGAAAGTTAACTAGCATAAATACCAAGTAAGATTCTTGTTTAAGTGCGTATAGTGAAAATGATATATATATATATATATATATATATATATATATATATCGTGATATTTCATGCTGCCCATTACTTTTCCGTTGCACTGACTTTATAAAGTTATTATTATTACTTGTAAATAATTTTTTCCACCACTAAGTGCAATAGTTTTACCTTGTGCGATGAGGCTCCTTTCGGTCATTTGACCATTGTCGAATCACTGTTTAATTTTTTTCTTTTTTTCTGGTGTGGATGTTCGGTCCGTGATGTTGGAATTTTTTGACGTCACACATATTTCCTCTTGAGCCGCGTGTATAATGTTTTTGAATAGTACGTTGTCTGCATGTTGTCTGTAGGTTCATTAAATTGTTGTGTATGTTTTTATAAATGTGGTATTTTTCTAGTGAGTTTAGTTCTATTGGGTTATTATTTCATTTACGTATGGTCAAGTTATTTTCGTAATTTGTTGTTTCATGTTTATGTGATATTAGGTGTGTTGCAACATTTGATACTTTTGTATTTATATTTTCGAATGCTCTGTAATGTTCTTGGAAATCTTATTGTAAATGATCTGGTTGTTTTCCCTATGTAAAATGCGTTGCAGCCGTTACATGTAATTTTGTAAATTCCTGATAGGTTATGTTTTTTCTGTATTTGTTTTGTGGTATGTGTTATTAAGATATTTTATTATTTTGTTGTTTGGTTTGTATGTTGGAGTGTAGTAATCTTTGTTGTATATATTTGTTAATTTTTCTATTTTGTTATTGGTGTATTTATATTTCAGGTAGATTTTTTTATTTTTATTATTTTTGTGTTCAGGTTGTAGTGTTGTGTTGAGGTTATTTTTTTTTGTAAATTTATTGTATGTATTTTTTATAAGGTGTTTGTTGTATCCATTTTCTATTGCTATTTTTGTATCTAATTCTTCATTTAATTTTTATTTGTTACCTTGTTTTATGTATTTTATTGCTTTATTTATCATGTTACTGTAAGTGTTAATTTTGTGTACCTAGGGGTAGTTAGATTTGTAATGTATTGTGGTGTTGTTGGAAGTTGGTTTTCTGTGTACTGTAGTTTCTATTTTATTATTATTTATATTTAATGTAATGTCAAGATAGTTAATTGTTCTGTTTCGACAATGAATTGTATGTTTTCGTTGTATGTATTTAATTTGTTTGGTATTATGATGTGTTCGTTGTGAATGGTAGATTGGTATATTACAACTATATCGTCTACGTACCTTGTCCATAGTAAAATATTGTGTGTTTAGTATAGGTTTAATTATTATTTGTTCAAAGTGTTGTAGATATATTTCTGACATGATTGATGATATGGGTGATCCCATGGGGAGTCCAGTTGTTTATTTATAGTATTTATTGTTAAATTGGATGTAATTTTTGTTACATATGTGTTTGGTTAGTTTAACGATACTATCTATTGTGTTTTCTTTTTCGTTATTGTGTATTAGTTTGTTTTTTATTATTTCTATGGTTTCTTCTATTGGGATACTAGGGTGCATGTTAGCTATGTCATAACTTATTATTTTTGTGTTGCTGTTTGTTTCTATGTTTTTTATTTATTTTATTAATTAATTCGTATCCATTTTTTATATTGTATGTGTTGTTGATATGTATTTTAGATCTTATTATTTTGTCTAGTATTTTTGCGATTATGTAAGATGGTGCTGTTTTGAAATTTATTAGTAGTCTAACTGGTGTGTCGGGTTTGTGGATTTTAGGTATGCCTGTTAATATTGGTGCACATGGTTTGAATGGGTATAGTCTTGTGTGGTATTTTAATTTATTGTTATAGTTTAGTGTATTTCTGTGTGTGACTATTAGGTTTTTTATTGTATTAAGGTATTTGTTAGTTGGGTCTGGGATTTGTTCGTATTTATTTTCTTTTACGTGGTTAGTGATTGAATTGGTGTATTTGGTATTTTCTATTATTACTGGTGTGTTTGTTTTATCTGATTTTAATATTAAGTAGTCATTGTTTTATAGTTTTTCTTTGAGTTTTATAATTTCTTTTTTATTTATATATAGTTTCGCTTTTTTGTTTTTTTCGGTTTTTATTTGGTTAATATTATTATTAATGTTGTTTCTTATGTATTCAGTGTTTTGGTGGGTAATTTTTGGTTGTTAGATTCTGTGTCAACTATTAGGTTTTTATAATTTGG
The DNA here is from genome assembly GCA_036971475.1 of Prosapia bicincta. Classification (NCBI taxonomy): domain Eukaryota; kingdom Metazoa; phylum Arthropoda; class Insecta; order Hemiptera; family Cercopidae; genus Prosapia; species Prosapia bicincta. The sequence goes on from JBAIZL010000004.1 coordinate 106,509,723, forward strand.
CTTTTGCGAAAATTGGGTAGGTTATATTTGAAAGCATTTGTTATTAGATGCAGACTACGTACTATTCAAAAACATTATACACGCGGCTCAAGAGGAAACGTGTGTGACGTCAACAAATACCAACATCATGGACCGAACATCCACATCAGAAAAATAGAGAAAAATTAAACAGTGATTCGACAATGGTCAAAAGACCGAAAGATGCCTCATCACACAAGGTAAAATTATTGCACTTAATGGTGGAAAAAATTATTTACAAATAATAATAATAACTTCATATATATATGATTGATGGGACTATAGTCGCACACAGTTGAATAGCCTGGCCAAATCACATATACTTTCGACATTTGAACTTAGTTTAACACCTTGGTTAAGTACAATATACCTTAAGGTAGCCGTGCTTCGGACAGTTTAAACCCGCTCCCAAGTTTATAAAAAAAAAAAAACACCTTGGGCGCAATTAACAACACCGAAATGGTTGGAAGAATCAGACAATAAGAACAGGTGTCAGATTGAAATGAAACGATGTTACGATACTTATTTGCGTTTGGCACGTTAAACATTATACATTGTCAGTATCAGAGAGTAATGGGGTCGTGTCCTCATTGAATGTTTAGATTACTAAACAGGTGCTGACCTAAGGGCCAATATATTTTTGGCAGGTTACCTGTGTGTAACGCTATGTACTTGTGTAAGTGTAGAGATGTGTTAGTGTGAATCTGCTAGTGTTAAATAAGATGTCACTTTGAACTAGAATTTTAACAGTGCCTGCGGACTCAGTATTTTGTTCTTGTATTGCATTCGCGTTCTAAACTGTAAAAACAGATGCATCGAATCAACGAAGTTAAAATTTATAACGCTTACCCACTACGTTTTTACACACTCACCAACTAAACACGTTTCCGAACAGTAGTTTTTTTTAGTTTATATAATGGAATCAATTTATTTAAAGTTACAACGTCACATTCACTAAAAACTGAAGTTTGTGCATGTAAGCATATTAACAGCGTTGCAGACTATTTGCAATACATTGTTGTATACCTACTATATTTGAATATATATCTTAAATGGTGAAAAATATTCTAAACTTAGAATGTCTGACAGTAGTAAAAGATTAAAAATTAAGAAACGTTAATGAAACAGAGTATTTAAGAGTTAATAATTAAATTATTAAACTAATCTAGTTTCTAGCCATTTTTAAGTTCTAAATACAAAAATATTTATTACCAAATAAAATTACCAAAATACATTGAACTGGGAGATGTTGCCCTAGCTTGGCCCGATTGACTTACTGACTTAGGGGGATATTTCAAATGACCATCGTGTCATATAAAAGCTTGCAGTATCACAATACAAAGGTTTGCTACTGTTTAGGCTACGTACATATGAGAGGGTTGCATCGCTCATTATAGCGATCGTCAGCCATAGGGTACACACACAGCGTTGATGCCGCGTTGATCGCCAGTTTAGTTACGGAAGTCGAAGAAGCAGCATGTGTTTGGATTTTATACCGTAGGTATAAAGCATGAAGACAAACCAAATCGAATTTGCGGGTACATCCGGTTATATGAGATGAACTGTCCCACGGCTATTTCGTAATTCTTTACTGTAATCTTAGAATAATATGAATTTTTAATCCATCCTTCTACACAAAGCATCCGAACCAATTGGTCCTAAGCTGATATTGTCAATACTTTTTTTGTATACCGCACTTTTTATGTATCATATAGCACGGCGATTTTTCATTTCTTCAAAGAAGAGCTAAGTATAGAACGATGGTATATTTTCTTCAATGATTGTAAATGTAAACTTCACTAAAACGGACGCTCGACCGAACCATGTAAACGGTCTGATTTAGACCATGGGAACCTAAGGACCGCGCTTCGATGCGCCTCCGGTTAAAATTCGCGTCGCATGTGAACACATACATTTGTTCTGTATTGCCTCTACAACGCTCGTTAGAACGAAAATACGTGACGCAACTCTCTCATGGGTACGTAGCCATACACTGCTTGTCAACTAACCAATGTTCGAGGAATGTTCAACCAATTAATTGTGTGCGGGTTGCAGTATCGCTGTATTTTAGGTGTTTTTTTATACGTTCTTGGAATTAATAATAAGACTACCGCTTTCATGCTCTACTCTAACTAATTTCGACGCAATAACTTACTTTACATAAATATTTATTGAGCTCGTATAGAAATTTGCATATAGTAAAATGTTTTCGATTTGAGTGTAGCATAGCACATAGATTCTTTTTATTTCTGTAATTATTTAGACATTGTACTGAACGAAACTGTAAATACAAAGTGATAAGTAATATGATACAAGTGAATAGTTTAAAAAAGGTTTTTTTAAAGTCTCTAATATGCATAATGATAAAAATATTAGGGTAATAAAATCATCCTCGTTTATAACTACTTGCAAAGGAAAACTATAACTCAATTTCTATTAAACATAAATTCCTTTGTACGGAACCTATCATGTTTGATTCCATATAATCACAAAGAATTCTATCTAAACAAGTACTCTTAATTATATTTTTGAAAAAATAATTCCTCAGTAAAGCTCCTCAGTTTATGTTAAAGCAGCTGAGAGTAAAGGTTAATAAGAAGTAGTAAAACAAACCTAGGTTAGTTAACAGCTACTGCAAACCTTGGTTGACACTTCGATCATTTGAAAACTTCCCACTTCCAGACATGCAGTGTAGAATAAATTGTGTTAACATGATGCGTTCCATTTTAGAAAGTATTACTTTTAAGACACTTTTTACAGTTTAGAAAATGAAATTTTCTTTTGTGAAATAGTTTGTCTCAATGGTGAGTGGTTTTTTTCAGACCCAAAAGTCAAGTGCATGAATGGGATGTTATTAATCTATATTTATTAACGAAGCTTAAATGAACCATTTTCCCCCTAAACATTCCTTAAAAGACGAAGAAGTCCAATAACTTTCAACTAAATGATGCCATTGACTTAATATCGCCTTCATGGAAAGAGTTAAGGATCGTTTTGGCGACAGGAACTAAACGTTTATTGGTTGTTCCAGATGAGATAATTAAATGTTCATTGTTAGTGTCTTTCTTTAGAAAGAGCAGTCAATCTTTTGTCATTTGTTCACATTTGAATGTTGGATAGATACAATAGCCTCCCAATACACAAGATTTTACTTTAAAAAATATTATATAAAGTTCTATGTGTAAAATAGCATCTTATAATGTGAAAATATATTGAAAAATTTAGTTTGGTGTTTGTATGCAGGTAAAACAAGCTGTTTAGTTTTAACACTAAAACAACCACAAAAACAGTTCCTCAACTACAAAAACTTTAGAATTAAAAATCAATGCTTGTAGTTTGAAACAAAATTATTATATTTGACCAAATAATACAGTTGTTTGATACTGTTCATCATGACGTCATCTTGTAGACTTTTTGACAGCGGAAAATCTTTACGTTTTCTTTTATTAGCGGCTTTCTCGTCCTGCCTTCGAAGCTACTATATTCACCTCTAAGAACAGAACATTCGCAGTTAACGTTTCGTCATATCTCTCAATTGCATCTTCTCGTCAAGTATTTCACGTTCTTCTTATGTGACATTGTGAACTTCCTTATCTGTTATGGAAACGATCTATTTAGGACGTTAAAACTTGTCATTTAATCTAGAAGGCGACAATGGGGAACTTTCTTGTTTAGGATTATAGCATTTAGGTTTTACATGATACCTTTCATTATAACTGTGTCTCCAAACCTGCACTCTGTACCAGTGTCAAACAATCTCCACATCTAAAGGCGCTGTGTGTGCAATGAGCTAGTTTTTACTTCATTCTTCAATATTACCTTAACTTATTAGAACTTTGCTGAGGAGGGGTTCTGTTGCTGTTTTCACTTTTCAGCTTGCAAATTAATCATAGTTGCTGTAGAAATATGCGGTTATTTTGTTGTAGGAGGATTATATTTTCAAAATTCCTGAACATTCTGACGACGCTGAAGACTTTTGAAGAGCTTCTGTCATTGTATATAGTAAAACTATGGTCTCTCGCCAAAACTTCTTCTAGAATTTGACCCAAGGGTTTTCGTTTGTAGTTAAATATATGTGTAAGGTTTTTTAACTTCATTTGTCATGTTCTTCTCAAACTTTGAGGGGGTGTAACTCAAGGAATTTTTGTTTTGATACCAAGGAACCGCTGACCTGTTTAGCACGACCGACCCGGAAGGTCTTTTGCTAGCATACAGGCCAATTCCACGATCGTATGCTTACCCAGGAGGCACCTGTGCTGGCCAGTGCACGGAGGCGACCTTCATTACCCCCCATAAATTTTGAAAAAAAATAAAAAAAAAATAAACGGGGCATCGGGACGGACAAGAATTTTGAATTATAAAATTTTGAATTTTGATATGCTTTACGCCCCCTTAATTTTGAAGTGTGAATATAAAAAAAAAAAAAAACGTTTGCCTTTTCGGCGGGATAAGTTATGTAATTGGCGGAGTAAATGTTATTATTAAAACTAGGACAATCACAACAAAATTTAGAATAAAATTTGGAAAAACAGTTGTGATTTGGGGGGAGAAGGGGGCGGGGCTGAGCTGCTGCTGTAACAAATCTTAGTGTTTACGCTGAAACAAAACAAAAAAAAGAAATATATTAAATTTTTATAATGTTGTATAAAGATTACATAGTCCATTATATGTATAACAAAATTAATAATAAGTTGGTATATTTAGGTAGTCACAGATGAACAGAGACTTTTAATGACGTTCACTAACCGTTTAAAAAATGAGAATAATTTTAAATACTGTTAACACATGCACAAATCCAGCTGCATATGTTAAGAAAAAAAACTCTTTCTCTACTTATTCACCTGCTGTAGCAAGAAGGAATGTCAGACGTCCAGGGATAGTAATTATTGCTTCTAAAGAGGAACACATTATTTGCTACAAGTACAAAGGCATCATTTACTTATCGCATACAATTAAAAAGACGCATACAAGACGGATTGATGGTAAACGCAAACTAACATGGTAAAGGACGAACAATGAGAATACGTAAAAAGTTACTTGCTGAATCGTTTCGAAACAATCGTTTCATTTACGAAGCTGACAGATTACTTCATGTGTAGAGTGTCAGCTTGAAGTATTAATAAAACCTTTGATGCTATTTTTTAACAATACATATATATATATATGACAAAGAATTATTATCTGGAGTACATACGTTCATTCTGAAGTGCACAAATCGCAGTTCCGAGGTTTCGCTATAATCTTATCTAGCATTGACGAGGTAAACCCAACAACAGTTGAAGAGCGGATGAGGATCACAGGTAACTCGTATCCTATATATAGAGGATTGAAGCCACGCCCATTGACGTCAATCCACACACACCGGAGCTAAACAATTACTCACATTCCTTTCCCTTTGTTCACCTTTCTGCCGATAAAATCTATCGATGACACATTTCCACACTGCGGGAAAATTCAAAGTATCATCGCGTTTGTTAAGACTCCGTTGCTTCTCTATTTCTCTCAAGTCCAGCTGAGATACGTCTGTTCGTTTGGCCAATGTACGATTTCTTACAAACTCCATAAGAAACGCTGTAAACGCCTTGTTTTTCCAAGAAGATCTTATCTTTGGCGTTACCAAGAACCTTGTCGATGGTGATGTTAGGTTTGTAAACAGAACGTATACCATGCTCCTAAAGAGTCTGCCAATCCTATCAGTGGTCCCTCTAATAAAAGGCAGGAAAACAGTACCAGTTTTCTCAGTTTCTTTCTCGTTCACGTCAACAGGAAGGACACTTTGGCGGTGTAACGCTTTATCAATAGCATATTCCTTATATCCATTGCTTCTAAGCACCCCTATCATAGTAATAAGTTCATGGTCCCTCGAATAGATGTCCGTCAACTTGTACCCTGGATCTGAGATGGGTGGTGATGTGACTCAGCGTTAAGATATCTATTGGTGTGAGTCGGTTTTCTGTAGACCGAATGGTGAACACAACCTTCCTAACCAAGACGTCCAGAAACGGCAAGCAGCCATCAGTCTCTAGTTCCAAAGTGAAATATATCCTGGAGTGGCGAGAGTTGAGGCACGTAAGAAACTTATCAAGTTCTGTGTCACCATGTTGCCAAATCATAAAGACGTCATCCACATAGCGAAACCAAGGTTTAGGCCTGAGAAGAGCATCATTCAGGGCGTCTCCCTCAAAGAAAACATATTAGCTACAGCTAGAGAAAGACAAGATCCCATATGGCACCATCAAGTTGCCTGTAAAACTGTTCATTAAACAAAAATTACGGGTTTTTGAGACAGTGCCTAGCCAGATCTAAGACTTGTGGAGGAAGCTCTTCCAAAATGGACATCATCTGAAGCACTTCATCAATGGGAACGCTTTGAAATAATGACCTTACATCCAAGCTAGCCATTATGTCACTTTGTTTAACTTGAATTCCCTGCAGCACTTGGACAAAATGTTCATAAAATGATATAAATGATATACGATAGCACTCACTATAGTTCACATAGGAGTGCCCGGTTTATGGATTTTAGGTAAACCGTAGAACTTAGGACATCTACTAGGTTTTTCTCGAGGAATTATTCTGGATTGAGTGTTCTCATCGATAGGAGTTTGTTTGATAATCCGCCTGGTAGTCTTTTCCAAGTAGATGGTCGAATTGTTCTTAACAACTTTGTAATTTCCATCATTTAAGATCTCCTTAATCTTGTCCATATAATCTGAAGCATTTAAAACAACAGTTGCGTTACCTTTATTAGCTGGCAATATGGTAATGTCTCCATTATTTTTCGATTTAAAAAGGGCTCTATTTTCTCCAGGGCTGAGATTAGGTTTAGGAATTCTGCTAGTACATAAAATACTGGCAACGTCTTGACGAATTTCTTCAGCTTCGGTTTTATCTATGTAGACTATAGATGTTTCAACCTCAGACATTATTTCTTCTACATGAAGACTGGTGGAGCAATAGCAAAGTTGAAACCTTTACACAGGACAGAGGTTTCAGCATCACTGAGACGTAGCTAGAGTTGCTTTTCACTACCAAGTTAGGATCCAGAGTCTGACCGAAGTTTTCAGAAGTTTTAGCAGTAAAGTTATCAAACTTCTTCACCAGTTTCTTAGTTTTCAGACTTACAGTGGTTTCTGATCTCCAAGCCAATAGAGTATCGATACGATACCACAAAATACGATGAACAACATTGCTAAGGTAAATGTGCAAACTGAAAAGATCCCATTCAGTGGTAGCAAGGTTCTTCCTACTGCGATAGATTTGTTCTCTAAGCAGAGCTTTACTGGCATTCTGAAGAATATTTTCGGTTCTTCTAGTCTTGGTGTGATGCGACAAATTAGTAAAAGTAGGAAGGGCGTTGTTGTTACAACTGATCAAAAAACGAAGGTCACAGATGAGGGTAGACTTCTTCAAACGCAGCTTCTCATATTGCTTGATTTTTCGGAACATAGTCTCCCCATAGAGATTTATAATACTAGTGATTGCGTGTACAAACATTCGCGTATGCACTCACACATGTATGTTTCATATTGAGAACGCGAAAACCCAGAAATTGCAACGAAACAATCTCAAGGAGAACTGTATACCTCAAGTTTCATGTCTAAACATTCTTTCCTGTAACAAGATAATACCCAACAAACGTCTAATATCCAGGAGATGCGAGATATACTCATCCTGATCGGAAAGCACCTGAATGTCTTCCTGATCAGCAAGATAAATAACTGCTAATCCTAATCTGCTGTTTTAACTGATAGAAAACCATATCATTGTCAAAAACAATCAACACTCCAATAACAGCATTATTGTGTTATCAATGTCTTTTCATTATTGTCAATCCTTTTATTAATATCATTAAAATCCAGACAAGATACAAAACTTGTTAAACAGCACTGTAAGACCCACACACACACATATTACACAACCACATTTAGGTATTAAAAAAAAATTCTAATCATTATTCTGTGTGTGCGCGCGCGCGTGTGTGTGTGTGTGCGCGTATTATATGTATTTAAAGCACTTACCACTAAAATCTGCTCCGCCAGCAGAACGGGCGCACGTTGTACGCATGATAGTATGATCCAAAAATGGTATTCTCCAAGCAGTCATAGGAGCAATGGCAAGATATTGTTGGGACATCATCCAGCGTAGGAAGATCTTCTCTGCGGGCGAAGAATTCTAATGCCAACTGCATCGTCGAATCCCTTTCCTACGCAAAAAAAGAAACAATAAGGTCTTAGTACTTCCAAGTAAAATTACTTTAAAATTTAATATATTTGCGTTTACGCAATGAACCTTAAAAAAAATAAGCTATTTCTTTTCATTTTAAAGGCTAAGAGGAAACGTATATAACAAACTTATAACCGGTTGAAAAATACAACGATTTCAGATTAGTCTTAAACGTTATAGCTGATGGAATACAACGAATATCAAGATATTAGAGGATTACAAAATTAACATATAAAATAAAACCATATTCGTGATCTGCTTCCTATTTATACGATTCCATCCCAAAACATTCAACCCAAATATGTACTGTTTTCTAATCACTGATACATTTTCAATTCAGAAATCCATCTAATGAAGTTATTCTCAGATTTCTCTCTAAAAAATTATCAGTAATCACAAAGAACTCTACACGTTTAAAGAGACAAGAGTGTCACTTTAATCAGTCAGCCAGTACTTTGTTTTAAAGGTTTATTTCAATATGCTTGGAAATTCTATACTGTTACGAAATGAAAACATTAGTGTATTTTGCTTTTTACCAAGTAGATAACAACCTTAAAGCAAATCGTTCGTATCATCTATGATATCTTGGGTGTAAAGATACCTAAACCTCTTCATTAATATATTATCTTTACTTCAGAACTTTTAACTTGGTAGGTGATTTTACTACCTTACCTTAACCCTATCAAACTTAACAATTTCCTATCCTTCATTGTCAATATCCTATACTTGAATGCCATAGTAGCTAACCTCCTTAAGACTAAAAAAAAAAAAAAAAATTGTAAACAATTAACATTTTTCACACAAGGCTATATCATGATAGATTTCATCACCAATATATTCTAGTACTAGTTTTTTTTTAATCTTTGGTACACAAACATTCTGAAAATTTTTAATTCCAACCAATTTTAATATTTTTCACTCCCTCTTCTCTCTCTCTCTCTCTCTCCCTCTCTCTCTGTCTGTCTGTCTGTCTGTCTGTCTATCTATCTGTCTATCTGTCTATCTATCTATCTATCTATCTATCTATCTATCTATCTATCTTTGTGTGTGTGTGTGTGTGTGTGTGTGTGCGTGTGTTCTCCAGAAATACAATTATCTATTACCTGCTCACGCAGGGCCAGGACCTCGAATACACTTTCCATCAGAATTCCAATGACTGCTTCTGAAATAAAAATCAAAACAATTGTTATCCCACGATGAAAGTATTTATTGCACTATGTGAAATATTTACTACACTACAAACACCACTTTTAAAATTAATTTCAAAACAGTCGAATTAGGTGTTTCGAATACTAAGTTACAATTTTATTAGTTTAAAGTCGATTCTTTATAGTTGGCTATTTCATGTTGCAACAACAATGCTCGTTACTTAACAACAAATATGCACTAGCGCGTATAGACACAGATTTTGCTTTATATATCTATTTAAGATATGCAATATGCAACATTAATTTAGTTATACGATAATATATGTCTCTACTAACCTTCCGCGGTTTCGGCAGATATCACGGAGTCTTGGCTCCCCTCTAGAAAAATAAACAATATAAAACTTTAGTAACTTTAGTAACTAAAAATAAATATTAATTTCAAAATTAATATAATAAAATCAATTTAAAGTTTTGTAAGGAGTAATGAATAAATAGGTGGCATGATCTAACAAGTAGTTGATTTAATATGTCGACGACTTTTCAACCATTTACAGTTCATCGCGGCCTTTTAGAGACCAATTTTAAAACTTTTACTGATACAAAAATAAATTTATCAAACAAGCTTTCTGTGTGACTTGAATAGGAACTTTTATTCTGCTATGACGACAGTCAAGTTGTGTTGCTTAGTGCATTTAGTGTTGCTTTGAAACCAGGTCCAAAGTTAAGCCTAAGGGTCCTGTATCGACTCACCGGCACACAATGAACCACCGTAAAGCTCAGGGTTCTTTTGTTGGCGGATCGCTGAGAGGGCTTCCTTTCTGTCGTGGCAGCTTCTTCTTTCATTTATTATTTTGAGTTCTCTATGTACGATAGAGTTTCGAACCATTGCGCCTTTGAGCCCTTACTATGGCTCTCAAAGCCATATTTTGGAAGCAAGAAACGACCTGCAAGTTGCTCTCTATGGTACATCCCTACAGTGTGGTCTTACTCTTTTCCGTTAGGAGTCTACGTTTTCTATTTTAGGGAGCTGTTCTTCAGGCATTCTTTGCACATGTCCATACAATCTAAGTCGTTGGGTAACAATACTATCTACTATTGGACGCTGTAGTTTACTTACCTTACGTTTCTATTTCGGTTGCTTCTGCTTTCTTTTTCATTTTCCCTTCATCCTGTTTACGTCCCTACTATAGGTGAAAATAGACTTTGGAAAATTGCATTATATATCCTGTGTTTGTTGTTATTTATCCCAAAGGATTCTATTAAAAAGAGTAATTGCTTTCCTTCCTTGATTGTTTCTTTGTCTATCATTCGTTTCCTTCTGTTGTAATCTCCATACTCAGGTACTTATATGTATCACAATGCTGAGAAATTTGTTTTAGGTCCTGTCGTCACCCACCAACACATATATTTTGTTCTATAAGGCTTATTTCCAGTCCTTTTTTATATTCCTCGATTAACTTCCTTGTTATTTAATATCTTCGTATTATCTAGTATTTCTTAGCTATAGTATACAACTATTGTTTTGCTTGTTTTTAATTCTGTTTATTAGATCATAAAACCTTTCCACATGTTTTACTAAAAAAGATGCATACTTCTTAAGACATGTAGGAGTTTAGAAACAGTCCTGTCAACACTTATACCTGAACTTGTTGTAATGTTTTCTTTCAGATTTTTTTTATTAAAACGTTTGGAAACGTGAATGTTTTTTTATCATTTATTATATTAAAGAAACGAACCAATGAAAAACAAGCATCAACTTAAAATATAGTTACGTTAAATATTAATTTTACTTTAAAATTTTAACATTACCGTTACGTTCCTCATTGTTCTCGAAGATCTTGTCTTCAGTTACCGCCTTCCTCCTTTTCCCAACTCTCCAACAGCACAGTGCTGAAATCGCCGTACATGTATGAGTAAATAGTTATTTGCAAAAATCTTTACTTGATTTATTTAATGAAAAAATGCTAAATTCGCACTTTATTAAAATTATGAGCAAGATTCAAAAAACCTCCAGTGCAGTTTCAAAAGACAAATAAATGTATTCTTTAAGACAAATTTTATGCAAAAAGTAATCAACATACATAATAAAACACTTCCCTTCAAAAATTGTACAGTAAAAATATTTTAGCGAAAATGAGTGCTTACATTGGGATATAAACGTTTCCTCTGTCCATAAATTTACACAACTTTAAAGCACCAAAATTTACAGTTTTCAGATTTTAAAGTGTTAAGAATCTTTAAAATAAACATTATAACTTTATAAAATTGGATATGGTCATGGCAAAATAACTTGAAAGATAAACCGGGAACAGGTATTCATAACATAACTCAAAGATTAGTGTTATATAAAATTTTTAAACCTATGAAAATTATAAAATAACTTTTAAAATAAAAATAATTTTGTGTGAGAGTGTTCCATTGTATAGTTTTTATCAAATACTAATTTGTTTTTAAACTACGAAAACCAGTTTATTTATTATAAACTGTAAGCTTGCTTACATTTCCTATGTTAAAATATAAACTAAATTTAGACAAGTAAATAAAACATAACCTAAAAGTTCATTTCACACAAAATATTTTACGCTGCAAGCAAGATGAAAAATAATAACCACAGAATTCACAATTGTTAAAATATTAGGATGAACTAAGTAGTAAAATTATGCCCTGAACCACCTTTTGAAGTGTATTGGGAATGGAATGAAATATTGCCTCAAAGGTATTAGGAAACCAATTACTTGTAAGTTGTGTTGCTTTAGATTAGAGAAGAAAAACAAAGTGTGCATTAAGCAAATTTGTAGAAAAACCTCTTACTTGTATTATAATTTTCATTTCCAAAATTTTGCCATTGAAATAGGCCTTAAATAAAAATAGAAAAAGCTTCCTAGCATCTACAATTTCATGCAACCCACCATACATGTGTATACATTTGATAAGTAAATACTCGTTTGAATTTTAGTCATTATTACAGTTTTTATTATAAAACGTGATTAGAAATTCTTCCCAATGATCTAAACCGTTTACAACAATTTCAGGATCTTTTGATGAGTCTATGTCAGAATTGTGTATCATTGAAGAAAGTGGTCGAATAGAAATTATGATCGCTTATAACCGAAATAACCAGATAAGAATTAATAAAATAAATTACCACAAATTTGCACAAACCTCAAACCATTACTGTTAACGATTAACAGTAGCCTATTAAAAATATCAAGATTACAGTAATGATATTGAAAGACAGTAAAGTCAAAATAATTAAATGGAAAAATATTCGAAACAGAAGAGTATAACATAACCTTAAATTGTTTTATACAAAACTTTGAAATCTCTGAAAATTATAAAATACTTCATGCTTTATTGTGTATTATTACCAAATATTTATTTTTGTTTAGCTAAATCTATTAACTCAAATTAATATTCTATATACACTATAAATTTAGTTTCTTTTTTTAACAATCACCAAATAACTAAGCTTCGATAAAAAAACAATCAGATGATATAAAACATTAATCAGCTGATTGATTTTGATAAATAATTTTCCAACTTTGTTTTTTTATTTTAAAATTAAAATATTGTATTTGAAATTAAAATATTGTAAATATTTTCAGGATGAGAGTTATTATTACAAAACGAATTTATTCCCTAATCTTAAGACCCAGTCTGTATTTATATTAGTTTCGACTGTGCGGTGATCACTCACTTGGTCAACCATTACATTGTACGTATTACATTCGGGGACATAGAAATTCTTTATTTTAAAATAACTAGGACAGTAAATATAAAATTTAATAAAAGTTGACTCAATCATTTAAAAGTAATACATTGATTTAAAATATATTATATTGAAGAATTTCAATTTAAAAACGTCAACTTATAGGAATAAATAAGGTTATGTACCTTTTTTATCTTCAAACAAATAATACTAAATATCCGTTAAAGAATAGCATAGAATTTTAAGGGACATTTCAATCTAACCAAATTTTGATTTAGCCACATTTGCTAACTGTAAACGGCCAGAAGTGAAAATATATAATCACAGGCACAATGTTATCAAAATTTTTCAAAATACTATTAATTATTACCAAAAGTTCGATGGAGGTCATAAAACAGCCTAGTTTTATTACCATATGCAGCCAAAAGTGAAAATATTTAATCCCAGCCCTAATGATATCAGACGTTTTCAAAATACAATTAATTATAACCAAAAGTTCCATGGTGGTCATTAAACAGCCGTATTTGCTAACCGTGAACGGCCAGAAGTGAAAATATTTAATCCCAGCCCTAATGATATCAGACCTTTTCAAAATACAATTAATTATAACCAAAAGTTCCATGGTGGTCATTAAACAGCCGTATTTGCTAACCGTGAACGGCCAGAAATGAAAATATTTAATCCCAGTCCTAATGATATCAGACCTTTTCCAAATACAATTAATTATAACCAAAAGTTCCATGGTGGTCATTAAACAGCCGTATTTGCTAACTGTGAACGGCCAGAAGTGAAAATATTTAATCCCAGCCCTAATGATATCAGACCTTTTCAAAATACAATTAATTATAACCAAAAGTTCCATGGTGGTCATTAAACAGCCGTATTTGCTAACCGTGAACGGCCAGAAGTGAAAATATTTAATCCCAGCCCTAATGATATCAGACCTTTTCAAAATACAATTAATTATAACCAAAAGTTCCATGGTGGTCATTAAACAGCCATATTTGCTAACCGTGAACGGCCTGAAGTGAAAATATTTAATCCCAGCCCTAATGATATCAGACCTTTTCAAAATACAATTAATTATAACCAAAAGTTCCATGGTGGTCCTTAAACAGCCGTATTTGCTAACCGTGAACGGCCTGAAGTGAAAATATTTAATGCCAGCCCTAATGTTATCAGACGTTTTTTAAATACTATTAATTATAACCAAAAGTTCCATGGTGGTCATTAAACAGCCACATTTGCTAAACGTGAGGAGCCAGAAGTGAAAATATTTAGTCCCAGGTCTAATGGTATAAGACGTTTTCAAAATACTATTATGTAATTATAACCAAAAGTTCCATGGTGGTCATTAAACAGCTATATTTGCTAACCGTGAGAGGTCAGAAGTAAATATATTTAATCACAGGCCTAATGTTATCAGAATTTTTCAATATACTATTAATTAATACCAAAGGTTCGATGGTGGTCATTAAATAGCCATATTTGCTAACCGTGAGGGGCCAGAAGGGAAAATATTTAATTCTAGAACTAATGGTATAATACTTTTAAAAAATATTGTTAATTATAACCAAAAGTTCCATAGTGGACATTAAACAGCCATATTTGCTAACCGTGAGGGGCCAGAAAGGAAAATATTTAATTCTAGAACTAATGGTATAATACTTTTAGAAAATATTGTTAATTATAACCAAAAGTTCCATAGTGGTCATTAAACAGCCATATTTACTAACCTTCAGCGGCCAGAAGTAAAACTATTTAATCACAGGCCTTATGGTATCAGACGTTTTCAATATACTATTAATTAATTCCAAAGGTTCCATAATGGCCATTAAACAGCCTTTTTTGCCAACCATGAGCGACCAGAAGTGAAAATTTTAAATTCCAAGCCAAATGGTACAAAACTTTTTAAAAATACTATTAATTATAACAAAAAGTTCCATGGTCATCATTAA
Source organism: Prosapia bicincta (assembly GCA_036971475.1). Classification (NCBI taxonomy): domain Eukaryota; kingdom Metazoa; phylum Arthropoda; class Insecta; order Hemiptera; family Cercopidae; genus Prosapia; species Prosapia bicincta. Next base: position 106,524,782 of record JBAIZL010000004.1, read on the forward strand.
ACAGCCATATTGGCTAACCATGAGCGGCCAGATGTGAAAATATTCAATTCCAGGCCTAATGGCAAAATACTTGTTTTAAATACTCTTAATTACTACAAACATTTCGGTGGTGGTTATAAAACCGCCTTATTTGCTAATCGTATGCAGTCAGAAGTGAAAATATAAAAGAAGTATTTAACAGGGTCAAAGGAGATGTTTAATATTTTTCAATGCATAGAGAAAATAATGACAGCTTTTAAAAAACAACCTATTTTTTATAAACTAACATGAAAAATAATTATATCAAAATAATTTTGATTTTTATTTTGACATAATGTTTTGTTGTCACTGTTTAATATAGAAAAATATTTTATATTTCATACGCTCATATAGCAATTGCAAACAGAAATCAAAATGAGAAATTTTACTGTTTTAGGAATATCAAATTACCTGTTTTTTTAAACATTTACGGGAAAATGTGTTGAAGTTTTCTTATTAGTAGAATATAGCTATTTAAATTGGAGCTTATTAATGAATAAGAAACAATAACCACGATACGGTAAAACAAAAATAACAATTTCCGATAATTTTCGATTTAGCCGGCCTATTTTATTTTATCTGGAATTTAACAGGATGCGAAATTTGTGTCTTTATTCTTACCCACGAGTACTTGATGCAAAATATTTATTGGATTTGTTAAAAAATATTTAATCCTATGTAACAGAGGCTTATCCGTTCAAAATAAGTACAATACTTACAGCTCAATGCGTTTAAAAATCGCCTTGTTCTTTTCCCCATCGTGCGCTTGCTAAGTTTGGAGAAAAATGACGACAGTTTCTGTAGTAACAGCGTTTTAATTTTTAATTGTTACAAATTATTCCAAAAGATCGTGGAATTTATTTAGCTTATATCGAGTTTTTAGTAAAATTATTTCCTTCTTTTGATATTTACATTTTGTTTTATTTGTTGTGTTAAAACTACAATTTAAACTAAATATAAACTATCCAAAGTTGTTGAAAAAGAAATAAGATAGGAAGAAGTTGGTATACAAATTATTTGCTTACTAAAGAAGTTATACAACAGGTTTATATATATTCAAGAGATTAAAGAAATGTTAGATGATTAAGTAGAGTTTTTAAGATATAAAAATTTTTACAAAATGTGCTGTAACTTAACTTAACTCTAAAATGAATAAAAACCGAAGTTTTTTTTACTAATTTGGGACAAAAAAGTGATTATATTTATTTAAACAAATTTCTTACACAATCCTAAACCAAAATAGTCAGCAAGCCATATCATGCCTTCAAATGTACTCATTCCTCGGAAATGGATACCCAAAAGGTTAAATCTCAGCGAGCTACTTAGGGTTTAACTAAAGTCCAGTGACTGGTTCTCTGGCAGATTTAGGCGAGCATTGCACAGGGTTCTAGCCGTTGGCCGGAACGACTCGTTCCAAAATTTTTACCTAGCAACGGGAAAAAGGGCTGGCGGCGGTGTTTCGTAAAAGGGTTGCGGGCGTTGAGTCGTTGGGCCGATACGTTGCAGTGTGTGTGTGTGTGTATGAGTGTGTGTGTTTGTGTGTGTGTATGTGTGCGTGTGTATGTGTGAGAGAGAGAGGGTGAATGTGAGTGTGTATGTGTGTGCTCGTGTGTGTGTGTGTGTGTGTGTGTGTTTTTATGGTGTGTGTGTGTGTGTGTAATAAAATATGTATTCTTGTGTATTAATGAAAAATAAGAGAAATACAAATACAAGAATAATTTATTGAACCGTGCAATTCATAGCTTTTCGCCGGCATACCCTTAGGACCTCTAATAATGCAAATGACCCAAATATAAAGTATCTGAAGTCACTGCCAATAGATTAAACACGAACTCAAATTAGAAAATAGAATCACTGTAAAAACCCAATTAATTTAACTAACATACTAAAAACAATAAACATAAACAAAAACGCTAAATTTATATAATTTGATAACTGGTTTCTAATATAAAAATAAATTAAATAATCCAAATAATAAAAAACAAACTAACTAACCTTAAAACTGACCCGAAATATACAAATCAAATAACACAATGCTTAAAACCATACTAAACCAAAACTATTTCACATTTAATAATAAAATATATATACAAATATATGGTTTAGCACTGAGATCACTTCTCTCAAGTATAGTATCAGACATTTACATCCAAAGCCTTGAATAAATAATCACACAAACTATAAAAACACACGACCCTAACGGACATTAGATATGATATATATGATAACGATGGATACATCTGCCAAAATTAAGCAATGAATAATAATAACCTAAAAGAATTTAACGACCTACACTCTGACATGAAATTCACCATGGAAGAAAAAATAAACATCTATGTAGTCATAACAATAACAAGAAATACAAATAGCATATAATACTTAATTTTTAGGAAAACCTACATAAACCATAAACCAAAACCAAACCACTCTAAATATACCCCCATCATAAAATAGCTGCTTACAATTCCCTTTTATGTAAAACGCTGAATATCCCATTGAAAACTGAAGAAAAAGAAAAAAATCAAATAACATATCAAATAGGTTAAAAACACGGACACAATTTAAAAAATGGATAAATTAAAATTTAAAATATTAACTCAATTTTTAAAAAAATTAACCACAAACAACAACAAAAAATGGGCTACATTCACATACACAGGATGCAATCAAATAAACCAACCAGAAAATATATGTCTCATCCTTAATAACGGAAGTTAAAAAATCGAATGCCCAGACAGTAACTAATTGTGCATTGGCAAAAGAAATTAAAAAACAGATCTAAAAAACCCCTTAAAGGATACACCAAACCAAACAAAACGTATCCATTCACTCCATAAAAAAATAACTACACATTTCCCACATTAGAAAACATATAACTAACAAAAAAAAAGTATAAAAAGGCTTAAAATGTCAGTAAGGCAATCTGGGGACAGCTGCAAATTTATAACAAATAAGATACAAAAATGGTTAAATTACATAGGGTATCCAAAAAATAAGTTTCGCACACGTGTATCACCAAGCGTGAGTCTTTCCGGGAGCGGGTATTTTTAGTTTGGGTGTAGAGGCATGACTGTACGCTTGTTGACCTTCGGTCGGTAGCCAGACGCGATGGAGAATGCACTGCGATCGGCCACCAGTTGTGAAGTACGAAGTTTTATTCGTTTTTTGACTGCCAAAAGTGAATCTGTCACATTTAATTGTTAAATGTGTAAATTTAATCATCACTGTAAAATCCAAAATAATGTAACGGTAACTCCTTCTGTTAGACCAGAGCTAGTTGTTACTTGTAACATGATTGGTCGGATAGTGTAGGAGGCGTGGCCAAGGAGTTCCCGTTGCTTATAAATACGCATAGGTTTAGCTGTAAGTTAGTTATTTGTAAAAATACCTCTGAAGATGATTACTTTGTAGTCGAAATGTACATAAGGTTAAAATAAAATTTGTTGAATTTGTGGTGAGAGGTTGTTTTAATTAATATAAACATTTACGCCACAGTTGCTTTAAGTTGTTGAATCTGTCAGTTCATCGTTAGTTGTGTGAAGTTTACGATGAAATTGTAATGTCTGTCCAAATTGTTTGCCGTTGACAACTTATGTTTTTGGAAGGAAGAGAAAGTGTTCATTATGAACAGCAAGATTGCCGCCCAGCAACCACCCGCAAAGATGTCGTCATTGCTGCGGTACGCGAGGTTATTGTTTCACCCCGAGGTAGTCCACCTCAATCGAAAAACTCCACGGCAGTCGCAAAACACTGTGCCCATCACTTCTCCTGCCACTGAACCACTTTGGCTTTTTGAGGAGATTTCTCCCCTTTTTTTTGCCATACCTTACTCTGGCTTTTTGTTTCGGGCTTCGAATGGTGAATCCATGTTTCATCACCAGTGACTGTTCTTGAAAACAGAAAATCACCTTCATCTCTAAAAACTCGCAAGAAATAATGCAGCCGCCATACGTTGTTGCTTATGGCCATCAGACAGTAAACGAGAAACCCATCTTGCAAACACTTTTGACAACTGAAGCTCTTCAGTCATCATGTTATAAACTGATCCTCGACTAGCATCAAAGTTTGGTGGAAGCTTAACAATAATTTCCTCAAGAGTCAATCGCTGGTCAGCACCAGCAACATCGCGCATTGCAACAAAGACAGCTTGACGGGCTGTTGCTGGGCGACCATCTCGTTGTTCGTCATGAGCGCTTTCTCTTCCTTCCAAAAACATTTGTTTGCCAACGGCGAACCAATTGGACAGACATTACCCTTTCACCATAAACTTCACACAACTGCCATGAATTTCAATGGCAGATTCACTTTTGGCAGTAAAAATACGAATAACACTTCGTACTTCACAACTGGCAGATCGCAGTGCAGCTCCCATCACGTATGGCTACCGACTGAAGGTCAACAGGCTTAGATTCATGGTCGCGGCGGTGATCGGTGCCTCTACCCAAAATAAAAATACCTACTCCCGGAAAATCGTTTCGTCACTCACGCTTGGTGATACACACGAGGGAAACTTATTTCTTGGATACCCCTCGTAACCGAGTTTAAAAATTCTGTTTGTAACTTTGTTCTTTAAATATCCGCTTAAAGAATTTTAAAACCAGCAAGTGATTTTAGTTAAACTATTTGTTAGCTTTTATATAACAATAATAAGAAGAAAATATCTGTCCCATCAGTAACCTGAGCGTATGAACTCCCCAACAGAGAACAAAACCCATAACCCGGGTTGATTAAGAATGAAACAAAGGGAACGCGTTTTAATTAATACAGGGGAAATCCTTTTTGTTTTAATTCAGCAGAAAAAGATTTCCAATTAAAAACATCAATTTATATTTTGTTATTAAAATACTGTTTTTGCTGTCGATGCCCGTGGACCAATACAAACGGCGAACGTTTGCATGTTTATAGAGTTCAATGCATGTTAAACACATCTAGCAGACCAAACAATTTAAAATTAAATTACTTCATGAATAATAACATCACGAAGTATTTTGCTACTAAACTTATACAGAGGTCACTTTCGAAACCTACTTCTAGGTTTTTTAATGAAATAAATGTGACTAAATACCAGTTATTAAATACAGTATTAATTTACATATTGGGAGAAGCTGAAATTAACGCTATTTAAAGTGCCTGGCCTTCCATAAACCGATACTGCCTGTAGTGCCCTAACTTCTATAAACTGATACTACCTATAGTGCCTTACCTCCCTTAAATCGATACTGCCTAAATTGTAATTACTACCCTAGATTAAATCATTGTTGTAATTATGCTCTAGACTGAATTGCCATACTAGATTTTAATTACTACTATAAATTGAAATAGTGGTCTAGATTGAAATTGCAATTCTTTAATGAACTATCATTACAGAATGTAATTACTGGTCTAGATTGAATTATTGTTCTACCTTTTAATTCCTGTTCTATATTGATTTATTGTCTAAATTGTAAATATTGCTTTAGATTGAATTACCTAACTAGATTTTATTTGCAGTTCTAGATAGAACTATGTTATAAACTGTAAATACCTTCCTAAATTGTAATTACTGTTCTGAATTGATTTATTGTCTAAATTGTAAATATTGCTTTAGATTGAATTACCTAACTAGATTTTATTTGCAATTCTAGATAGAACTATGTTATAAACTGTAAATACCTTCCTAAATTGTAATTACTGTTCTGAATTGAATTAGCCATCTAGATTGCAATTACAATTATAGATTGAACTATCATTATAAATTTTAATTACCTATCTAAATTGTAATAACTGTTACTAGATTGTAATTACTGCTATGAAATAAATTATTGTAAATGGTGCATTTAATGTCAAAGAATGCCGGGAGTTTGCTTACGTTTTTTAATATTCTTGTTACATTTGAATAGATGAAGTGATTTGTACCTTACACTTTGATTAACTTTATTAATTTTAAATAGTTTGGGATGAAATTTATATTTACTTTTATTTAATTTTGAGTAATTAAATTACAAAAAAGTTTTGAGTAAAATTTTGTTGTTGATTTTATGGGTAAAAATGGCTATTACATATTTTTGTCCTTTATCTCTATTGCACAAATTACTTACAGATGCATGAGTGATAGCTCTTAAGATTAATTAAGTATATTTCAAGTAAGAATAATGTGTAATAAATAATTAAATGGGCACTTTTAATTAACAAGTACAGTGATAAATGTAATATTAACACTGAAGCCTAGCCCCTTACTGGTGCAAAATAATTAATGTTTTAAAAAATAGACATGTTTTTACTACAAATGCAGATAAAAAATCGTTTTGTTTAAAAAATCTTAATAATCTTTCTTCCAGTAATAGTCTTTAAAGCATTATGTTGTAAATAATATTTCGGTTTAGGTTTTGCTAAAATTAATCATATTTCAATAAAAGGTACCAATGAACACATGTTAATAAAACTAACTCTTGTCTGCATTCTTTCCAATAAAATGTAACCTTTCATCAAATGTTTTTCTGTCGAAAGTTGTGATAGTTTTCTTGTTAACAATTGATTTTGAAATTTCTAATCTACCCATATGAAATGCTCAAGAAATTGTATTCCCCATACATCCCATGAAAACGCTCATGCTTATCCTTTATGTAGTACATCTTATAACATATCTCAGCAAAATCTACACAGTTTATAAAAACTATTCAGGCAGATTATACCGTACAAAATTTTCATGTTGCATTTTTTGTTAATAATTGTGTGTAATTCTTTGAATTAACCAAAGGTGAAGGAGTAGGTCCTTAGAGGCAAAGATAGTAAGTAATAAATGCAAAGATCATTAAATAATAATTATATATTCCATTACCTATGCAAGAACTGTGCAATTTTGTTTTTTCCAATTGAATTCTTTTTCCTTTACTTATAATTACTGACATATATGGATTCAATATTTTAAAATACTTTCTATTAGCTCAAACTCTCTTGATAATTTTTGTGTACAAATTTTCAATCGTTAATAAAATATGTTTTTATTCATCCAATCAAGTTCAAATACATTTTTTTAAATCTATAGTTGATGACAAGTGATGTTAATACAGTTTTTTCAAATATTTATTCAATAATTAAATTATAAAAATTTAGGGGTCTAGGTCAGATTTGAACTGAGTATCTTCAAGTTCAAAGTCTAGTGCTTCTTGGTACTGAGATAACTATCCATAGCCAGAAATGAACTTCTCAAAGAACTATATTAAAAACCACCATTGCACAACCTTATATTGTTGCTATGGTTACCACACAATTTCATAAATAATGCTCTAGGATTAAAAATGAATGAAAAGAATAAAATAAACAAACTGGTTCAACGTTATCGAACCTTGCATTGACATCGGACAATGTGAAAGAAAAGCAAAAAAAAACAACACAAGTGCAAGTAACGAAAAAAAGAAAGCGTATAAATAGTAACAAATAAAAATAATAGTCCAACACCATACATAGAAAGGAAAATGGAAAATTGCAAGGACATTTGCTTTCTATTTTGCTACTTAATATTGTTACTCTTACATATGTATATACATATGTATATTGGTAATTATAAAATAGAAATAAACTAAAATAACATTTTTCTATGTTGATTTAAGTAGAAATTTACATTAAAAAATGTTTATATTACTTGTTTTTACAATATACAAATTTACTAGTGTACTAAATATTAGTTTTAAAAAACATGGAACAGTCCTCAAGATATGAGAGTAAACATGAAATTGCTTCAGACACTTAAATATTGCACAAGAACTGAAATACACAAACAATCGGGTAATAGAAGCATTAGGTAAGTAGCAAAATCAGAAATGTAAAGTAGTATTTTTATATATTTTGTGCATATGATTAAAAGTCTTGTTGTTGTAAAGAAGTTTTTGAAAAAAATTATCAGCCCTTTAGTGCAATTTATTGAATTCACTTCAAACATTTTTTTAAATTCCAGTGCAAAAAATAGAGCTAGCAATCACTTTAAGATGATACACAATATGTTGTAGAGCATAAGCCTGAAAAGATGTCGATAGAAAAGACATCTTAAAAAATCAAACCAAGATAAAATAAAAATTCACTTTGAGAGTTTGCAGCCTACAGAAGTGAAAGTTGGGTTTTAACATAAAATAAATTCAGGAAAATCTTCAACTTTATAGAGAATTATATATAAATTAAATATTACTTTAAAAATGCAATAAAAACCTAAAGGTGTATACAATTTTAAACAATACCTCATTTAAATATATTTTGCAAAATTTACTATAAATTTTAAAAGAATTCATTTTATTTTCATAAAGTAACAATTACATTCACAGAAAAAACACATATTATATAAAAATAAATAACTTAAAGTATGATGTCCTTAATGAGATCCATAAATGACAAGGTATGATGATCATGAAACAAGTCATAAATTTATCAGCCCAACCAACAGCAAAGAGAATTTGCAAAGATATGACAGAATATCTAAAATATGAGTATTAAAAATTTTCATCAACTTAAAAAGGTAATTATTTATTTACATCAATGATTAGAACCAACACTAATTTTTATAAAATTGGATTGCTATAGCTGTTATATATTTTTCCATTCCATAAGCATTTTATTTTGTAGTATTTCTCAGGCCTAATATAATAAACATATTTATTTAGGAAACAAAGAACAGTATATTAGGTAGTTTTCATTATGACAACAATAAAAATTTAAAAAACCAATAAAACTCTTTAAGTTCTATCCTAAAAGATAAAATATTTTTCATGTTAGTCTTAAGTACACAACACTATGAAAACATGATCATTTTTGGAAAAAATGTGTACAAATGTTATTCCACAGCTTCTTTGATATGTTTTGTGTATTACAGAATAGTGCTACAATCTCAGGAACAATTACCAACATTTACACGCCAGAATTGAAGATCAGTTCATAGAAATATGATAGGTTCAGATATTTTCTATATTTGTAGTTGATGTGTTTCAGATGCCCTCCAATTATCTGTTTACACAAATAAAAGAAGACATCTGAAAGGCATGAACTACATACAAATGAGATAACTTCACTAGTAAAAGGGCTGGTTAATGTACTTATTGTATTTATATATTATGTTGTCTATACACGTTAATACTTTCCTGGGTTTTATATAAAATATAATTCAAAGTAGACTGATTAAGTGTAATTAATTGATTATGATTGTAATATTTTGTTTGTATATGTGACATACCGCTAGACTAAAATGATATCTTTCTTTTTAACAAGAAATTCCATTTTGTTCTTTACTTAAAATTAACAGACAACACAAACAACAGGGAAAATTAAACAGTCCCACAACAGACTGAAAAACTTCTAAGAAACATTAGTTCTTATATTCTATGTCAGTTTCTTTTGTTCTAACATTTAACAGCAACAGATGAACTTTGTGGGTATCACATGTCCCCTAATGACAATTGGGGTATCAATAAAGATAATATTAGGGTATTTTAGCTCAAAACCATCTAGATATAGCATAGAGCTTGCAGTAGATGTTTATATATCAGTACAAGAGTTCATTATGTTTATGTATCACAATATTTTTTTACACATTTTTTTTACACAAGTTTCATTCAAAGTTTCGTAAAGAGTCTGTTTCAAACAGATTTTAATAAAACATGGTTGAACAAAAAAAAATAGGACTATTAAAAATGCAAGTACAGTGAGTGAGGTTTAACGGTGTTTTTTGTTCTGCTCTAGCATTTGACTAGCAGAATAACTGAAAACATAGTATAATACATATTTCGCCTCTTTCGTAATCATATCTCTTTCTTTGCAGAAGCATAGCAACACATTTAAATTTCATGTCTGCACCAAACTATTATTACCATATTCATAAACTCCTTCTATTAGCTCACATTCTCCTGATATATACAGAATATTCAACCGTTGATAAAATACGTTTTTATTCGTCCAATCAAGTTCAAATACATTTATTTTGACCTATAGTAAATGACAATTGATATTAATATAGTTTTTTCACATATTTATTCAATATATATCTTAAAGAAATTTGGAGGGCCTATTGAGATACAATATCATAAATAGTACTCTAAAGTTAAAAATGAATATAAAGAATAATAGAGATACAAACTGGAAATAAGCAAACAATTATGTAATTTTTTTTTTTTTTTTTTTTTTGTTAACCTTATTAGGTATTTACTTAATTTTTTTTTTTATATTACTTGTTTTATAACATGCATTTGTGTTAGAAGTAACACATAATATGGCTTACCTAATTCTTGTATAGGTCTCAGGCTTAAACTTGTTTTCATGAACACTTCAAACAATTTTCAAAATCTCAAATCAGTATTAGCCCTGTATTATAATTATTGTATATACTGTATAATTGCTGTATATTGTATAATTACTGTATATAATTAGCCCTGTATCACTGTATTATAAATAAAACAATGAATACAAGGTTTAATTTTCTGAATCACTTTCACTATAGTCACTAGTTTCCTCATCGTCACTATCTTCACCGATGTTAATGATAAACTAATCCAGTATTTCATCCATGATGTGTTCCCGTTCAATATACTCATTTTCGATTTCTTTAACTTTTGGCAAACAGAACTCCAGGTGTTTCTGTCGATATAAGAAATGGCTTCTTTTGTAAGTTTTATAACATCTTCCATTTTATAAGTAACATTTTTCTTTGCTACATAACCTTTAATTTGAGCCCATATTAATTCTATGGGTTTCAATTCAGGGTGATAGGTTGGTAATCAAACGCTGACATGTCCACTATTTTTCAACAATTCATAAAATTTATAAGATGATTTATTAAAGCCGGTAGAGTTTGGGTTTCAGCATATCGTTAGTAAACGGAACTTTTCTTTCACTTAGCCATTGAGTAATTTCACATACTTTAGAAAAACAGACTGGAGCCTTGTTCAATTCAACATTATGGTATGGTGTGTTATTGAAAACTATCACAGAATTTGGTGGCAGATTCGGTAGCAACTGTTCTTTAGCCCATTTAAGAAAATTCTTAGAATTCATCTGATCATGATAATCGCCAGTTGAAGTTTCTGCTTTCCTCATCAAAAACTCGTTTGGAATGAACCCGTTTGCGTAGCCAGCGTGGACTAATATTAATCCTTGTCCTCTAGACATTGGAGTTCTCAGTCTTTCCTGAGAGCAGTCAGTCCATGTTTTTCCTACTATGTGAGATGAAAGGATGTACGATTCATCAAGGTAAACAATTAATCTCTTTTTTTCCCGGTATCTTTTAATCTGCCTCAGATAGAATATTCTCTTTTCTCTTATATCAGGTTTTACAACAATCATTTTCCTGTCATTTTCAATTTTTTCTATGAAAAACCCAATGACATGAGTATTTTTTTTTTAGATTCCAAGTGCTTCTTTTAAATTTTATCGAGTCCTGTAAATTCAATAAAATTTTTTTCAATGTTGGCAATTCTTTTATGTTTTGTAGAATGCTTGGACAGTCCTTCTAATTGCTGATGCATCGAAATCGTTGATGTAAGTGATTGTCCATTTCCTTCTTTTTTTTGTTGCAGTTTGAAAAGAACATTCACCTTCTGATGACAGCAGTGCTTTTTTTCTTTCCTAATGTTTTTTACTGTGCTTACAGATATACCACACGCTTGAGATATGCGTTTCTCACATTGTTGTAACGGTATTGAAAATGTTTTATGTTTAAAAAAATACTTTGATTCACTAATCATAAAATCTTTAACATTTGAAATAATTTCGCGTGCTTGACTATGAAGTTTTTTTGCAACTTAGTTTTAATTGTTATATTTTCCATTTTGTAAAAAAAATCAAGTTACTTTTATGTATTTTACTATACAAACTAAGTTTAGAACTAAACTCTGAAACACTGGTCCTACACTAGCAAGAACTTCAATTTAACTAGCCTAAAGATCTGGGTAACCGTAAATCATACTGTTTACACTTTAAACACAACACTGATGTTTTCTGAAGTCTTGGCTTTTTACCTCACACTGCAGCCCAGTCCGCCTTAGCGATCTTGAGGTCAGAGACACGCTAGTTAAACCTCACGCAGTATACTAATATTTTTTTTTAAATATATAAGTCAATTTTTTTTAAGACGTTAAGTGTTGGTGAAGATTCTAAATAACTGCTGTTTTAAAACTACTATATAAAAATTGCAATGAACGAAATTAAAGCCAAGAATTCACACTTATAAAGATTTGACTAAGTTTTAAAAAATGTAAACCATTTTAAAACAGTTAATATTATAGCTGTAATAAGAAAATATTTTAAAATCTTTGTTTTTCCATGACCTTTACCTGTATTCCTCATGATAAAACTATATTGCAATCATTTGGAACATTTAAAAGGTTTTATTAGACCTGCTCCTTACTTCAAGAAAATGCTTACTTCATGGAATTTTTTGTTCTAATATTAATCTTAGATGTATTTAAATTTGTTTTACTTTAATAATTTCTATTTATTTCCTATTTAAATCTTACAATTCTTTCCATTTCTTCACCTTTTATTGGATATTTAGAGGTAGCTTCTCCACAAAAAGGAAAAAAGGTTAATTTTGTAATATTGAAGATAAGCATTTTTTAATATTGATACCAACATCGGATTATAGTGAAACATGTGATAATATTTCAAAACTACTTGTTACTTGGATGTACTTATTTTCAATTGCACATCCTACTTTACCTAAAATTACCAATTAAATTAACTAAGTTTTACAACAAATGATTAATGTTGTATTATGCAAATTTCTGATCAAAATTTACCACATAAAATAAAAGGTTTAAATATAATCTTATTCATTAAGTTCTATATTTCTTTCTTAAGTTATTAACATGAGCATTTAATATTTATTTATAATAAGAAATTAGCAAGTGTTTGCAACATTCTTTATAACACTGAATGCTCTTTCTAATAAAATAGCTTACAACAAATAATAACATTATCACAGGATATGTAGTTAGTAATCTATATAACTGATACATTTTCTTTAAAAAATGTACTATTTAAGGACGGAATTGTTTACATTAATGGACAGCACCTATCTATAATATATTAAAAATGTATAGATCAAACCATGATAGAAAAATGTGTATTTTAAAACAAAAAAACTTTCAAATGGAATAAAATGACTTGATGTTACAAATCACATAATATGATGATCTGACTACAATTTTAGTAATAGTTTACAAAGATTGGTTCATAGTTGATATTTTTGTTTTTAAATATATTACTCAAATATGCATTCTAAACTAAAATAAAGTAATTTTAAATGTTGGGAACCATAAAGAGGAGTTAAAATTTGAAAAGACACAAAGGCACATGTGCTTCCTGAGCCCCCCCCCCCCCCAATAGTCAAAAATTATATTAGATACAATCGCATTATTTTCAAACAAGTAGAAAGGTTTATATTTACTTGTTAAATAGATGATTGTTTTAAGGCAGTATTTTTCCTTGAACTTTACAATATTTTATCACACTATATTATTATTGTAATAACCAACTGTGTGGCACTCATTGTGTGTGGCACTAGTGTTTAAGGTGATTGGCAGCCACCTCAGTTTGAAGATTTTGCTAGGCCACATTTTGCCATGGTAGGTTTTCATTGGTGTAGATGCCAGAATGCTGCTTAAAGGCTGCACCGGGCGTGTGGCTTTGGAGTTCGGTGTTCCTGGAGACCCAGGTTATTGTTCTGATAACCAAAGGTCTGATTGACTCCGAGTGGTCTTTAGGTCTAGGTATCAATGATGACTCTTAGCGTAAGCGAATCAGACGAAGTTAGTTGATGTGTCAGTTAGGTCTGAAATCTCAAATAATTTTATTCACTTTGGTTGTTACACTCAGTTTGCCAACTAGAGGTTTATCTTTAGAGCCAGGCAGCAGATCATAACCAAGATGACCGAAATATATAAATATCTGTTGGTGACCTGGTGATTATTGTTATTTCCTTGAAAAAAAATAAACACTGTGTTGGTTATAAAACAGAAAATAAAAGAGTGGATGAAACACATCTGGTCGTCACCTCCACCTTTAAGTTTCCATGACTCTGGAAGGATGTAGAAAATGATCATTTTTAGAAAGCTAGCTCAAGATGTATACTTGGTTGGAATACAGCCAAAGTTTAAAAATAAACCTTCATAATTCATGTGTTATGTCTGGATGCCTTCATAAGTCCTATGTTATATTTGGACGGTGTGATGGTGATATAAATGTGACTGCAAGTTATGACTTTGTATTTAAAATGGAAGGAATGAAAAACAATGTGATTTCTTGTCTATATAAAGTTAAGCAAGCTCTTAGTGGAAAAATTAAATAAAAACTCATACCGATTATAAAAGCTATAACTCTTGCAGAGTTCAAAATATACTGTTAAGGTACCACAGAAATGATGGAGAGTTAACAGAAACCAGCCTCTCCTAGAGGCTGAAGTATCTTGTTGTGTGTCGCACAGGGTCCCACATGGGCAGGAAGCCTATTTTAACTTGGTGGAGAGGCTTAATCTGTGTGGGGGTGATGAGTAGGGTGGAGTTCCTAGGAAGTGGGTATGTACGTACATAGTCTTTAAAGCAGCCGAATGCATTTAAATAGTTTTCAACTTTCTGGCTACAGCACTCTCCGGCCTCTGATACCAACAAGTAAATTGGTAAAGTTTTTTGTAACAAGTAAATTTCACTTTTGATAATCTTCTACTTTTCTGGTATGATTTATATTATTATTTTGAGTATCTTCATCTTTTGAGTATCAAAATATACTGTTAAGGTACCACAGAAATGATGAAGAGTTAACAGAAACCAGCCTCTCCTAGAGGCTGAAGTATCTTGTTGTGTGTCGCACAGGGTCCCACATGGGCAGGAAGCCTATTTTAACTTGGTGGAGAGGCTTAATCTGTGTGGGGGTGATGAGTAGGGTGGAGTAGGGTGATGAGTAGGGTGGAGTTCCTAGGAAGTGGGTATGTACGTACATAGTCTTTAAAGCAGCCAAATGCATTTAAATAGTTTTCAACTTTCTGGCTACAGCACTCTCCGGCCTCTGATACCAACAAGTAAATTGGTAAAGTTTTTTGTAACAAAGTAAATTTCACTTTTGATAATCTTCTACTTTTCTGGTATGATTTATATTATTATTTTGAGTATCTTAAGATATCTGCCATTCCTAGCATTGACACATTATTTGTTGAAACATTTCGAAGAACCTCCATCAGTCAAAACTTTTTAGTTCATAAAACGTCTGACTGATGGAGGTTTTCTGAAACCCGTCAACGAATAATGTGGCAATGCTAGATACTACAGTATAATATAATGTGGCAGATACGTATAATACTTAAAATAGTAAGTAAATGTAACACTAGACGATAGTGATTTACCAGCATCATCTATGTCAAAATACACGAGGTCAAATCAATAAGATACTTTTTACCTATATTTAAATAAACTGTATAGTTATGTAATATAAATTAGTATGATAATTCCAGAAGAATTGCTTAACAAAAAGAGAATGGATTATATGTTTCTCTGGCAATAGTTAATAAAAATGTTAATCATTATTTATTGTTTAAACTATTTAAAAGAACTTGTTTGCTCTTTAGAATGTTCTATTGAGTAACATTTCTAAAATTAATGAGAATCAAAGTTTAACCAATTTCATCAAACCTTGCCAAAATGTTTAATATCTTCTGTAGGAAGGCTGCTTAGTACAAAGAGAATGATTCTAAAATTAGGTTATTTTTCCCTGGTAGTAATATAAATGTTAACCATTATTTATTGTTTAAACAATTTAAAACACTTTCTCGCCCCTTAGAATGTAGCATTTGAGTAGCATTTCTAAAATCAAAGAGAATAAAAATTTAACCAAACCTTACCAAATGTTTAACATCTTATGTAGAAAGGTACAGAAATAAGCACATAGAATTTTTCTAAATGATAGAGACATTTTGAATATTTAAACTAATAATACCATGGAAATGGCAATAACTGCCTACCTGCAGCTTTCCATATTATTACTTTTATATTAATAATAAATTCAAAATTTCTAAACCATTCTGAGCTTATTGTGTGTATTTCTCATTACTATAATCATAAGTACCAATATGTTACACCAACTTAAATGTTATATGGAGGCCACTATTATACCACGCACTGCTACTTGGTATATTCCCCTATTACGTTATAAATTGGATGTGGGGAAGTGCTAAATAAAGGAACAAGATGTAACAACGTACTGGCGGAATATATATGTGGTGATTGGGAGTGACCGCGACTGACGGAGATGCATTCAACTCAATTCTCGCTAACATTGCTTTTTTTGGGTGGCAGAAAACAAGAACCTATCGTCATAATGACAAGATTTTTCACAGTAATTCAAATAAAGTCTGACCTGTATAAATATCTAGTGTTCTTACGTCCCCTGCAAAATAATCTCTAAAAATAGTGGCCTCCGTATAATACATAACAGTTATTGATGTAAGCATTTTTTTGTTAAGAAATAATTTCCTGTTACACCAATGCTTCTTTGTATAGTAATTCTAGAAATAAATACATTAAAAAATATTAATTTGTTAATTAAAAAATAGACTTGCTATCAACTAACTATTCACTTTCATGAACTGCATCAGAAATGCCTATTAATTCCTAAAGAAAGGAATAATTTAACAAATAATATAAATCTGAGTTAAATATTACAAAGACAATATGTTTATAATATTAACTTCTTCTTCATATAAAACTAATACAACCTATCAAATAATCACAAATTAAAATCATATTATTAGTTTTCCTTTGGTTGAAGGTATGCATCTACGTCGGTTATTCTTTTCAACTGATGTATTTCCACTCTCTCTGAGCACATGGGACAACTCTCTCCTGCTTCTATTACTCTAACAAACAGTTTTCAAACAATTATTATTTTTTTTACATTGTTCACTTTGTAAAATATTTTCTTTATCATTATTTACACTTGTCCTGTGTAAAAGAGTTCAAAAAAATTAACTAGGTAAAGTACTGGCTTTTCTGTAAATTATTTACAAAAGTAAATTATTCTTATCTTGCAACAAAACATCTAATTTTGAAGAAGCTTGTCATGACATTCCACTTTATAAAGCCAACAAATACTATTTACAAAACAAAACACTCAATGATAGTTTATACATAAAGACTAGCAAATTAAATCTTAACCTGACTATGAAATAAAACTCAACTTCAACAAATATAAATGACACACAAAATCTTGAAACAATAAATTTTCAAAGAACCATTTAGTGCCTCAAATGCATACTGTGGTTATATTAGTATTTAGCTCTGTAAAAGATACGAGCACCCAAAATTGTTCATTGGGAGAGAATAATAGTGAATATATTTGTATATGGTGTAAAGGTTTATATTTTAAATAACTTCTCTACATAAATGAATAATAAGTTTGTTACATTAAAACAAACTGTAATTTTATAAAACTATTAAATTACAGATCTGGATAAAATTATTAAAAAGAAAAAAGACAAATAAAAAGGTTGCTGCAAACCATTTCCCTATATCCTTAATTTAAAAACCCTTAGTTTTTCATTTTCTGTAAAAATCTTTAAAAAATATTTTAAAATTTGTGTTCTACTCAGAATCACTTAAAAGATGTTGAAAAACAATACCTAATGATTAAAAGAGCAAATTAACAGACTGTAACACAAAGAATCTCTAAAATGTTGAATTAATAATTATCAGAAACACAAATTTATAAATTTCAGACAATTTTTAATTCTTCGTGCAATTTTAAATACAAAAAACCTTACTTAGCATACTCTTTACTAAATAGTGCTCAAATTTTAAAAATTAGAAAGACAAAATTGCAAAAGAATATGAAACAAAGAAAATTTATCGTTTCCAGTGTTTAATTTAAAGATCTTAATTTTAATGAAATAAAAATTTTACCTTGAAAATATTTCTTAACTAATTTTACTGAAAAATTAAAATTTAAAAAAAAAACATTTTAGACTAACATGTTTGTTATGCTAAGGAAAATATTTATACTGTACTTATATTTTAAAACTTACATTTCAAATTCATTCCTTATTGCAGGAAACTGACAATTAGGGCAGATTGTCAAATCATCTCTTATTATATGTCGCCCCTGGTAAAAATAAGGTCATATGTAAAATACTTTTTTTTTAAACTAATAAACATGTTTCATTAAAGCATAAATACTGATTTAACAAAATTATAAACAGATATAAGTCTAAAACTTCATACAAACTTAAAACTATTAAGTCAAAAATTCTGAAGGTTTATGTGTGGGTAAACACATTACCCAAGTAAATAGCAGATTTACCTCAATAGCCAATCCTGCTGCAGAATAAAAAATGGTGGTACTTTTTAAATAATTTTATTAATTTTTTTATTGTATTAATGTGAAGAGCAGAGTCAGAGCATTACTGTCTATAAAGGATGCCGAAAGATTAATTTAATATAAGTGAAATGATGGTAATGTCAGGATGCTCCTACCTTTGAGCTGAGTGGGGGAAAGTCTAGTCATATATGTGCAGGCTCTTATTGAGAATACACCTATTCCACATATCTACTAATATGGAAGTGGAACCATAAGTCCATTAAGTCAAATATAAGTAGGCAAGTAGCTACCTTGGAAGCAGGGGAGAATCAAGACTTATGAATGCAGGTCCTATTGGGAAACTTTGATGTGATACTTTGTTACACATCTTCTATGGGTACATACCCATATGACCTGTGGATCCATGATGACCTATACGTAGAATACAAGTAAGCACCAAGTGGTAGTTGACAAACTTGGCGTTCAGAGTATGGGAGAATCATTGTAAGATTAATTAGTTAAAGAGAAAATAACTTGTCTAAGTTTAGATTTTGAGTTATAGGTGGATTATAAATTGAGTTATAATAAGATAAAAATCACTCCTGATGTTTTGTATGCTCTGTAGCACTTCAATTTGGATTAATCATTTTTATCCATCAATCTGGTTAACATGCAATTGTAACCTTGAAACAAGTGTAAGTTTATGTGCATTTCAAATTACAGAATGCTGGTAAGCACTGGAACTGTTTTTTACTGTGACAAAGAACATGGACATCGATTTCGTTTGCTTACTTACAATATTTGTCTGCTTCAAAATATACTGAATAACATTTCCACAAGATTTAATGATAAACAGTGTCAATGAAAAACTGTTGGGAAATAACGGAACATGAACTATATCTGATTAGGATGTTAAAAGAACATTTTAAAAAATTATCTGCTCAACACCTCTTTATACACGTGTTTTTGTCTTCTAAAAGTAGTCTAATCATTAAGAGCAAAATATTAAGAGCAAATCACATCAGACATACTGTGTGAAAAATGAATAAACAATGCATATGCTACAACTATTAGTTAAACAGTCAACCATCTTACATGTACTGTTTATGTATAGTTGTGCACTGGTTTTTTTAAGAAATACTTTGCTCTCTTTGCCAAATGCATTTCGTTTTAAGCACTATATTCTCGCAGAGTTTTTTTAAAACTACTAGTGATATTATTTCTAAGAAACAAAATAGGTTTAAAATAACAAATATGTAGAATACAATGAAATGCAAAAAGTGTTTAATTTGACACTATGCTACATTACAAACCACAACTTAATCTGTTCCTAACAAACACCAAAACCTAATATACTGCAAAATATATAGGCTCATTGTTAAGCTAAATTATTAGCAATACAATAATTAATTTTAACAATTAATTTTATATATATATATATATATATATATATATATATATATATATGAAGTTAATATATTACTATTGTAAGTAATTTTATCCACCATTAAGTGCAATGATTTTACCTTGAGTGATGAGGTGCCTTTCGGTCACTTGACCATTGTCGAATCACTGATTACTTATTTTCAATTTTTCTGATGTGGATGTTCGGTCCGTCGTGTTGGTAATTGTTGACGTCATACACGTTTCCTCTTGAGTCCTGTGTATAATGTTTTTGAATAGTATGTCTTCTGTATATGTTGTTTGTAGATTCATTAAATTGTTGTGTATGTTTTTATAAATGTGGTATTTTTCTAGTGAGTTTAATTCTATTGGGTTATTATTTATTTCAAGTATGGTTAGGTTATTTTTGTAATTTGTTATTTCATGTTTATGTGATATTAGGTGTGCCGCAACATTTGATATTTTTGAATTTTTGTTTTTGAATGCTCTATAATGTTCTTCAAATCTTATTTTAAATGATCTGGTTGTTTTCCCTATGTAAAATGCGTTACAGTTGTTACATTTTCTTACATGTGACCGAAAGGCGCCTCATCACTCAAGGTAAAATCATTGCACTTAATGGTGGATAAAATTACTTACAATAGTAATATATTAACTTCATAAAGTCAGTGCAACGGAAAACAATGGATAACATAAAATATCAAGAATATATATATGACAAATCTACCATTTTCTTCTTCATTACTAAAAAAATCTAAAATGTGAATTTATAAGAACATTTTTTTATTTAAAAAAATTATTGCTTTTCACAGTCAAAATTCATTGCTCACATGTTTTAGATTAAAAGGGTCATGAACAAGTGTTTACCCATCACCTACTAATTGCAGTGTAGATTATTGAGATCATTAATACAATTTTATCACATTGCAAATTTAAAATGCTGGTGTGTCTAGCCTGCATATGTATCTAGTGAGTTTAAATTGATATTAGATTAGACCTAATGTTTTAGTTAAACTATACAAATGTGAATCATACAATTGTTTAATTAAATTTACTGTGTTACAATTAAACTCACTGTAGCAATACAGAATGGAATGTTATTCTTGCACTGAGAGCAGTCCAATTGAGATTCAGGTAAATTGTAATCACAGTATGGGCAAGGGGAATACTTCTCTGGAGGATCTACAGCTAGTTTGTTATCTGGTCCTCTAGGAGGTTTCCTTACAACACCTTCCATCTTCTTTAGGTACTTTGGTTCAATCTGAAATCATTTGTTTGAAGCTTTCTGTAATATTTAATTTTAATCATTTTAATTTTAAATACTTTTTACATGGATCTGTTCTTTAATTAAAATACTTTTATTACTATCTTTTTAATCATATAGCCTTCATGTATTCATTTTTTTATGGTTTTATATTTTTAATTATATTAATTTTACTTATATTGGGCTTAGTTATATCCTTGGTTAATAGAATGTGTAGCTAAATTATATAAATAAGCAAATATTCTTTGAGCTTAGCTTGTGAGGTTATGTTAAAAATAAATAAAAACATACACAAAACTCAAAAATTAATCATTTATTTCTCATACGCGTTTCAATGACCAAGTCATCATCATCAGTGAGTGTTACTACTACAAACTCTAACTTACAACTAGGGTGAAAGTAAGGTTACACTTCCATATATATACAGCAGGTGTTGCCATGCCCACTTGTCAAAACAACAGTTACTAACCCTACTTTAAACATGATACATCAAATAGAAATTTTGTACCTAACTCAATAATTACAATAAAATTTGTAACATACAACATAATTACATATAAACAAAATAGATAATTAATATTACACTTTATTATTATGTCAAAATATTTAACCTAAAAGTTACAGTACCCTTTCCCCCCTCCCTTTTGTGTCATGCTAATTACAATAATATAGAATTTTGAATAGGGGCTGACTCATTGTTTACAATATTATTTTTATTCCTATTAATATACAAAGTTTCCCATGCACCCAATTCACTACACTTAACAACGTTTTTTAACAGGGTTACATCGTCTACTTTAAATTCGTGCTCTTCCTCTAAACAATGTTTCGCCATTGCAGATTTTTTCAGTCTATTATATTTAATGTGGGAAAAATGTTCTTTAGCCCTAGTTTAGTTTTAATATTTCTTTTTGTTTGGCCTATATATTTCAGAGGACACTCTCTACACTTCAGACAGTAGATTCCTGACTTTTCTTCATTAGGTATGGCGTCTTTATGGTTCCCTAACAACTTCTTTAGATTATTTGCAGTGCCAATTGTAACGTTCAAATTACTTTATTTTCCTAGAGATTTTCTAATTTTATTAGACAGCGGTGGATGGTGTGTTATTTTTACCCATTTTCCCCCCTTTAAATCTCTTATTAACGTAAGAAATCAGAGAAGCACGTTCTTCTTGATGAGGTGTACACTCTCAAAATTTTGTTAAATAAAAACTCGGTTGTTTGCTAAACGTTCTTGTTTATTTATTTTACTATTTTATTTTTAAAAAATTTGATTCGATACTATTTACATTATATATATTAGGTTTTGTGTTCTCTTATATGTATATTTTAATTTTAACTGTATCTTCAATAGGAATATTAGATACCCATTGAAAGTTCTATATCAAGTTCTCTTTTTCAAAAACTCACAATATTACATGGCTACTCTATAAAAAATGTTAAACAACTTGACAAAACTATTACACCTAATCAAATCTCTTTTAAAGCCTAAAAGATGACTATACACAATTTTTTCTAATAGATATTTATCCTCCAATAAATAAACATTTATTATTGACAAAGCAAATTAATTACTATCACATTAATTTTTTAATAATAAAAGATGTCTGAGGACAATGAATGCCAGAAACATCCTATGTGTAATTCCCAATCTTAGCACACAAACCATTCAAATCCAAGGAGGGATATAAAACAAAAACCTATTATTTTATTAGTGGTGAAATAGATTTTTAAATTGTACAAAATTACTGTTCCTAGCTAATGAAAAATAACCTACATAATTTATTTAATACAAAAGTAAAATTTGAAAATTGTATTCTTTAAAGAAACTGTTCTTTAATAAATAGGTATTGTGCAGGAATTACAAATACTTAATTTTTATAAGTATTTTGATGATTTGTCATCATCATCAGTGATACCGTTTCAAAATCATAACTGCAACTAAACTGCTTAGTTGTAGTTGTGATTTTGTAGTAATATCACTGATGGTGATGATAACTCATTGAAACACATATGATAATGAAATATTTATAATTGTGAGTGTCTATACAGTTATTTATTTATAAACGCAACTCGCAAGCCAGTTCAAATATTACTCATAACCTTTTAATGCCATTTTACTCTTAAAATTGTATTAATGCTAGCTTTTTCTGGGCTTTTATTAGTTAATATTACTAATGTTCATTTGTTCTATAGCGTAATTTTAAATTTATATACAAAAATACGATTGAGTTTTAAATAACCCACCTTTGATTGTGAATTATGTTAGATAACGATACCTTTGTATATCTCTTTAAAAAACTAAGTGTTCATGACCAAGCAAATGTAAAATTTACTAGGTAGGTATAGATTTAAGTCAGAAAGTTAAGAACAGGAAAAGAGAAAAATAAATCACTGACATTTTTCTACATGAATTTTAACCATGTAATATTCTACACAGTAAAAGTTTAACAAAAACTATTTCAAAACTATTTACCTGTGATCTATTTTCAGGTCTCATTAGCATGGCAGCATATGTAAAAGCTCTTGCCTTCAGTTCTGCTCTATGACATTCAATGACAGCTGAAGTTAAGATAGGTACAATATCTATAAACATATTTTTGGAAAATGTTTAAATAAATTTTGTAGAGTAAATAAGTTGAATCTAAAAGTTAACAGGTTTATATTTAAAATGATTTAGTATATTTATGAGGATGAGTATAGCATATTTTAGGGAGTCAAACTTTTATTGTATTTCCTACTTATATGTCAAAGTTGTATAGTATTAATTATTAATCTGTGCAGAATGATCAAGTTATTACTGAGCACAGTTTGTGATCAACAACAAAGTCACTTCCTAAACTCTGTTAGGGTTAAATATAGGAATTGGTACTGAATATGTGTAAAAAGAGAGCTCTTATGAACTTTTTAATAAACCTTCTAATCCCTTATAGGTCAGATATGACACATATAAAATCATATATCTGGACCATACGTTTTAAGGATGGGCAAGAAAATAAAAGTATGACTGATACACAAGATCACATCCTACAGCTGACAATATATAATCCATAGCTTATATAAAGTGAAAACAGGTTCTGTTGAAGAAATCATACAAGTGGGTAACAGCTTTGGGCGTGTTCAGTTCATAGGTATGTATTTATATAAACGTAAGTCATTTAAAGATGGCAACTTGTTGAAGCAACATCTGGTGTTGAAGTAATTTTTTTGATGCAAAAGCAGAGTTTTCCGTGAGAAAATATTTTTTGTAATCATATTCCTTTGATTAGCAATATGTGCCTGCCCTCATATGGTCCCTGGGAGCAACATATTTTAGAAAGATTTTCACACTTTATCTTTTTTCTAATTTTTCTCTTTGTTTTTCTCTAATTTTTTAAATAACAGTAATATTTGTAATTATTTTTTTCTATTTACTTATTTTCTCATGTCAATCAAACTATGCTTTGAGTTGACTGACAACTTCTTTGTTAAAAATTATCTGTTAATCTTTTTTTTTTGTAAATTACTTATTCATTGTAAAATACCGCACAACTTTGAAATGATCTGTAAATATGTGAGAAACCCCATAGACTTTGGACACAAAAGAATGGTGATTATGTACTCCGTGTAGTATTTATGTCCAAATAGTTGCCAATATTTAACC
Organism: Prosapia bicincta; assembly: GCA_036971475.1. NCBI lineage: Eukaryota > Metazoa > Arthropoda > Insecta > Hemiptera > Cercopidae > Prosapia > Prosapia bicincta. Next base: position 106,549,407 of record JBAIZL010000004.1, read on the forward strand.
TAGAATACAGCTCAATTCACAAGAAAACCAATCGTAAACTTACGGCAATGATAATCTGAGAGAAATGGTAGAACCTACATATATGGGAATGCTCCTGCAGGCAATCTCGTGTACTGATACATGAATGCTAATCAAAGGGTTAATTAGACATGATTACCTAAACATGTATGTCACAGCCAAAGTGATATAGATACACACACAACACACATACAAACACACATTTAGTTTATACATTAAAATTTACAAAGCAATCATTATCTTTGATGATTAAAATTGTTATCTTTGTTTACAATGAAAACCACATAGAAATTATAATTACCATAAAAGTGCGGTTTAGGACAAGTACATTGAAACATAGACCAGATCCTACTAAAAACACGAATCTTTCATTGCATTGATCTTCGTCTATGTGGACAGACCCTGAATTACACCTACCTTCAACTAATACAGGAAATGTCGCAAACATCATCATGATCTAGTGCCATAAGATGTTAACATTCTTCTTGATGGAACTTCACTGACAAAATAGTGACTACTTCAGTGACTTGAATTACTTTCTTGCAATTATAAACTGTCCTAGATCCATATAATTATGAGCAATAATTTTAAAATCTATTTATTTGATATTTAAACTTGATACAATGCTAAATTAGACGCACTTACGTGAAGGAAACTGACTAATATTGTCTGCAACTCTGATCAGCATTCTAGCAGCTTTGGCATGATCCCCTCTACGTACATGTAGTCTAACTAATATGTATGAATGAAGCAGCATAAGTCGAGATAAAAGCTCTGTACTAATGGTTAACTGATTCTTTCTCAACTGTTGACACATGCTGAGCAATACATCATGAGCATTTCTATAGTTACCTAAACATTAACCATGTTAGTATAAATACCTTGCTTAGAATTTAAGTTTAATTTTCATGTCAATAAGTGAAATAATTTCTTTATATACACTTATTTATTTACTTAAAAGCATAAATAAATAAGTGCATTTTTAGAAAATTAAGCATATTGTATTTTTTCATTTCACATATTAATTGTAAATATTTTATTTATTTATTTAAGAGCATAACTTGTTTATTTACATAATTAAACATTATAAGTGTAAATATTAATTGAATTTTCAACTTAAATTCATTCCTATTATAGCTGTCCCCTCGTAAGCTGGCACACGATAAATTGATAGAAAATAAAAAGCTAGCCATATTCGAAAGCATTGGTTTTTGTAGTGTGTGTGCATCAACGGCCATCGCTAAAAAATTGCAGGCGGTTGTTTAGAAATCTGATACAAGTAAATTTGTTCAAAACTTTATGTAAATGATCTGGTTAGTACAGCAAATCAAATAAAATAATATTTATAGCGGCCTTTCGACTTTGTTAAATCTATATTATAGTAATATAAATACTATACGTCATATTATAATGTCTGTGGAATGGTCTTTTGCTTCCTCTACCCTTTCCCCCGTCCTCGCTCCCTTAAAGATCGCGAGCCAGCTTACGTGTAATCAGCTTGGTTTTCCTTGGTTTTCCTGATTCTACCCTAAAAGCATTTAAAAAAAACCTTATTGTAGCATTTCTATTATTTTACTGTGCAATTCCTATTTATTTTATCTAATTTGTCACAATACAATGACAAGAATTTAAACTGTAAGAATTTAAATTAAAATAGAATTTAAACAAATCAAACATTTTATTTTTACACCCTAATTCTGTGCTAGATGGTAAAATAGTCTACTTCATAAGCAAAACGTTAAGAAGTAGAAAAAATGTGTTTACACAGCATGGTTTATTGCAGAACTGTTTTATTTTTTTATATCAATAAAAAGCTTAAATTTTTACTTTTTATGTATAGTTTCAGAAAACGTTTTATAAATATTCAGAAATGTCAAGTTTTTTTCAGCAGTCTTATTGCTGATAATATCTTTATTATATTCATGTTAACATTTATGAAAATATTTAAAAACTTGTCTGTAATACCACTTATTTTTTATGTTGAATGAGGACAATTGTTTCAGGAGTTGTATATCTTTGTCAATGGTACTATTTAGTTTATGTCCTTGGAATGATTTGTGTGATATTTTTTTTTTTTTTTTTTTTTTTTTTTTTTTTTTTTTTTTTTTTCCTGGCGAAAAACCATTTGTGGTTATCATCGCCAAACTAAATCTAACACGAACAACAAATATTTTAAATAAAACAAAATAAATTTAAATACAACAAAAATTCCAAAACAAAAAACAACAACAATAAATAACAAACAATAAATCTATAACAATATTGAATAACAAAATTACAACAAAAAACAATATAACAGTAAATAAATAATAACAATATGTAAAACAATAATAGGTAACAATTTATCAATAAATAAATCTCAATAACAATAACAAGAACACAAAATAAATTAAATTAAAATAAATAAAAGAAACAGAGAATTATATGTATAAAAAAATATATATATATTTATGTATTAAATTTTAAAAAATATTTTCAAGTGGTGCAAGAAAGCGATGACTCGGTCAATGGCCGAGGCATCGTCCCTTAGCACCACCTTTAAACTCCCTTTTAAATTAAAAAGGTCACGAATATTGCTTACATTAACACAGTTTACTAAAATATGTTTTATTGTGAAGATATCACCGCAATATTGGCATATTGGTGGATCCTCACGCCTCATCAAATATCCATGAGTTGCAAACGAGTGGCCAACGCGAAGGCGTGTAACCACCACTTCCTCCCTACGTTTTGAACGAATTGAAGACCTCCATGGACGGACGGTATCTTTAATTTCCCTCAGCTTATTCTCAATCACGGTATGCCACTCATCATTCCAAGCAGCGAGCAATAAATGTTTCGCGAAACACACATAATCGGATGCCATAACTAGTCAACTAGTTGAGTAATAGGTGAGTAATAGGCACCAAACTTGTAGCTTTCTTCGCCGCTTCATCCGCTTTTGTGTTTCCAAGTATTCCGCAATGTCCAGGAACCCAACAGAAAGTTACCCCCACACCCCTCAATTGAAGCCTGTGTACAGCACACAAAATGTCCCCAACTAAAGGGTTGTTAGAGAAAACATCCTGTAGAGCCTGAAGAGCACTTTTGGAATCCGAACACAAAAGATAATGCGAAGATCGAGATGGAATGACGGTCAAAGCTTTAAAAATAGCAAATAGTTCTGCCGTGAAAACACTGCAAGCTGAGGGCAATCCGTACGTGTAGGTACAACCAGATGCATAAAACGCACACCCAACGCCATTGTCCAGTTTAGATCCATCAGTGAAAATAATTTCACTGTGTTGATGAGATTTATAAATGGATGAAAATTCCTGGTGGTAGACCACAACAGGAGTATCGTGTTTTATATAACTGGACAATGAGAAATCGAAGTGCGGCGTTTTTATTATCCATGGAGGTAGATAGCACATTTGTCGTTCAAACATAGTTGGAAGTTGCAACTCAAGGTCATCCAATAATCTTATCGTTCGTATGCCAAATGGAGCGGTCGAACGTTGACGTGTATTGTACACTTGATTTAACGTATTATGAAAGACTATATCAAATGCCGGGTGGTTGGGTTTGCTTCGAAGAACAGAAACGTAAGATATTTGTAGCATCTGACGTCGTCTAGAAAGGGTAGGTTCCCCAGCTTCGACAAGAAGACTAGGGATTGGGCTAGTTCTAAATGCACCAGTAGCCAGTCTAAGTCCAGAGTGGTGGATGGTATCAAGAGTTTTCAGAACTGTAGGTCGTGCGGATGAATAGGCTTGACAGCCATAATCAATGCGCGATCTAACGACCGCGCGATAAAATCGAAGCATACTAGTTCTGTCTGCTCCCCAATTCGTACCACTAAGGACTCTTAACATATCCAATTTCTTGTTGCATCTCACCTTCAAATCACGAACATGTGGGATCCATGAGAGTCTTTTATCAAATAAAAGACCTAGAAATCGAACACTATCCGTGGTTTGAAGCTGAACCCCGTCAAGAAAAAGGATCGGCTCCTGGTGTTGCCTACGACGACTAAATGCTACACATTGGGTCTTCGAAGCAGAGAATTTGAAACCTATCGATTTTGACCATTCCTCCAATCTGTATATTGCTAACTGCAAAGATCTTTCCGCAGTTGCCATACTACGAGCAGGCACATATATACAAAAGTCATCCACAAAAAGGGAACAGTGTACCGGAGATCGTATATTACTGGTGATACTATTTATTGCAACGGCAAACAGCGTGACGCTCAGCACGCTGCCCTGCGGTACACCATTCTCCTGTGTATAGCTGTTTGAATACGTGCCTCCAAGTCGAACGCGGAAAGATCTGTTTGAAAGAAAGTTAGCGATGAATGCTAGGATATTCCCTTGTATACTCCATGATTTCAGAGTGTTCAGAATTCCTCTTTTCCATGCCATATCATATGCCTTTTCAAGGTCAAAGAAAACCGCAACGAGCGTTTGACGCAAGAGAAAGGCATCTTGAATAGCGGATTCTAACAAAACCAATTGGTCAACTGATGAGCGTCCTAGTCTGAAACCACATTGTTCGTTGCTAAGAAGGTTGTTGGTTTCTAGGTACCAGACAAGACGGCGGTTGACCATCTTCTCCAGTAGTTTGCACAAGACGCTTGTAAGTGATATAGGCCTGTAACTACTGGGGTTGGTTTTGTCCTTACCTGGCTTCAAAAGAGGAATTACAGTCGATTCTAACCATGCATCGGGGAAAGAGCGCTCCTCGAATAAACGATTGTATACTCGAAGGAGGACAAGTTTCGCCGATGATGGTAGATGTTTTAGCATGGAGTACACAATGGAATCAGGACCTGGTGCAGAATCCTTCGTTGACGCAAGAGCTGACTCCAATTCCCCTATAGAGAAAGGAGTGTTTAAAGGAGAGTCCTCAGACGACCCAACAGTTCGGTATTGCTTCTTCCTTCAGTTTATAAATCTGGAATAATCTATTATAGGCTGTAGTAGCAGAAAAGTTAGAAAACGATGTTCCAAGTACATTAGCAATGTCATCACTGTTTGTGATTAATCTCCCATCTGGTTGCTTCAGCGCAATGGCTGGCAACGGAATGGAAGTACCACAAACTGATCTTAGTTTCCTCCACACTGTGGAGGACGGAGTTGTTCGTCTAATTGTGCTAATGTACTGTTCCCAAGAGTTCTTTCTACTCAGCCTAAATATCCTCCGTGCTTTCGCACGGAGTATTTTATATTCCTGAAGGTTTCCATTCGTTGGGTGTCGTTTAAATCTCCTAAGAGCTCTTCGTCGTAAACGGAGGATTTCTGTGCATTCATCGTTCCACCACGGCACAGGCGGTCGGCGTGGATGCGCAGAGGTTTTCGGAATGGTCTTTTCAGCGGCATTTAAAATTGCTTTTGTAAAATTTTCTATATTTTCATCAATGGGTGTCAGATAATCCATGTCAAGTGATACAAGGTAATTCGAGTAGGAGTCCCAGTTGGCTTTTCGCAAAATCCAACTGGAATTTCGAACATAACAGGTTTGGGAGTCACATAAACTGATCTTAATAGGCACATGGTCGCTTCCATACAAATCATTGAGTACCGACCATGTGCATCTAGTAGCTAATTGAGGGCTGCAAATCGATAGATCAACAGCTGTCCATCCACCAGTAGATGCTGCTAAATGAGTAGGAGAACCGTCATTTAGCAGACATAAGTCTAGTTCCGTTCTTACACTTTCAACAATATCACCTCGAGAGTTCCTAGTCGGAGATCCCCAAGACGAATGGTGGGCATTAAAATCCCCTACCAATAAGAACGGAGTTGGTAACTGGCTTATCAAATTTACTAAATCACTGTGATGCAGGTTTTCTTGTGGTGGCAAGTAGACACAACACACAGTGATTTTATACGGGACAGCTGTTTGAACGGCTACTGCTTGTAAAGGAGTTATTAAGTTTAGAGAAACAGCATCGATACAGTCACGGGCTAGGATGGCTACGCCACCTCTAGCTCGATCTTCTGTAACGAAGTCCGATCTAAAAACTGAATACTCCCTTAAATGGAAATTATGCGATTCGTGGAGATGTGTCTCCTGTAGACATACAAACATTGGGTACACATCTCGCACGAGTACTTTAAGTTCTTCTATGTGACTCCTAACACCGTTGACGTTCCATTGTATCACTGACTTGTTAATTGCAGACATTTATTAACTCAGCAATGGATTGATCTGACACCCATTGGTGCTCTCTCCTTTCTTGCCTGGGACGTTTTTAGACGTCTCAGGCTTACATTTCTCAGATTCCATATCCACCCGTTCATGGATGGAATCTGAGGAAGTTTTGGGTTTAGGAGGGGTAGTTTTCACATTCCCTCCTTTGTTAGCATTTTTCTTAATGCCCGGTAATGACGGTGGCGATGTGGTCTGTCGTAACACTGGTCTACGTGGTTTGGATTTTTCCGTCTTCTGCACAGAAGGTTTATTACCCGTTGATAATATCTTCTGCACAGAAACACAAGGCTCGCTTAGTGATTTATTTCGTGCTCCAATCCCCCCAGTGGAAGGGACAGGTACACGAGGTAAAACATTATCCGTTGCTGCAGGTTGTACCAAATTCAAGGACGGACCATTCGTGACTATGGACAAAAGGCGAGAAACTTGTTCAGTTAGAACTTCAATTTTTTTCGACAGCTCGGCACAGTTGTTACAGGACGATTTGGAAGCGGTCAGAGTAGCGGCATAAGTCTTACTGTCTGCCTTCGGCTGAGTAGATCTATAGAGTTTTTTGGCCTCTGGAAACGACAGCTTGTCTTTCGCCATGATGCCTAGGATAGCTTTCTCTTCCTTAAAAGTAGGGCAGTTGTAGGATCGCGCTGGGTGGTCACCACCACAGTTGGCGCATTTCGGAGAATTGACACATTCCTTATCATCATGGCCTTCAACGCTACATATACCGCATACGTTCTGCTTCGAACAGGTAGAGCTGATATGCCCAAATCGCTGGCACTTGAAGCAGCGCCTAGGGTTAGCCACGTATGGTCTCACTGAGAGCCTTTGGTAACCTGCATGTAAGTATTCGGGTATTTCCGGCTTTCCAAAAGTGACGATAAAAGAAGCTGTTGCTACTTTTTCTCCTTTGTCCATTTTCATTATATTGACAACGTCCGTAACTGACTGAGACGAGAGTTCGGATTTAATTTCATCAACCGGAAGGTACATTAAATCCCTACATGTGATAACCCCCTTTGAATAATTCAAGGATCTATGGGGAGCCACAGATACCTTGACCTGATCAAAGAAAGAGGTCATTTTAGATAGAGCACATGTTTGTCTCTCGGTGGAAGTCGTAACTAACATTGTTCCGTTTCTAAGTTTCTTAATAGAGGCTACTGGACCTCCAGCACAGGCAGTAATAGCCTTGTTAATAAGGAAAGGAGAAACTTTAGAAAGATCTTTCCCTTCTTCGGCACTAGAAACCACTAAATACTTTGCTGATGGCAATGTCTGCGACGTTGCCACCATCAACTTTTTACTCAAATCTTTACAAGTTAGATCGTCAGGAGAATCCTGGCGTGTCCTCTTCAGACTAGTCATATTTGACGTTGTTTTTGAATCCATAAATATTTTTTGCCAGCCATCGTGTCAAGCGTTACGGGCGAGACTATAGGAACGGGTACACCCTTGGATCACAATAAGATCATTTCCAATCCTCAGAACTCTGAGGCCTATAGCTTTTCTCCTTAGCTCGACTGGATGGGCATCAGTCGAGAACTCGTAATACTGTGCACAGGCTCCGACACCCATGCACCGCGGACACTCCCTGACCAAGGACCGAAGCGGCTGGTAGACCAGAAACCGCGCTTACGTCTTCGGCAGAGCAAGCTCACATCAGCGTCCCAGACCAGAGTTTGTCACGCTCTGGACTTTTCAGCACTCCCAACGCGCAACGGTTCTGACCAGTCAAAATTCCCTAAGCGAAGATGTAAGTGTTGAAATGTGTATAGATTGTGTTGGTGTGTGTATGTGTGTGTGTATGTTTTTGTGAGTGGTGTAGTGTTAGGCTAGGGTACCGCGAGGGACGCCAAATCCCTCGTAGGTGCGGCTAGTCCGCACCCCCCTGCGGGTGATTTGTGTGATAATGAGATGTACTCTATTAGCTTATCTAAAATGTTTTGTTCTCATTTATTTCCTCAAGTCATATGCAATAGGTTTGCATATGTTGAATTTGTGTGTTTGTTTCTAAGTGTGGTTGTGTTGGTTTAGGTATGTTAGGTTAGAGTGTATGAAATTGAGGAGTTGAAAAATTAAAGTGTTTGGCATTAATTTCCTTTGCATAATATGAATGTCATCTACATTTCTAAAACAGTTTATGATTGATGTGGTGGATGAATATCACTGCTAAAATAGTAATGGACCGAGGAAGAAACCCATTGGTATGGCATCTTCTTTTGTGTAGAATATATCTCTGTAAGTGAAATATTTTTGTTATGTCGTTACTTAGGTTCCACAGATGATTTCATTAACAAATACTTCTTGGATATTGTTAACAATTGAGAGTTGATAATTTCTTAAATTGAAATATTAGTGTAAAGGTTTCTCAAAAAAAAGTGCAGGTTGCTTCAAAAAAACAACACTGGGACTTGTGGAATTTAATATTTTTTAATTACCCTATAAAATTAAATTTATTTTTTATTCAGCCTTAGTTGTTGATTTTTATTTATTTGTGGATGGTTTATTTACAAGCTTAGGAACTGATATGATTTAATTCATAAGGAAAACAGGATATCTTTTTTTGCGTGGTTTAGGTAAAGCATTTGGTTTACGTACTTTGAAGTACCTTTAGCTCAATTGAAATATTTATTGTTATTTAATTATAATTTTATTTCATTTATAGATTCTTTAATCAGTGATTGTAGTGATTATACTTTAGTGATTATATTCAGTGGTTGAGTATTTTTTTAGAGTCGTAACATGATTGTTTTTCCTTTAATGAGGTCCTGTCCTTTCATGCTAATGTCATTGTTTTGGTCTGCTTGTCATTCTCAAGTTGTGTTTCATCAATATGTTGTTAATGGATTTATATGCACACACTTTTTGAAAGTTTGTACTTAGAAGTTTAATTTTATTCATTTTATGATCAATTTCTTTGTTAATGCAACTTGTAGACTGTTTGGCATGTTATGATTGCTTATGTTTTCAAGATAGAGGGTTACAGTTTTAGTTATGTTACTTTATTTATATTTTAGTGTAATATTGGATTCAAGACCTTTACTTAGTAAATTAATTTCATATGGTGAAAAAGTGGTGCTAGGGAGGTTTACTACCCTTGAATGAAAAACGTGTGTTACTGTGTACATGAATACTTGATATTTTTTTATCTGTAGATTTATTTTGTTGTAATGAATCTATTTATAAATGTTAGTACTTGTTGAGGTTTGGCATGTATAGTTTATATTATTTGGTTGCTCTCAACAATTTTTCCATATACCAGACACAAACTAACCATTGCGAGAGGAATAAAGGAAATTAATACCTCAACACTCATTTACTCCTCAATTCTTGCACACTATTTGGCACAATTACCCATAAAAAGTTATAGAATCATTTAACATAGTTTCGCTGCTCTCACCCTACTTTGAAATTATGGAGTCACTTGACGTCTGAGTTGATAATGGAATACATCTCCCAAAATGTCTTTACTCATTTAGCATTAAAATTAAGAACTAATATAAGCAGGATTTTATATATCTTTATAAATGTTAACATGCATAACTGTACACTAATAGCTCAAGTTGAAAACAAGTAATATATTTTATGTTGCAAAACAGCACTTAGATATTTGATTTTTCCACTAAATGTAAATGGTTATCCACTTCTACATTTTCCAACAAATTTACAGCAGATTATTTCAATTTAATTTTCTTTCATGGGCATGTCTTTATACACTATAACTTCTAAACAGAAGCCTTTTCCTATTATCTACTCTTCAAAAGAAATAAAGTGTTTAAATGTTCAAATTTAGTTTATTTATATTATCAGGATGTGTGATGTTATATAAAAAGAAATGTGACTACATATAACATTTCTTTTGTGATAAAATACATGTTTACAAACACAACTTTTCATAAAGAAATTGTAATGTTTTGTAATTAATTTATTATTAGGTTATGTAAAATACCATTTCCTAAGTTCCTTGATGTGCAATTGGCATAATACAAATAATATAAACTTTTAAACACATTAAAATTTATAAAAATACGTTAAAACCTGACTATAGTGGCACTTACTTTTCATGAAAAATGATGTCGGCCATTTCAGGATATGTATTCCTTTATCAACTTTGACCGTAAACTTTTTACTTAAATAAGATCTAATATAAGCATGTTAAGATCTATATATTAACATGTGTAAATGTATACAAGTGTAACTCAAGCTAAAGATAGAAACAATTACGAATAAGGTAGACATAAATTATATTTTAATTAGAATATTTCTAATATAAAAATAAGCTGTAGTAATTATTTGATCATACCATTAACTTGTTCTTCATTTGCAATTATTATGGCAGTCTTAGCGGCTTCCTTATATTGCCTCCGTACCATGTACAAGCGGAATATATATTTAGCATCCTGAAAAAATATTTTTACTTGTTTGTACTTATATTCACACTAAATTTTACTGTATTTTTAAAACTGACAAAAATGTCACTATAAGACCATTTCACATTGAACAATTCATTAATCTTTTTTTGAATGATGTAATAAAATAGAAAAGATAAACCGATTTCAAGTCAACAATTTGAAGACGTACATGTTCTTCATAAATGTTATTTCAACAGAGTAAAATATACTGAATCATTAAACAAAAGTAAAACATGACTTATGGTATACTTCTAGAGCAACCTTATTCATGACAGTCTACTCGTTCTGTTTTTAGTCTAGTATTTTGGTCATGATAAATTCATATTTTATGTGAATATTCTAAACTCCTTGATGTTGTTTAATTAGTGAATCATAAAGTGAAATGAATCATTTTCAAGATTTCTGTTAAACTTTTATGTATTTATTTACTTTTGTTACCGTTACAGTGTTACATTGTTAACCAATTACAATGTTCATTTTAAAGTTATATTTTAAAACATTTCTTTATGTTTCTAAAATTTGCAAAACACATAAAAAAGGTCTGAACGTAAAACAGTATCAAAAAAGCCTTGTTTTCCAAGAAAAATTCTGATATTTATTTATTTAAATTACTGTACTCAATCTTTTTATATGTAAAACCTATCCTGACAGTATAAACAAACATATTATATAATGATGCAGTGGAACCTCTATATAACGAACCTCCAGATAACGAAATCCTCTATATAACGAATTTTTACCTTGTCCCATGACATTTTAGAAGTTATACTGCTTATTAACCTCTATGTAACGAATTTCAGACCTCTCAATAACGAAGTTTTTTCTTCACTTCAACCGAAGAAATGTAGTGTTGTGTAGGCAGCTCACAACGGCATTTCCAGGAAATTGTTTATTTTCAGCAGGAAGGTCAACAAAACCAAGAATTATAGGCGAAACACATGTCGGCAATTGACTGCATGTTATAGTTCGGTTCAGTTAAGAATGCAGTGACTCATTGGTTAGGAATTCTAAAAACTCAGCATTTATATTTAGGCCTACAGTACATTCCCATCCTCCCACAATTTTCTTGTATCACTCATTTCAATGTTGCTAGCTCAGTTACTCAGTTTTATTCGTGCCGTGAGTTTGTCGTGCTGTGAAAAAATGTCAAAAGGAAAGTGTTTAAGTGTAGCAGAAAAAGTGAGTGTTTTACGAGAGGTTGATGAAGGCGTAAAAAAGTTGGATATTGTGAAAAAATTTGGTATACCTCAGAGTTTGCTATCCATATTCTAAAAAACCGGGATTAAATTCTAAAACAAAGTGTTTCTTATGATTTACAAAGAAAGAAAATGAAACTTTGTACATTCGACACGATCGATAACGCGATGATTAATTGGGTTACGGTAATGAGCGAGAAAAATCTTCCATTGTCAGGAAATCTTATTAAAGAAAAGGCTTTGGAATTTGCAGTATCATTAGGACACAGTGGCTTTAACGCAAGTAACGGTTGGATAGAAAAATTCAAAAAACGCTATAACATTATTCAAAAAGTCATTTCTGGAGAAAGTGCAAGTGTTGATATCCCCAATTGTGAATTTTGGAACGGAAATGTGTTGGGAAAAGCTTTAAATGATTATGAACCGAAAGACATTTTAAATGCTGATGAGACGGGTATGTTTTTTAAATGTTTGCCCAACAAGACAATAACTTTTAAAACCGACCCTTGTTTTGGAGGAAAAGGAAGGAAAGAAAGGATCACCGTATTAGTAGCAGCTAACATGTTAGGGACAGAAAAACTCAAATTGCTTGTGATTGGCAAAAGCAAATCTTCGCGATGTTTCCGATCTGTCAAGTCCTTAGAAGTTGATTACGCGTTTAATACAAAGGCGTGGATGACGAGCGAAAATTTCATTGAATGGATATTGAAGCTGGACAAGCACATCTCCAAAGAGAAAAGGAAAATTGCACTTTTCATCGACAACTTACCTGCACATTCGCATGACATCAATTCCAAACTGAAGAGTGTCAATATGTTTTTCTTTCCACCAAATGTTACATCGATACTTCAACCACTCAATCAGGAAGTAATAAAAAATTTAAAGCTACACTACAGAAAACAAATTTTAAAAAAGATTGTGACTATAAGTTTTCATAAGCATTAGATAACTTATCATAATAGCCTATACAGAATAGACACTATGAAAAATATTGAATATGGATATGTAATACAGTACAATGAAGAAACATTCTGAAAACATCAATAAAACATTTTTAACAACTTGAATTTCAAATAAACTGAGACATTATAAATCATTATTCTATAATAACATTGGCCTATTACACTAACTACGCTCGCGATATTATACTGTATCCCTTTTATTATCGTACGTATGTAATGCGGTATGCGTAATGCGGTAAGATCAGTAAGATTGGATCGGAGCATTCTTGACAACACAACCTCTCACTAACGAATACCTCTCTACAACGAATTTTTTCTCTGGATAATCGACTTCGTTATACAGAGGTTCGACTGTATTTACAAAAACCCTCAACAATACTACTACTGTTCAAATTTTATATTAAAATTAAAGTATATAAATCAATTTCTCAAATATATTACATAGCTTCAATTATTATAACTGAAAATAGACTACAATTAACAATTACACCAAAAGTACAAACAAAATCCATCTCTAAAATTTGTATAATGAATCAATTTAGCCATTATGTCAATCTTTCTATTGTTTTTCTAAAGATACCATTTAGGGAAATTAGTCTAGAGTTTGATAAGGAGTCTGGTTTCCAAATCAGAATCGTAATGAACGTTTTCTATTCAGACTCTATTGTAGTGTTCTATATCTCGTTGAATGTAGAAAGACAGGTTTAAATGGTATGTGTCCTAAATGAAAGCTGAATTCCAAAATAATGCCGTCAAGTCTAAGTGATTTGTCATTTTTAAGTTTGAAATTGCTGTAGTTAATTGTATTTGAATGCTTCTGTAGTAATTTTTTGTTGAATATAGAGCTGAGATCTTATACTTTATTGTTTTGTTTCATTGTTTTCTTTACCTGTTTTTCTCCTTTCTTCATTTCATTTGGGAAATCTTGTCTTTTTGTGTAATGTTTCATGAATTCTTAGTCAATTTGTATACTCAGTGAGTTATATTTTGCTACAGTTGTAGTTTTGAAAGGTTATTTATTAAGTACTTGATAATGCTTGTTATTGAGGGAGATTTCCCACCATAAGACCAGTAGTCAAATTTTTAACGTAGAATGTTGTCCTTTTTGCAATTTCCATTCTTAGAAAACCTACACGCAGCCTTTCTTTGTTCAGGCAAATCTTTGAGATTATTTGATTATCCTGACCTTTTTTTGCTTTTTCCCAAATACCTCTTAATGTAAATAATTTGTTGGACCAAAATGGACCAAACTGGTTATTTTACCTAAGTATGTGTTTTTGCTCTTTCAGTATGTATGTTTTTTACTATATTGTTGCAGTTTTTATTAGTTCTCTAAAATAAAGTTTCACAGAGCATTGTTTCTCAATGTTACAACCATCTCATTTGCCTTACTTGAAATTCAGAGTATTTTCGCATAGTTTGTATTATATTAATTTTTTTTTTAAGAACAACTGAAACTATGATTATATGACCACTCCCTGAGTCAACTATTATCTCTCTTTAAATATGACTCGTCATGTCAAATGAGGGAAAAGTGAGTAAATTGTGTTCCTTTTATAATGGAGAAATGTTCAGATGTCTTCTTTATACACTAGTTCTAGAGGTTTAAAAGAAATAAAATCTTTAACTGCTTTTTTTACTTTGTCCCTATCTTTATATTCTACATTTTCAAAATAAGCATTGAAATTGCCAACAATAATTGTTTTATCTACAATATTCAATATACCAGGTCTTGGTTTGTTACTTGGAAAATTATATATCCCATTAGAGTGTAAAATATATTATTTACATATTGTAATACTCGAAATTTGTCCAGATTGGTTTTACAAAAAAAATTGGTAGTGACATACCAAAAATAATTAATTTTACATTTAGATTTCTGCCACATTATACATTATACAACATTTCATGACTAATATTCAACTAAATACAATTCTATTTTGTAATTAAGAACTATGAATGTTATAGACTCGAGTGTACAAATGATAATATGTTTTGAGTTTGATTTTTATCAAAGCAACAGCATTTGTTCTTACCCTTGCTTCTCCATCAACCTCTCCAAGTAATAGTTCTATCAGCTGGTTAGCTAACATATCATCATTAGAAGCACCCACTACTTCAATGGCTAGAGTCATGGCTTGGTGATCCTCTGTATTGTTCCTCGCAGCCAGAAGTAAATGTTTCATGGCCTAAACAAACAGTCTAGAGCTTATTTTGTTCTTTGACTTGAGATTTTTATTTAAATTACTATTTTTACGACTTAACCCTTTGCACTCCATTGACGGATATAAAATTAACAATAGCGGTACGAGTTTCAGCTCTGACAAACCGAGCAACAACCTTGACGCAATTCTCCGAAGCCGGGTAATACCCGGCAATGTTTTTCGTCAAATCTACTCGGAAACCAGGTCCAACCCGGCTTTATTTTTCTGGTGTTCCACTTTTAAACAAGTATAGTTTATCATTTATAAATTATTATGCGGCAATTATTGGGTTTTGTATTACCATTGAACAAAACGTTATTGTTTTCCTAAGTTGGTGGTTCAGGTAAAACTTATTAATAGAACAACACGTCCCGCCATTTCACATCGTCACAAATTGTCTTGGTTTCTCATACGCAAGTGCTAAGTTTCAAGCACCTGTTTGCAGAATATATTATTTATTTGTTTCATATTTTTAAAAGTTAATAGTGTTGAAGTTTGTTTTGAAGTCACTCTTTGGTGAATTGATTATTATTTTTTTTTGTTTCATTTTGCTAAAGTTTTGTGGTTTAAAAGTAAGTTTTATTTCACAATGCAAGAAACCAATGTTATGAGAATTATGCAGCTGTTGGACAAGGAAGATATGCTATCAGAATTATCTGAAGATGAGGGAATTAATTCAAACGGTTCTTTTGAATTTAGAAAATGGCGATATTGATGTAGGCAGTAACAATGAAAAAAATAACTCTTGTAATTCCCCACGCATGTGAAATATAAATAAAAACATATTTTAATTAAATATGTGATTTGTTTACATGTAAAACCTAAACTTATAACTTAATATTTCATTTATTATTAAAAAATATTGTATAATTGCAAAATATTAATTATTTAATGCTTTTATAAATGACAACATAACTGAGAGAAAAAATGTATTACAAGCCATCGGAGCAGTAGCACAGGCAACGTGTTGCTAGTATCGGAGTAGACGCATAAAAGCTCTATGCCGGTTCATATCCAGGTTTGAAGTCCCGCGCCAAACAAGCATTCTCATTGTCAGAGTGATAAGGGTTATCAAAAAAGTATTGATTTACTGAAATTTCTTAATAGACATGTTTTGAACTGGTTCAATACATTGTTCTATTCTGTGTGATACAAGAATAATTGTTACTATTTATGTTACTGTCTAGTCTTTGTATGTTATCCCTCTGAGGATGGTTACTTGGTAACTGAAATGTACATAAGGGTAAAATAAAGAAAGTTTGTGGTGAAGAGGTTTTTGTGTATTTACTAAGAATAAATGTTCTCAGTAGTTATTTATTAAAGAGTATTGCATTTGTGGTTACTGGGTTGTGTTTGTTTTCAGTACAGACTGTTTTTATATTAAATAAGTAATTTCTGTATTAAAAAAAATATGTGTGTGTTATTTAAAATGAGTGTGAGCTCTCTGGTGTGTCTATTAATCAAAAATGTCTATTTTGCATTTTATACAGAGTTAGGTTACTTTGTTTTTAGTGATATGTAAAACTTTAAACTTTGTGCTTTATTAGTATAGTCAATCTTGTATATAAGTTATGTGGTTTTGAAATTTCATTAGGTTTCTTGAAATATGAAGTGTATAAGTGGTAAGGAGCATTGACTGTATGTCATATGAAAAACTTGTGCAAATTTACATGATTTGAAATGCTTTGGGGATTTTCTACAAGGATTAATTTAAATATCAAAATACAACCTTAATGAAACATCCAAAAAAGCCAAATGGATAATATAAAAAAATTTTAAAATGTAGGTAAAGTTTTAAAGTTATGTAAAAATTATTGAAATGTTATCATTTGGGTTTATCACATTCAGATATGAGTGATATCAGGTACATTACAATAATTGAAAAACAACCTTCACTAACTAGACAGACACTTTGATGGGTTTACATATGGCCAAACATAAGAGCTATTATAATAAAAATTTATATACTTTTATTGAAAGTGATTTTTTAGGTTAAAACAAATTACAAACAAAATCAAGCCAAACTGAATGAAAAAATTTGTAAATTAAATTCAGTAAAATTAATTCAGTTAATTTAATTAAATGGAAATCAACTGAGAAAAGACTTTTCTTCTCTGAGAGTAGTGGATCCATATGGGGGGTTAACATGCACAGTGTTTCATGCACTTAATTCTAAAAATTAGAATAATAAATAGCCTTAAAACTAATTCAAATGATTCAAAGAATATAAGGGTTAAATTATAATATGTAAGTTTTCCAAATACTTATATTCATTTGGTCTGCACAGTGGCTGCACAGTGAATAAAGATTTGTGGCTGCACAGTGAATAAAGGAAAATTGAAGATATCTTTATCTTTGTCAGATTTATATACCCTATAAAGAAGTGACTTTCTCTTGGAATATGACTTGTATTATTTATAATAAATTACCATTTTTTTATTCAATTTATATGGAAAAATTAAAATTTCTTATATTTCTGTGGCTCTTTTATTTACGTACCAGAAGACCAGCTTATTTAATTTTTATTTTATCTATTTTAACTTAAATATTATGGGTTTATGTTAATACTAGTATTTGAATTTGTATTTCATACTTATATTACAAGTATTTAGTATAATAACTACATACTATACTTCAAATTCTGATCTCACCTTTTTGTAGTCCATTGCATAATAATAGTACTTCCCAGCTAAGAAATGTTTTTTTAAAGTTTCAAAATGTAAAGCCACACTTTTAAATTCTTCCTTTGCTTCACCTTCTTCACATTCCTCTGCTAAAATATCACCATACAGTTCCAGCTGAGAATGTTCCCGAGATAATCTGAATGCATCATTTAAACAACTAGAAATAACCAGAAATCTGATGGCTGATGGATAGTCTCCGATGTTTTGAAAGAACCTATAGAAACAAAATTTTGCTGCTAATTAAAATATTTTTGAACTCTATAATGTAGTCAGAGCCAAAGCATAAAAATATACAAAATTATAATGGTGTGTGTGTGTATATATACAAAATAATATCTCTTCAAATGGAGTATTGCTTATAAAGTTCAAATAATGTATGTTTAACAAGGTTTTAAGGAAACTCAAGATTATTTTTAATAATCTTTATAACACACAAATTTATTCAATTTGAAGTTGCTTATAATACTTCCATGTACTAATTTACACCACATTAATTTACATAATTATGTATAGTAAATGATTACATTTACATTAGCCTGTGTCGTGTATCTGGTTTGCTGGTGAGTGACAATCATGCGCGTATCCAGCGACTTGCTTTGGGGGGGGGGGCGATCGATGCATTATACTGTATATATATATATATATATATATATATATATATATATATATATAACATGTGTGTGTGTGCGCGCGCGTGCGTGTATGTAAAAACATAGAACAGAAAAAGTTCTTTCTACGCTTGCGTTAGAAATCGGTAACGTGATAAAGATTAGTAGCAAATTAGACTTTTTAATAAATAATTGTTCCAGTTTCGATAACACTTATGGCTAGAGAATATTATTAATTTCATAATAAGCTATTATTATAAAAATGGTTTATTAATTAATATAAGTAGTTATTCTTCCAACACGAACAATTCCGGAGTCAACTGCAAATATTACGCTTGCAAAATTACATATTGAAAATCATATGTTCGAGACTAAGCTTCACTAGCGCTAACTGTTGTTAAAACGTTTAGTCGTTTACGAGGGTATGCCGAGGAAACGCGTCACATTTTCAAATTAAAAATTAAAATTTTATTTTTTATTTACATTAAAAGACGAATTAACTTGAGTAAAAGTCTAATTTAATAGAAAGTCCTAAGTTAATAATATATTTTCGAATTTTAACCCAAAGTTCTTGAGGGTTGGGGGCGATCGCCTTCCCCTTGGATACGCGCCTGGTGACAATGTTATTCCTATACAATGACAATAGATAAAGTGTACTAACATTATAATCTATGCTATTTTTTAGGATTGACTTTTCCTGTTGTATTTTTTATCTAGAATATAATATTACTAGGTATGGCTAAAACCTGACTGATTTTATAGTTGTTTTAATTAATGAGAGATAAATTTTAAAATGACTTACTTTATTTAACTTTCCTTGTAGTTCGATTTTCCTACATTATTAGCAACATTATTACCCAGTGTTTATTACCCTTTACATGGAATAATGTTTGCTATTATTATTGAAGTTACTGTACTGTTTTAAGGTACATTTTTTTAAAAGACCTCACATATGCAGTTCCAGTACAACAGGAAATGTACTAACGGTTTACCGTTGATTGATTTGTATGTTCTCCATCTCTCACCAACAGATGTAATTTTCATATAGTTTTTAGTATATTTTAAGGTTCATATTTTAAAAATATTTCTGCTCAAAAAACATTCTAATGTATTACAATGATTAACATCGAGAGAGCTACAACACCATTCGTTTAGTAACACTGTAACATTTCAACAGCTCAACGCCATTATAAGTTCAACTAAATCTCACCATCAAGAAAAAACAATGCAATAAAAAAAGCCAAAATCATTGTCATATATCTTTATAGAATTACCACCTTGATACTTTTTTTTAAATATCAGTATGAATGACAGATATGTCCACTAACTTTCTATTCCCTTTTAAAAAATTGAAAACATGCATTAACTTTTTCAAATGTAATTAAATCATGGGAAGATAATATGTTTTGGAAGAGTCAATTATTAGAACCAAAACTGTTGCTACCTTCAATTTATAGCTTATAATATTGCGAAAATATCCACTTTTCTACAGCAATATTGTGATTCATTTCACAGCATATTATAAATTGTATTAACATTAACAACAGAGACATGAAAAATAAAATGTTTTTAGGAAATTATTTTTCTTGAGTTGATTTTATTTTTAACCAGTTATATATATATATATATATATATATATATATATATATATATATATATATTTGTTTGAGACTCCATCAAAACACAATTTCTTTAATATTATCAAATTGGTTTTGTATAAAACTGAAACCATAGATCGGAAGTATTTAAAGGAATAAAATTGGAAACATCTTCCAAACCTTACGAACTATCATAATACAATATAATCAATTCATGAAAAAAAAACTAAAACTTATTTAATATTAATAATGTATAAGAAACCTCCTACAATAATTTTTCTTGTTAAGGATTGTAGTGAAACATAACGGTTATGATTTTGAAATTTTTATAAAGCCAAACAGATCATAATTGGTTCTATTTTTCAATATTCTAGTCTACTGACCCCAGTCTTGTATATTCCCTCCACATCTTCAATTTTGCATATATTATACGTTTTTCTCTTTATTTTAGGTTTTATATTGGCTTCAAGGTCTGATTTACTTCTAATATCTTAGTAAGATTAAAATAAAGTATTTTTTCAACCAAGACAAACCAGAAACATGGATCCATTGTAATATGGATGGTCAAAAGTAATCTTCTCGTAACAATAAACTGATTCGTGGATCTCTAATCCTCCTCAACATTTCCTGTTTTTTCAACATACAAATAATACTTTTCACTTGACTTGTGTTCAAAATTAGTCACTATATAAATGAACCATATATTTCGGATTAAATTGCAGGTTATATAATTTTAAAATGCATTATTTCTACGTTCTGACTGAGTTAATTCTTTGAACCTCAGAATTGGTTCTATATACTTTCTATACATTTAGCTGTGTATGCTTGGTCATATGTTCATACTGAGGTCTAATAATAACCTGTTTTCACATTTTAATTTTCACATCTTATTTGTACTTCAGTTGTAGACTTCATTCATATGTTTTTTTTAACTAACCATAAGCCACTGAAAATTCAACTTAAAAGTTGTATGATTATACCAAACACTACATTTTTTAACAAAAAATTTAACAAACCATCATATACCTCAAAAAAAACAATAAACCACTTCTTGAAGACAAAGAATATGTTTAAACACAAACTGTTTATGATATAAATCAAACTCGACCATATAAGTTTAATTTTATCATACAAAAGTAATTAACTTAAAATATAAATTACTCTACCAAATATTCGTAAATTACTACTTTGTAAAAATATTAATTTAATACAATTATGATAAAGAAATGTATCAAACATGCGCTTTAGCTCATATATATATTGTAACATTTTGAAGTAGTATATATATAAAAGGCACTTACAAAATAAGATAAATATATATAAATAAATTCAGTATGTAAAAAAATTACTAAAATATACCAGTAACGAAATGTAAACATAACCTAATTTCACTTGTGTAGAAAATGCACATGGCCACATTTTAGATCTAATCACAAGATTTTATATAAAAAGAAAAAAAACACACAAATCACTATTTATAAGAAAATGTATTAGAAGTAATTGATAGATAACAATTTGAATAGAACAATAGAACGATATAAATACACTTAAAACTTTCAAACGGCAAGCTAGTGAAATGTTCTGAAGTAAACAAGATGGGAGAACGAATTTGTGGAGTTGCGTACGCATTGACCGGCAAAAGATATTCGTTTTAAATATTTCTCGTGGAGATATAATCTAAAACAGTTTGGGAAATAAGATTTAAATGCAATTGTTTTGCAAAGAAATTTAAGTGCAGTTGTTAAGAAGAAGAAGTGTATCAGAGGCGGTGAACATGACATCCGTAAAGCTGTTACAAGGAATAAACAAGAAAATAGCGGAAATTGACGACTTGGCCATTTTATTGCTAAAAATTGTTACTAACTAGTAGGTCAGTTAGTTGGGACAGAGCATTTGAACGAGGCAGACGTGTTTCAGAATTGGCTGTAGAAATTTTATTTTTTTAACTGGTGCAGAAAGTGCAGTATCGTATTCAAATCATAATTACAGAATAACATTAAGCCAAATCATTGAACTGATCGATTAAGAAGACATTATTCAGGAAATTATTTAATTAGAAACCAAATAACTTGTAAAAAAATTCTAGCTTGTAAGAATTGTAACTTAGATATTTTTTTGAAAGTGCCAACTCAAATTTTATTATTCAAAATTTAGAAAACCCACCTATTAACCCGAGATAAGGAGAGCTCAAGCTCAAATTAAAGTAATTAAATCAAATTCAATTAATATTAAAATTTATAACTAAACTTCTTGCTGCCATATACAAATTTTAGACTTAGGCTAATAAAGCTTAATTTTTATAATTCTTTGTGGATGAAATAAGACTTTGTAATTAGTAAGTGACTTTATAAAAGAAAATAAGGAATGTCATATTAAGATATTAAAATTTTTGTAACAAAAGCAGCATTGAATCGTTATTTCTTTTAACTTATAAATTTTTATTAAGACTTATAAAAGTGAATTTACCAATTATTACATTTGGCACACAAACGTGGGGCTCGATTATAAAAAAATTTAAGAATTAACCTTAAGGCACTTTAGATAAGATTATTAATTAAATATTTGTATTAATATTGTTTACTTTTCAGGACTTTGCAACCATAAGTCAATAATTTTTTTAATTTTCAAAATTTAAATAGCATAAAGGGGAATTTTGAAATTTTAGATAAAAAAATAAAAAAAAAATTGAATCTGAAACAGGTACATATAATTTAAGGGGGGAGAAAGCGAAAAAAACAGAAAAATTAGAAGAATATAACAAACATAGTAGGTCTAGGAAGGGTACAGCAATTGAGGAAGCTGCAAAAGGAAAATATGTGACATTAAAAGAAAAAATAAATGAAAAAGAGGAAGAAGCTACAATAGGCCTAATAGAATTGGAAAAAGGGACAAGCCTAGAAATACAAGAGACAGAAACGGAGGGCACAGATATGCCTATAGAAGAGAGTGAGGTGGAAACCCAAGTAGATGAGGCTAGGGGATTACCACTGATGCAAACCCAACAGAAAAAGGGAAATAATTAGGGTGTTGATTTAAGGAATATAATGAGGACTTTAATGGAAATGAGTGTAAACATAAATACAGGGAGAGAGGAAATGAATAGAAAATTTGAAGAGAGTAAGGAGAAAATAAAAAAAGAAATGAATAGAAAATTTGAACAGAGTAATGAAGAAATAAGGAAATTAAATAAAAATAGTGAGGAAATAAAGGAAGAAAATAAGGAGATGAAAGAAGAGATGAACAGAGGATTTGCCTCAAGTAGGTTGGAAATGGATAAGAAATTCGAAAGCCTAAAGGAAGAAAATAGGAGAATGATAGAGGATATGAGGGAACAGTTGAGAACAGAGAATAATGCTGTAATAGGAGTTATGAGAAGAGACTTAGAGGAGAAGATTAAGGAGAATTTTGAGGAAACAAAAGAAATAATAGCTGATGTGACAGAAATTAATAAGAAAGAGATAGAGAAGGTAGAAAATATAACAATACAGAACAGGGAAGAGTTAAGAGTTTTAAATAGGGAGATAGTGATTGAGAAAAACAATAATAATGATAGAATTGACCGATTGGAAACAGAAGGAAGGAGGAATAATGAGAAACAAGGGGAATTGACCCAGAGAATGGAAAAGGTAGAAAAGAAGGTGGAAGAAAGTAAAGGAGGAGAAGGCCTAAGGATCATACAAGTGTCTTGCGGGAATCAGGAGGAGATGCCCAAATTTAATGGAATGAATGGTAACCCTATGGAGTTCCTCAAAAGACTGGATAGGTATGTGGAGAGAAAATTTGAATGTAGGACAGGGGAAAGATTTGAAAATGAATGGAGAGGAATCATAGATAGAGCTTTGGAAGTAGGAGCGGCTAGATGGTGGGAATCAATCAGAGAGGAGGTGGAAGATTTCGAGGATTTACAAGATAGATTTATAGAAAGATACTGGGCCAAAGAAATACAGGAAGGCATTAAAGAGAGAATGGAAAATGAAAGGTATATTGAGGGAAATGGAAGAGCCAGAGCAGATTATTTCATAGAAAGAGTCATAGTTTTAAAGAACATGACACCAACGCAAAATGAGGAAGAGATAGTCCGGAGATTAAGCCGGCATTTTAATGAAAGGATACAGTTGTCAAGAAGGGTGCAAAATATAAAAACGATCCGAGAGATGGAAAGGATGCTGAATGAGGAGGACATAGAGGAGAGAAATAAGGAAATAAGACAGAGAAACAGGGGACCATGGAATAGGCCTACCCCTAGAGAGGGACAGAATGGAAATAGATTTCCACCCAGAAGGGGTGAGGAAGGGATGAGACAGCAGGGAAATAGAAGATTTCCAGGACCAGGAGAATTGTATAGAAGGAATGAATATAGAAGTGAAGGACGGCCATATGTCCAGTTTTTTAACAGAAGAATAGATAATCATATGAGGGGGAATATTGAACCAAGACCAGGGCAGGAAAATAGTCGAGAAAATAGAGGAGACAGGAATTACAGAACAAATGACAGGAACCAGAAGGAAATAAATCAGATAGAGGCAAGGACAGGCGTGGGGACAAGGAAGGAGGATGGTGCACATAGTCAAACGGAAAACTAGAGAACACTGGTATCGTCGCCTTGGATCAGGAAAAGGAGCATCAAACAGAACAAATGAGGTTGCCAGTGATAAAATTTGATAAAAGCTCCTACGATAAAATTAAGTTAACTATAAATAATGTATTAATCAGTAGAAAATTTTTAGAACAAGAAGATGAGGAGAGAAATTATAATTTAGGAATTGAAAAAAAAATAATAAACCCAGAGATAGAGATTAAGATGGAAGATACAAGTTTACCAGCATTAATAGACACAGGCAGTAACATAACATGTATCCAGGAGAAATGGATGTTAGAGAATAAAAATAAAATAGGAAAAATAGAAATCCTACCAATAAAAAAATTTAACCATTCGGACTGCAACAAATAAGAAAACTAAAAAGATAAACAAAATGATCGTGGTAATAGGAGAAATAGGAGGGGTAAAATATCCGTTTCAATGCCTAGTGGTGCCAGGCTTATTGAGAAAATTTATTATAGGTACGGATATGTTGATGGATGTGGAGGCACAACTTGATTTTGGAAAATGGGAGATGGAGTTTAAATATGAAAACAAATTATATAAATAAAAAATGAGTGTAGATGGGCAGACAAAATTTAAAGGGGAGATGAATAATTTTGAAAATGAGATGGAGGAGGAATTGAGTTGTGATGAACAGGAAGGAATGAATGATATGGAAAAATGGGAAGAATTTGAAACTTTTGGAAACCAGAGTCAAAATTATATTAAAATTGTACAAGAGGAGGGAGAGATAAAAAAAGAGGATATTTTTGAAAGAATAGGGAATGAAGAGGTAACTGAGGAACAAAGACAGGAGATGAGTGATTTAATAGTGAAGTATAAAGAAGTATTTTCAGACCAGCCCGGTTTATGCACTGCATATAAACATAAGATTAAAGTTAGGGAAGATGTACCATTTTACCAAAGAAATTACCCAATTCCTACAAAGTACCAAGATCAGGTACAAGAAGAGATAGAGAAAATGTTGAGGTTAGGTATAATTGAAAGAAGTACTAGTCCATATATTAATCCAATAGTCCCAGTCATCAAAACCAATGGGAAAGTTAGATTATGTTTAGATGCAAGAAAACTAAATGAAATTATAATTCCGGATTATGATTGCTATAGAGGAATAAATGAGATTCTACACAGAGCAAAGAGAGTTAATTGGTTGAGTACCATGGACCTCACTAACAGTTTCTGGCAGGTTGAATTGGAAGAGGAGTCAAGAAAATATACTGCATTCCAACATAGAGGGAAAACATACCAGTTTGTTGTTACACCCTATGGATTGAAAACATCTCTAGCAGCATTGGCAAGAGCTATGGACAGTATTATGAGGGAGGAATTAGAAGATTTCACCTTAATATATGTAGATGATATAGTCTGTATGTCTGAGACATTTGAGGAGCATAAAAAACACCTAGAAAAGATCTTCCAAATTTTTTTAAAAAACAACATGACCATTAAATTTGATAAATCAGAGTTCTGTAGAAAAGGTATTTCATTCTTAGGGTATAGATTGACTACAAATGGAGTAAAAATGGATGAAGAGAAGGTTAGAGCTATATTAGAATTTCCCTCACCTAAAAATCCTCGACAGTTAAAAGGTTTTATTGGAATGGCTAATTATTATAATAAATTTATAGAAAAATATTCAGAATTTGTACAACCATTATTAAAATTATTATCTAATAGAAACAAATTTATTTGGACAGAAGAGGAGGAGCGAAATTTTATTAAATTAAAGAAAAAATTTTTGGAAACAAATGTACTTACTCACCCAGATTACCAGAAAACATTTTACCTACAAACAGATGCCAGTGAATATGCCATAGGAGGACACATCTATCAGATTGATGAAAAGGGGGAGAAAAAGGCAGTAATGTTTATGAACCGCACATTAAAAGGAAGTGAAGTTAAATATTATACCACTGAGAAGGAATTACTTGCTATATTGTTTTGTCTGCAGAAAGCAAGACAGATCATCCTAGGAAGAAAAATTGTGATCCAGACTGACCATCAGGCCTTAACTTTTATTAAGACTTGTAAAATTTTAAATTCAAGATTGCATAGATGGATATTACTAATGCAAGAATATGATTATACTATTGAACACTGTAAAGGAAAAGAAAATGTAGTTGCAGACCTATTGAGCAGGAACCCTTGTGACAAAAATAAGTTTGAAAGAAGAGACCAAAATTCAGAATTACAAATAAATTATATAGAAAGAGTTATGGATATGGAAATGTGTACAAAATTTAAAGAATTTAGTAAATTACAAGTAGAAGATTTGGAAGTTAGAGAAATAAAAGAAAACATTCAAAATTATCCTCAAAATTATAAAATTATTAATAACTTAGTATATAAAAGAAATAGGGAAAGTTGGAAAATAGTAGTACCAAAGGGAATGATTAAAGAAATAGTGGGTACTTGTCATGAATATTACCTGCATGCAGGAGCTAAGAAATGTCATACCATATTATCAGAGAGCTTCACTTGGAAGAAAATGGGAAAAAGCATTAGGGGAATTATTAAAACATGTAATATTTGTCAAAGAGCTAAAAATGTAACCCAAGGTAATTTTGGAGAGATGAAAGGGATCCAAGTAGAAAAACCAAAGGAGCAATTGTCAATTGATTTTATAGGACCATTTCAAAGAACTGTAGGAGGCTATAAGTATTTATTAGTAATTTTAGATGTATTTACAAAATTCGTTCAAATCTATAAATTGAAAAAGGCAACCACAGGGGAGGCAATTAAATGTTTAGAAAATTATATAGAAAAATTCGGGAGAGTAGAAAGAATACAGACTGATCATGGAACCCAGTTTAATAATAAGAAATGGCTGGAGTATATTAAAAATAGAGAAGTGAAACCAATATTTTCTCCAATAAGGAGGCCACAAAGCAATATCGTTGAGAGGGTGAATAAGGAGATCATTAGATGTTTGAGAACATATTGTCATCATAACCATAGAGAATGGGGAAAATATGTAGAGGTTATTAACCAGGCAATTAATAAAATTCCTCATGAGACTACAGGATACACACCTAACCAGCTACAACTAGGAATTCAGGATGAAAGGTTTTGGCAAAAGGAAATAAAAAATTTAGGCTGGAGTTTAGAAAGACATTTAGAAATTGCTAGGAGTAGAATTAAGAAGAAGGGTCATAAGAGAGCAGAGAAATTTAATAAAACTCATAAAATAGAAGAATTAAATGTTGGGGACAAGGTATTAGTAAAAGAAAATTGGCAACCACAGGGTATAAGAGGTGAGATGGCAAAATTATTTTATATATATGATGGACCTTATGTGATCACCAAGAAATATGGCAAGGCGACTTATGAAATCAAAGATGCTAGAAGCAATAAAATTAGAGGAATTTTCCATATTAGCTTGTTAAAGAAATTTTATGAACCAAGGGAGGCACACCATGGAGAATCAGATAAATTTCAGATAGAACAAATTAAATAGTAAGGGAGAAGTCGAGAGAAAGGAAAATAACAAGGGATAATAAGATGGTAACAACAGGAATGACTCAGGATATAAAAGTATTAGGAGAAGGAAGCGAATGTAGGAGGGATAGATAACAAATAAACCGGAAATGACAATGGACCAGAAATGACTTAATAATTAAACAAACACTTGAAAAAAAAATAAAGAAATAAAAAATATATAAATTTAAATAAAATAGGAAGGGATGAACGAATAAGAACAAGGACCTAACCTACAAACAACCTAGACATGCTATGACTCGGTTAGGCTAAAATTAAGAAAAAAAAACACTGTGTCAGAAGATAGATTATATAGATAAATAAAAAGACTTATGATTGGAAAGATTCCATTCTATTAAAATTAAAATAAAGAAAGAAAAAGAAAAAGGTTATAAAATAGATTCTAAGAATCAGAAAATGATTAATGTACTAGATGTTAAGAGTATAACAGGATTGTTGATTAAATGTTAATTGTTAATTTATTGTATTGTTAGGAGTTAAGTATATCATATGTAATTAGAGGGGAGCAGACAAGCAAGAAGGATAGAGTAAGAGTTTACTCGCAAAATGTGAAAATTGAGATAAAAAAAAAAAAGGAATTTTGGAATCAAAATTTTTTTTATCTAAATTTGGGGACTATGTAACATTTTGAAGTAGTATATATATAAAAGGCACTTACAAAATAAGATAAATATATATAAATAAATTCAGTATGTAAAAAAATTACTAAAATATACCAGTAACGAAATGTAAACATAACCTAATTTCACTTGTGTAGAAAATGCACATGGCCACATTTTAGATCTAATCACAAGATTTTATATAAAAAGAAAAAAAAACACACAAATCACTATTTATAAGAAAATGTATTAGAAGTAATTGATAGATAACAATTTGAATAGAACAATAGAACGATATAAATACACTTAAAACTTTCAAACGGCAAGCTAGTGAAATGTTCTGAAGTAAACAAGATGGGAGAACGAATTTGTGGAGTTGCGTGCGCATTGACCGGCAAAAGATATTCGTTTTAAATATTTCTCGTGGAGATATAATCTAAAACAGTTTGGGAAATAAGATTTAAATGCAATTGTTTTGCAAAGAAATTTAAGTGCAGTTGTTAAGAAGAAGAAGTGTATCAGAGGCGGTGAACATGACATCTGTAAAGCTGTTACAAGGAATAAACGAGAAAATAGCGGAAATTGACGACTTGGCCATTTTATTGCTAAAAATTGTTACTAACTAGTAGGTCAGTTAGTTGGGACAGAGCATGTGAACGAGGCAGACGTGTTTCAGAATTGGCTGTAGAAATTTTATTTTTTTAACTGGTGCGGAAAGTGCAGTATCGTATTCAAATCATAATTACAGAATAACATTAAGCCAAATCATTGAACTGATCGATTAAGAAGACATTATTCAGGAAATTATTTAATTAGAAACCAAATAACTTGTAAAAAAATTCTAGCTTGTAAGAATTGTAACTTAGATATTTTTTTGAAAGTGCCAACTCAAATTTTATTATTCAAAATTTAGAAAACCCACCTATTAACCCGAGATAAGGAGAGCTCAAGCTCAAATTAAAGTAATTAAATCAAATTCAATTAATATTAAAATTTATAACTAAACTTCTTGCTGCCATAAACAAATTTTAGACTTAGGCTAATAAAGCTTAATTTTTATAATTCTTTGTGGATGAAATAAGACTTTGTAATTAGTAAGTGACTTTATAAAAGAAAATAAGGAATGTCATATTAAGATATTAAAATTTTTGTAACAAAACCAGCATTGAATCGTTATTTCTTTTAACTTATAAATTTTTATTAAGACTTATAAAAGTGAATTTACCAATTATTACAATATATATATATATATTTTTTAGGTTAGTTTTGGTTGGTAAAGATTATTTAGATTTTTTGGACTAGGAGACTGACAGACTTACCTTGGTAAGAGTCCACACTGTAGTCTTGAAATAGAAACACATAAAAGCACTTAAACAATGATATATTTCAACCACACAGTGGTCTTTGTCAATCGAAGAGAAAACACAAAAAAAAAAAAAAAACAAAAAAAAAACAAAAAAAACAACAAAAAAACACAAAAAAAAGTTGTTTTTTTTTGTTTTTTTTTGTGTTTTCTCTTCGATTGACAAAGACCACTGTGTGGTTGAAATATATCATTGTTTAAGTGCTTTTATGTGTTTCTATTTCAAGACTACAGTGTGGACTCTTACCAAGGTAAGTCTGTCAGTCTCCTAGTCCAAAATATATATATATATATATATATATATATATATATATATATATATATATATATATATATATATATATATATAACAATATCATACTTGTTTTGTCTAACTTTATTTAATTTTCATACAAGGTTGCTTCACAGATAGATTTAAATTTATTTCTTATTCATTTAACATATAAATCCTCTAGGATCATTGCTCATCCTTCCTGTTCATTTATTTTCTTATCTGGTATTCATTATCTCTCTAATATTAGATGAATAATTTCATTTAGATAGGGAAATTAGTGTAAATATTTTTAATTGCTTTTTGTACTTCAGCATCACATTCCACTAAATAATAAGAACGATGTAACAATTATTTAGATTCTTCCGCTTCCTTCCATACTGCTTAATCCCCCTGTAATTATCAATTAACCTGAGTCAATAGCAACAAAAACAGACTCCAATTTTACAAAAAGATTGGAATATCCATAAAATAAAAAATGTCTTTGATACAAACAAAAATACCATCCATATAATCTTAACTATCACTTACTTAGCAACCATTTTTGCACCTTCTACACTCCGTGTTTCCTGCACAATGCGTACTGCTTCTTGAGGATCATTTAAGTGTTCTAAATGTATTCTAACAACACTATCTAGGTCTTTAGCCATTGAATATGCTTGAGCAGCACTACGGTAGTCTCCAATAGCTTCTTTTCCCTAAAAAAATAAAAGGGTGACTTTACATTACATATATTATTAGTAAAATTAAGAAAGATGACATTTTTGTGAAGTGCCTGGTATTAATGGTAATTATTAACTACCAATTACGCTCTCTGTTTTGTTTCAGTGGATTTATACTGACAACGCAATTCTTTATAATTACAAAATTTCATCATAAATATACACTATTGTACTTCTACACAAATTTTTTATGAACACTGTCCAATTTAGGTTTTATTATTACTAAGAGTAAAACATATGTTAGACATATTCAATAAAACTTTTCAGAAAATGTGTATACAAAAAAATATAATTCCAAGGGCCTACAATCACCAATATAAATAGAAAACTGTAATGATTAATGCTTATACATTCTCACAATACAACAATACACAACACAGTCAACAATTATGAAGCAATTCGAATCAACTCACCAATAGCTGGGACGCTAATATGAAAATTTGATTAGGCTATAGCAAGTTGTTTTTAATGATACCAGTCAAATTTCAGTAACATCGAAATTGACTTCAACATAGATTGTTAAACCCCCATTTTTTTCTGTAAACAAGCAATTTAAACAGTCTCTGAACATCAATACACACTTTGTTGAACAATAGAACGTCCTAAATAAATGTATTATGAAAATAAAAGTTTATAACTTCAGTTTTTTAATGGTATATGTTTAATAGTAAATGTAACATTTACTAAATGGGACATTTTTAATCTCTACTTGACAATATCACACACAATTTGAACGACTCACATTCCAGGAAGTGAAAAACATCACTGTCCAGAAAATGACAGTCCAACAAATAGCATGCCAGTTATAGGGTTAAAACACACATTAAACTATTCTGAGCACCTCTTTATTTATAAACCATAACACACAAAGCTAATCTTTCTGTGTTAGTTTTACACAAACTAAATTAGAATAACAGACTTTATACAACTGAATAATATTAAATACATAAATATTTCAAATCACACCCAACATACATATTCTGAATATTCAATTAAACTAAAATTCAAACAACCTTTTTAACATAATTACCCTCTAAAATCTGAGAAAACCAACTTTTATTCAGTAATATCAAGAGGTGTTGCAAAATAGGTTGATAAAGGGTTTATCTTTCTAATAACTAACCTCATTTAACAACAATCTTTACAATACCCAAGTTTTTACATAACATAATAACACATAACGTTTTTACATAACGTTTTTTTATGTTAACATACATAAGTGTGTACTAGTAGCTCAAATTAAACATAGAAAGAAACTACCTACTTCACAAAAATGATAAACTAAAATAAAATAATGACATTATATATAAACACTACATACTTTAGCATATTGTACATGTATCTTTGGCGAAATGACTTTTGGTAGCAATTCTCCCAATTTGTTCCAATTCTTCAACTGAATATAAACAGTAGCTGCTTGGTCAAAGCATTCTGCTTTTTCATAAAGTGATGCTGCTTCATTTAGCTTCTAAAAACAATTATAATAAACAAAAATTAAGAGGTTTATTGTATTTTTTTTAATATTTGTTTATTGTTTCCATCAAAACTGTATATTCTGGGAAAAAAATTCAGTGATTAAAAAGGTAATAATTATTCACTATGAAGTTTATTTGTCATTAGCATTTTTATTAGCAGCTATCTTTATATATACATAAAATGTAGAGCATAACATAACATAAAAAAGTCAGAGCAAACAAACCCAATCTGTATTAATATGATGACACTTATAGTGTTACAACTTCTCTTTTAGAAGTTTATGAACAAGTAGAAAATATATTTATATCTATAACTATTACAATAGAAAAAGTTGGAGAGTGGGAAAAAGATTGTTTGTTTTCTTTGACTTGATTACACCTTTCAATTGTTGTTAGTGTTCTAGGGCATCCAAAACATTTCACTGTCTTCAAATACCATCTTAGAAATCCTTTTACCACTAATAAACCCTTGTTTAACTCATAGCAGAGTTATTAAAAACAATATTTAACATTTCTAAAACTTTGTAACCTTTTATTCTATTTTTATTGCAAAATTTAATGCAAATTCTTCTATTTTTTCCAACAAATCAAAAATCATAGCGAGCAAACAAACACACATAACCTTCTTCATAACTAATCATCCAATAAAGCTACTAGTGTACAGATACATTTTAAGACATGTTTAACAATTCAGTAACAAAAAATTGTACGAATCCACTAATACAACTCATAAAATATCCACTTTCCCGTTACATTTTCAACACACCTTGAATATGTATATTAATATACAAATAACCTAAAAAATCCAGATTTCTCGAGAATTCGGATGGTCCTGATTTTAAATATTCAATTTATAACAACAGCAATGAATAAATTACGACATCATCAAGACACTAAATTATGTTATTATGTGATATGAATGTGAAGAACAGTTTCAAAACATAAAGTTACTTTAAATAAGAATGAAAACAAGATTATCCCTCAGATATAATTTGTAATAAAAACTACTACACAAAGAACAGCATCAAAATCAAAAGAAACAATTCACTGGGTAAATAGTGTCCAACTGCCAACTGCCAGCTGCCAGAAATGCTATAATACTCGTCCCTAGAGAATAAGTAGGCTTATTCCTATGCAGGCCAGCGGGATACGTCACCAGCATTTGTGTCCTCATGATAACACCGGACAAATGAACTTGATTTTGCGTTCTGTATTCAAATTAATGTGAAATTAAAATCAAAACTTTACGATTTCCAATAAATTCTCAAAACCATAATGAAACTATCAAAATTGCTGTATAATCCACAATTTTTTCCTGATGCTTATTCCCAATACAAATTCCAAAATTCCCTTTTTACCCGATCTGTGACCACCCTGTAGAATATGAGTTGTTTACTTTTACAATGATTGAATGTTTTTTGTACCAATGATCCTCTGACTTTTTTCTCATGTCTGCAGAGCTTTGACTAGAATAATTGGAATTTATGTTTCTTATCATTAGCATTCTAGTTATATTTGATTTGTTTTTATTGTTTTATTTTCAATGTTGTAAAATTAGAAGTAAATAAATAAACTGAATTTTTGGAGTAAAATTACGATAAAATAAATATTGTCTTCTTTATTTATGTTAAGCAGTAAAATTTCAATTAAACAGGTCAAAAGTAACATCCGGATTTTAGAGGTCCAGATTTTTGAAGTTATACTATATTATAAATACAGAGATTTAAATTATAATATTTTTTTATTTTCAAGCATAATAAAAAGTTACTATTAAAATTGCTTAAAAAATCTTATTAAATTGATTATCTAATTTTATATGGTCTCATTTAGTTTGGAATTTTAATTCTTTACTTTATGAACATTCTGTAATTACAATTTAGTGAAAATTAGCTGATAATATACTTCTGGAAATAAAATTAATACCTTGGTAACTTCTAAAATTTCTGCACATTCTCGCTTTAAAAGTTTATCTGTACTTGCATCCAATGCCATTGTAATACCACGTCTGAAATCACCACAGCGTATTGCACATCTTGCAATTCCAGCTCGACACTTGTTATTGTGATCGCTTACACCTTCTTTTAAACCCCTCTCATAATGGCTTAACGCTTCAGAATAATTACCCCTAAAAATTAAAAACATATTAGAAATTTTTCAATAGTGTGATCAAAAATATACTTCTGTATGAAGCTGAGCAAAGGCGTTACAAGTATCAACAGTTGAAATTAAGAATAAAGAGATTTAGTGAGGAATAGGGCTAAAACATAGCATGAAAACTTTAGAAAACAGGTACCTACAATTGAACAGTAATTTCTAGCATATATCTAGATGCAGACAGCCCTACAGGATTCATAAGTGATACTTGACAAGAACCACAAGAAGGAGATGTTTTGCAAGAAAGGGAGAAAATATTAAGATAGAGAAATACTTTAAGATGTAAGAATGATTTATAGATGGCTGGAAAAAGTATGAAATAAATTAATACAAATTCAGCACATATTTATTTATATATAGATATGTTTTGGAAAATCCTGAGATAAATTCACAGAATTTATTTGTATTTTGGTAATTTAATATGACGATCATTTTTAAAAACTTATCACATTTGTTACAATACATTCGAAAATGGTTTTAAATTCTAATATAACAATAATACATAATTTTTTGTGACCGACTTGACAAAAGTAAACCTTTATTTAAAATCTTGCAAACATAAATTTTACACCACTTGTTAATTCATTAAAAATGTTTTTTTTTTCATTTTTATTTAAATTTTTGGTACATATATCAAGGACCATTTTTTATCTTTCTTTCATGTAAGAAAGTCAAACATAAATCTTTGTGTAACATTGAAGGTCATAACTCTGAAAGATCAGAAGACCCGATAGACAACACACGTTCTTAGAAGCTATGATTTTATAAACAACCATTAACATTTAAGCTACCTGAAATTTCAATATAGCACTGAACAGAAACAAAAAGGACCAAAGACTTAATTTTGAATGTAAAACAATATAGAACTTCACTCACTGTATAATGATAAGAGGATAATCACCTGTTTTGATAGCTATTACTCAAATTTCTTTCAGACTAATTTTGAAGTAATTTTCTAAAAATATCTGCAAACATTTCTAGAGAGCTCAAACTGAATTACATACAATCCAATTGCATGTCTTTTTGTTATTAACCTCTAAAAACTAGTTTTTATGGAAATATTAAAGTATTTGAATAATTTATACAACTTTTTCTTTCTATAATGTAGCATTCAATACTCAAATACCCCATAGAAATATGAAAATAGTTATATATAACTACATAATTAATTGTTATATACAAATACCAATCTAATATTGTAGTTTGATCAAGTGAAGTAGGAAGCAGTGAAATTACACATTGCTTATTTAACTAAGATAGTGCCTTAGTTATCTTAGGCAAACAGTGGAATTAACAACCTTTTACTTTTATTGACAAAATAACTTTTGTAAAAGTACCTAAGGAACGACATAAAATCAATATAAGTTTTAAAACCTTAGTTACAAGATATAACTGCCAGCAAAAAAACATATTTGCAAATAAACTGCCTATCAAATTAAAAATGTGCATACATTAATAAAGACAATATTAAAAATAGTATGTATAATACGTAGTAAAATGATTTGGGGAAGGAAAGTTATAACCTTCTATTTCTAATTAATAAGGTAAAATTATTAAATTAATAGGTAAATTAAATTTTGTTAACCGTAAGATTCAATAACTTATAAAACTTGTTACCCCATTGCAAATAAAATGATTCGCAATCAAAGCAATATAGCGAGTGTGAATTAATTCCTCATCAACAAATGTTAATTCCTCATGTCATTGAGTTGTATTTTGCTATGAAAATATCTCTCTTATAAAGGCACTAAACATTATGTATTTTATATGAGTGCAATTTTTCATTCATTATGTTGTATCTTAGTTAGTTTATTTGTTAATTGATTATTTTTGTAATTATAATTAGTAAAAACAAACTAAAAGTTACAACAGTTTAAAGTTTGCATTAGATTCAAGGCTCACAATATTATTTTTCATTTCAGATACACACAAAAATACTCTAATCTTCTATGTTGACACATGACACAATAAACATCTGCTACTAACCAAGACTGAGTAACAACTATACTGGACAAGAGACTCCACAACATAAAAACCTCTACCATGTCTAGAATGTCTGCTAGAAGGAATCAACTTATGGGCTACAAATATCTAACCTTGTCTAGGCTGCCAGTTTCAAGAGGCGATAAATACCCCTTAGACAGTACAGAAGTCTAGTGTTGTATGTGACGTATTAAAAAATAAACTCTCTTTAAGCAAACAAACGACGACAACATTCTGCATAGCATTAACAATAATGAGAAAATGCCATCTGTAAGGTCTCTACGACTCTGTCGTGACAAACATATTTCATCTGTAGGATGCAATGGGTTAACTTAAATATGAAATAAAACAAATTAATTTCTCTTACAATTTGAGATATTTAAAAATAACTCTAGTAAAAACATCATTTATTGACAATTAATTAACTATATAGGTTTCTCAATTAATTGTACTTAGTACAAAAAAACCAAATAAAAAAAAACTTAAAACTGAGATTGTGAACTCACGTAAGTTCTAGTTGGCAGGCATACTGAAGAGAAATAAATGGCAATTGCCCTGGATCTAGGCTAGTAGCAAGCCTTAAAGCTTCTGCCCATTGCAATAAGTCTTGTCTCATGACCAGAGCTTGTACCGGATCATTTGATTCTAGAAACAATTCCTGGAAAATTAAAATATCTATAGTAATATCTATGACTGTATGTCACATAAAACACAGTGATTATACAGAGTTTTTATTAAATCATTAACCTCATAATTTAAATATTGATAAATTAGAGTAATACGAGAACTGCTTCATAATAAATTTCAACAACATTAACACTTTCAAGCCTATGCTAGAGTATAGGTCAAGTCATTTAGTTAACACTAGTTGCCTACGCCCTTGTATATCTTTATTTATTTCTATAGCAACATAATTCCCAAGTATTCTTAGTTTCGTCAATATCATACTTTATATTGGTTATTCTACTTTACATGTCTTTACCTTTAGGCTAGAGTTGCTTTTACAAACAAACACTTATTTGGTTAAGTGTGGTGACTAGAGTTATCAGACATTTGTTTCACAGATGCTGGTCTGGTCAGATAGTGAGTGTTTTATTAGTGTGTGTTGTTTATGTTTCGAGTTTGTTGTTGTTTACTCTAAATTTTATCTATCAGTTATTTTGTTTACTAAATTTGTACTTTGTGTAATATATGTTTATGTTTCGAGTTTGTTGCTTTTCACTTTAAATTTATCCTTCAGTTATTTAGTTTATTTAATTTGTATTGTTAGAGATATAATGCTAAAGACACTTTAGGTGATTCAATACAAGATGTTGTAAACAGTGACAGTGAAACCTATCTACATCGAGGTGCAAACGACATATCTTTCATTGATGAACTGAATGGAAATGACCCATTTTTAGACAGCTTTCTAAATTTTAAAGAAAATATTTCCAAATATTTTAAAATTACATTTCTTTAAGCTTTAAAATGATATATAACATGTAATATTTATTTTCATTCCAATGTAAAATATGTGTAGGGAAGTGCAAAGTTGTACAGTGTTGCTATTTAATTTTTTACACATTTTTCAAAGGGACATAACACTATCTACATGTAAGTAAATCAATTTATATGTATATATTTCCTGAAAGCTTGTTTCATTCCCTTTACAACAATGTATAATTTGTTGTAAATATGTTATTCATTGTATGTTATTCAATGTTCATTTATTCCTGAACATTACAATTGTAAAATTTAATTGCTTCATAACTTCTCTTTTTTCTTAAATAGGACGGAATAATAACAATAACAAAACAATACCTGAGCAAGATCAAAGTCTTGAAGAAACATTGCCACATGACCAGCCAACTGCTTCCTGTTTTCTATATCCTGAATATTCTCTAGAGACCAAACCATTCCTGCTTCTCCAATTTGTTGGTAAACTTGGATGGCTAGAATTACAACATAAATTGAATATTTAATATCATATTTCAAATGGCATGTTGCTTCTTGTCTTACAGAAAACACAGATTATTATTACTCATCAAAAGTAGGACTGATACAATAAATAAGTACATTCAATTGTTTATATAGGCTAATGACAGATCACAGACAATTTTGCTTTTTTGTCTGTTAAAAAAGCAAAATTGTTTGTGATCTGTCATTAGCCTATATAAAAAATTAGTTATTAGCAGACAATAAATAAAAATATTAGTCAAGTACATTCAAGTTACAAGTGTAAAGCTCCCTTCAGTATTCTGAGACTGGAGGTTAATTTAAAGTAATTGCTACATCATACAGATATTCTTTGTCACTATATATGCTGTTCTAAACCAGATATGAAAGTCTGGAGCCAAACCATTAGGTGAATTCATTAAGACTATTCTATTTAATATAAAATTCTTCCCATAACACTTTTAAATTCCTTAGATCACATCAACTGTGAACAATAGACAAATCATCACATTCAAACAGTTAATGCTTGACTGTGATGGTACTTCAAAAGAGCTAACATGATGGTAAACCCTCATGTTACATCAAACATCTATAATTTAACAAAAAGAGCCAGATGTGAAGGCTAATAACTACCACTTATACTTTATGGTTTGAACAGATAGAAGACCTATGGGAATTGATTTTCCATGGTTCTACTTTTGTAGATCTGGTTACTCTTAATGATTTGAATGAGCAACTGAGAGGAGAATTTACACCTCCTTTAGTTCGACATGCAGTAAATTCTCCTCTTAGTTGCCCATTCAAATCAACAAGAGTAACCAGATCCACAAAAGTAGTACCAGAAAGGAAAGAAACAGAAATACTATCTAAGAAGGAGTTAGTTTCTATTAAACCTTCAGATTATGTTTTTCCTTTCCCAAAAAGTTAAAAAATACCGTCTTCAAATTCAAAGCATCACGCTTCAAGCTCAAAAAAATTAACAAAACCTGTTTCACCTAAATTTATGAGAAGAGAAAGAGCCAAAAAATTAGAATTTGCAAAGTTTTTGGCTACAGAAAAAGATAATGAAAATAAAAAGTCATCAGATGAATTAGGAGCACCATTGTCTCCTCCTCCACGAGTTACAAGGAGTCGTACTAATTCAAAACAAAATCTCCGGCCAAATAAAGTTGCGGTTGTCAAACCTCTAAAAAATAAAGTTAAAATAGTTGCTAAACAAAAAAATATTGAGGGAAAGAACATAGCCCATTTAAAAGAAGGGCTAAGGAAGTTCTGAACATTAACAAGCTTAAGAGCATGAAGACTTGTCCTTAAGATCTTTTAATGGAAAAAATACTGTTCATGAAGAGATTTTATCTAACAGTGGACCAAACACTACCAGTTATGTTATGGAAGCTGTTATTAGTGAAGAGGAAGTTCCATCTGCCTACACGCCTATGTAGACCATTGTTCAGTTGACAACCTCTGATAATTTCATTTCAAGCCCTGTTGTAACACCCGAAAACAGACCAAGCACTATCAGTCACGTTACGGAGTTAAATCAAGCATTACCCCCATGTTAAGAATGTGCCAACATGGAAAGGCAATAGCTAACCAACATAGGCAGACCCACATTAGGGACAGTGGCAATGTCAAAACACCTAAAACCTAATGTAGAACAATGTACGACATGGGAGAGGAATCAAGAATAAGCAAGATTTAGAATCCAGTCTTCGTGCAAATTTGTCTATTACTTCAGAGTTTATAGAAAAAAAACTATTATTCTATAGTAGCAGCTTCTAACCTGTGATACGCGACCCCCAGGAGGATGTAGAAGCCTGTGGGGGTTACGATATTATATGGGGAGGGACTTCAACATTTCACACTTTAGATTTGAAGCAAATATGAGGTTACACTAGTAGTTGACAAGATAGTTCATGTATTGTTGATCAGAAATTGCGTGGAGCTTGTATATTTGTGTGCAACTGAAAGCACAGAATAGAACAGCGATGGGAAATATCTATTCCAGATTTAGGTGAACAATCAAATGCAGGAATGGTTCTACGAACTTTCAGGGAACCATATGTCGTGTTGCCTACACAAAAATATCGTATACATAGCTGGATCCCCCCCCCCTAGTCCACCTATTTCTTACAAGGCAGTCAGGAAACCACTCTTTGTCTTAACTGCAATAAATTACTGTACTCTTTCGCTTTCTTTATTTCCCTCAAAGTGTTACTTCAATAACATTCTTTCTACTTCAGTGCGTCGTTTGGTTTGAAGCAAGTGCCAGGCATCTTATCTAGTTATTACAGTTAGCTTCTCCGTTACTGTCATATTGTTTACCTTAGCATGTTTGTAAATAAGATCTCAGTGACCGAATGAACATTATTGTCTTTAAATGGACAAGTGGTTGAAAAGAGGAAAATTTAAGAATCCTACAACTAATATAGAGGGTTGGCATGGTGCAGCAAGTAGCAGTCAAACCTATCTGATTTACAATCGCCTTCATATGAGTGTGGGTCAACAGTCAGAATGGCGGTAAGCTGTAAGACAACTTCTATTGATAGAACTCTAAACATCAATGCACTGTTCGCAAAAAAAAAGAAAATATTGTGATGAATGTTTGAGACATGAATTTTCATTCATGGCTGATGACTGTAAAAAACCAATGTGCATTGTTAGTGGGAAAATTTTATCAAATGGATGTATGAAACCATCCTAACTACAAACAAAAAGATTTAAAGTTTTTTTCAAACATTACTTATTGGCTCCAACGTCACTACATTTTTTGCATCTGCTAGCAATGATAATGAGAATGCAGTAGAAGCGTCCTATAGAATTAGTTATGATACTGCTAAGAGTGGTAAAAACCACATAGTTCCTGAAAATCTGATTACTGATTCTGATCAAGATGCTGTGAAATATATGTTAGGTGATGAAAATATAATTTAATTAACAAAATTCCTTTATCAAACAATACAGTTTCTCGTAAAATAAAGGATATGTCAGATGATATTGAATCTAAGCTAGTTGAAAAAATAAAACTAAGTCTCTTCTTTTCTATTCAAGTGGGCGAAAGCACAGATGTTTTAATATCCTCTCACAGAGAAATGTACAGATGAGAACATATTTAATCCAATTGACAGTTATTTCAACAAACATAAAATAAATTGGGAAAATTGTTGTGGTATTTGTACTGATAGAGGTAAATACATGTCTGACTGTTACAAGGTTTGAGAGGTCAAATCAAAGATGTTGCCTGGAGCCATTGCGCTATCCATAGGCAAAGCCTAGCATCAAAACCCCTTCATTAAAAAAAAAGTGCTCGACCAATCAGTCAAAGTTGTAAATTTTATTAAGGGAAGTGGAACAATATGAAGACTATTTAAATTGGTATGTGAAGATATGGATAGGCTACATCTCAAGTTGCTTTATCACATGGAGGTGTGATGGTTATCTCGAGGAAAGGTACTCAAAGATTATTTGAATTGAGAAATGAAGCACTAGTCTTTTATGAAGATCACTCTTTTCAGTTGGCTTTCAAGTTCCATGACTGTAATTGGCTTCAGCAGCTTGCATACTAAGTGACATTTTTCAGAAATCATTAAAACTAATATAGGATTGCAGAACGGTTCTATTAGTAACTTCAAGGTATCAGATAAAATTGAGTCTATAATAAAGAAGTTGCAGTTTTGGAAAACTTGCATTTTACAGAACCAGTGTGAAGTTTTTGACACACTTAATAATTTTTTTATGAAGAACAATCTTAAACTCTCTGAGGAAGTGAAATGTGATATTGTATCACACTCAAAAGCACTTCAAGCATCATTCAGGAGGTACTTTCCAGAACAAAATTGTGAAGATAACTGGATTTCATATCCTTTTGATCCTCAATATTTTAAGCAACCAACCAACTTGCCACGGACAAAGAGCCATTATTGAAATTTCAACAGATTCTTCTCTGCGTTCACAGTTTAAACAAGCAAATCTTATTGAGTTATGGGCAGGAATAGGAAAGAATATGAAAGTGTCAGTGATAAAGCCCTGAATTGTCTTTCACAAGCTCAATGCTTGTTGATAGAGCATTTATATTATGCCTTCATTAAGAATAAACAGAGAAATGAACTTGATGCAGCTCTACCTTTCATTTAAGGCTCTACCTTTCATCATTCAATCCCAGACTTTAAAAAGTTGAGCTCAAACATCCAAGCTCAAAGATCCTATTAAAAAGAAATAAGTTTACTGTTCACAAAGGTCTATAAAATGTATTTTTTCACATACAATATAAAACATTCTTTTACTTTCAGATTTTGTTTGAGTAATATGTATTCCTGTTAAATTAAGTATTGTTTTTTGATTTATTATAAATAAACTTAGTGGTTTTTATTTTTGCTGTGTTTATTTTGTAACTTTAGTAAAAATTAAAACTACTTCTTACTTTAAAAAATTATGAATGGTTATTAGTAAATGTGATAAAAATAATAATACCAATAGTAATTCCCTCATCCACGTTGAGAAAAAGGGGTACTTTTCATTGGAAAAACTTTTTTTAGGGGTACATGAAATGAAAAAGGTTGGGAACCAATGTTCTATGCGATCAAAGTGTTAAGTCTGACTTACAAATTTCATTTTGAGTGATTTCAGGGTTTTAGAATAGATGTGCTTCCTGCTGAAATAATAAAAAATAAACTGTGAACATTTCCTCCTGTTTATGCGCTGCCTTTTCAATCAGTATTAACAAATATCCAATAACAAGAACAAATGTGTGATATTATATTTCGTTTTTGTTTTAAATAATTATTCGTTAAATACTCAGGAGGGCCAATTAAATGTTTTGGTTTGGATGTGTCCCACGTGTCATAATTAGGTTGCCTTTGTTTTAGAGCCTACTATCTATGATTGTTTATGTTGCTCATTGGACTTACCATCAGAAAGTGATATCATTGAGAACTATTCATGTGCAATGAAATTGAAACTAAGAGAATTTCTATTACAGCAGCTTTAAAATACTTATTACTTTAATGTTTAACAAAACACCAAACGACTACCACAGTATTGTATATTTTGCATCAAAATGGCCGATTCTTATATTTTACAGAATCATTTTAACCTATTGAACAAGATTAAGTGACATAAACAATTTGTACCTGCAAAACTCATATGAATAAAAATTCAG
The DNA here is from genome assembly GCA_036971475.1 of Prosapia bicincta. NCBI lineage: Eukaryota > Metazoa > Arthropoda > Insecta > Hemiptera > Cercopidae > Prosapia > Prosapia bicincta. The sequence continues at coordinate 106,593,045 of JBAIZL010000004.1, forward strand.
TTTACCTCTTGTTATGTCTAAATTATAAAGAGCTGATTTGGCTAATTTTTTCCATGCTTCCTTTTCATTCAAAACAAGGCAGACATTCCAGGCTTCATGGTATCTGGAACAACAATCCCAAATTATAACATTTTAGTTCAACTGTTCTATAACTATTTTAATCACTTCCCTATTTAAGCTTAAATTTTACTGTGAAAGAAAAGACAAGATCTTAAGCCAAGATATAAATAACGTAATGATCCTGTGACTATATGTATGCGTATATTGCATGAATCTGTGTGTTTTTTTTATGGTGAAAGATCCTAGGGCTATTACTGAGTTAGGTTTGCCATTCTGATATCAAATCCAATAAATATATAAAGCATGAAGAATTAAAATTCAAGCTAATCATCAACCATAATTCAAATTCAAATCCTGCAACCTCTCAACCTCGCTTCTCTCTCGTCTTTGCCTACAAAATATATTTATAAAAATTATGCATTTTCTTAAAAATCAGGTATCAAGCTACCATGCACATAGTAAACATGGCCTTCGACTTTAAATATTGGCGTGAAATTATCTTCAACAAGCTGTTTCGCACCAAAAATTGTCATTTAATAACTCACCATTGTAAACTGATAAACAATAAGGTTATTTATAAATATTTAATATTACAGCACTAAATGAGTTTCCATTGCACCCCACTATCAACTAGTATAAACCTGTTTTTAGGGTTAAATTGTAGGTTGTTTTTTTGTAATTTAACAGTTATTTGTAATTTATTTTTTGTTATTTTTGGTAATTTATTGGTTATTAATAAGTTAATATCCATCTGACAGACTATTAATATCTAATTTGAAATAATCAATATTTATACAAATCACATATAGTACTATATCATAAACTATAAATCTGTGAATCTGTGACATTTGGATATTTATACACATATGTGGTTCACTTCAGTCTTTTCTTTTTCTCTTATTTCATTGACAAAGATTATTGTTTGATCGAAATATTTCAATAGTGTGATAAGTTTTTATATGTGTCTATTTATTTATTTCCAAGAGATTGCAGTTTTGGACTATATATATATATATATATATATATATATATATATATATATATATATATATATATATATATAAACACTTTGATATTATGAAGTTATTTCTTAAAAATATTTGTCATTAAACTTATTTTACACATTAATACAATTTGGCTTCAATCATATAGTCATCTATACTATTATATAAAAACCTAATGGTGTGTGTATGTGTGTGTTTGTGTGTTTTACTCACTCACGTAAAAACTACTGGACCCATTGAGCTGAAATTTTACATGGATATTCTTATGGTCCCTGGTTAACACATAGGCCTATTTTTATTAAAAAATTCCGTCAGGGCACTGCTCCACTGGCCCTGAAAAATCCCTTAAGACTCAATTATCTATACTCATTTTTTACTTGACTTGGCTTAATCAGCTGATAATCACCTGTAAAAGTCACTTTTAAACGCATTTAAATAGCTGATAGTAATTGTTTGTTGTTATTCATCTTTTGAGGTTAGTTATACTTTACAAATGTTATGTTACAGGCAGAAGCTTTTCCTTCTCTTGGTTTTTCAAACAATAATCGGTAAATTTATAGCTTGATATATTTATTTCGATTTAATTTATACTATTATATAAAAATTTAATGATGTCTGATTGTGTGTGTGTATTTTTATTTAGAAATTCCATCAGGGCACCGACCCACTGGCCTTGAAAACTCCCTTAACACTCAATTATCTATACTCCATTATATACTTGACTTAATCAGCTGATAGTAAATGTGTTTGTAAATCACCAGTACAGTTACTTTTAACCACAATTAAAAAGGTGATAGTAAGTGTTTGTTGTTATTCATGTTCAAGGTTAGTTATACTCATGTTACAGGCAAGAGCTTTTCCTTCTCTTGGTTTTTCAATACAATAATCGGTAAGTTTATAAACTATAGTTTGATATATTTATTGGGATTTAATTTCAGTAAATTAAATTCAACCCATATACAAATTAAATCAATACAAATGTACGTCAACCTTGTATGAAGGATGGGTCCTCTGCTAGTATTAAATAAAATATATCTAATTATATATTAAAATTGACTGTTTAAAACATACTGTGGAAATCTATAATACGCTTAAACAGCAAAAACACTTATCTAATGTCTTACCTGCTTAATGCGATATGTTTATCCAGTATGCTGTTTAGACTGTCTGGTTGACTTAAAGCAGCAGCTACAGGTGGTAGAGTATGAGTAGACAAAGTTAAAGTCGTAAGTCTGCCACTAGATGTTTCTAGAGTCAACTCACCACAATGCAAAACTAAAGGTAACTGATCCAAGGGAAGCTTAGTTTCTCCAGCTTTTGTTATTGCTGGCCCTAAAAAATAATATGATTTTTTTTTAATTTAAAAATATTAACATGTTAAAACTTCAAATTACACTTTTGGTATCAACTTGGCAAAAAACAACTACTTACTGATATTTTCAGTAAGTATTTACTGATGCTGAATTATTTACTGATTTACTATTTATTGATGCTGAAAAATATAAGTAAGTAGTGGTTTTTTTCCAAGTTAATACCAAAAGTATAATTTATAAGAAAAACCTAAAGATGTACAACACGAAAACTGCAAGTGTTATTATTTCACTGAATCATCATAAATTTAAGGTTGATTTTTTTCAAAATAATCTGTGAGAAATAAATAAGCAATTACAAAAGTAGAGAAATTGACCATAAGCATGAGCAAAGTGCAACTGCTTTAACTCTGTAATTGTTTTACCATTAACTTTCACATATTTCCAGATGGATGTGGTGTGTGTGTGTGTGTGTGTGTGTGTGTATGTGTATGAGTGTACCTCCTAGTCGGTAAATCCAAAACATAAGTTTGAGTGTTGCTGTGTGTAGTTACATTATAATTCTAGCTAGCCCACTAATCATAAAATAGTAATAATATACCCATATACTAAAGTAACTGAATCAACATAATTTATAGATCTCAGAGAATGTAAAAAAAAGGTTTAACTGATGTGTAAAACAAAATTGAGAAAATTGTTAGTAACATATTACGATATCCTCTATGCTATATATACCATGGTATCCGCATTGGTAGACCTAATGTCAAGAGTTGCAGTATGAAACCATTTAACATCATGGTCATATAATGTTAGTTTCCAAATTAATTTTCTTTTCATGTTCTGATTGCTCAGGTTTACTTGAAAATAATTTTTTTTCTCCAATCCATGTCTCATTTTTTACTACCTAAGGGGAAACTGTAGGTGGCTTACCCACTATTGCTAGATTATACAGTTTTATAGGAGATAGCCCAGTGTCATTTCCATCTAAACATTGCTACAGGCTACTATCTGATTACAATGAACCTCTCATTTCCTGAATAAAGCATCAACACAACTTTCACTTACTGCTCAATATCAATTGAATTGTGACACAATGAATTGTAGTTGTACAATGATGCCTTTAAAAAATTTGTACTGCAACATTTGTTAATTTTTAAGAATTACCTTACCTAATTTCCTTAGACAGTTTAATGGATGGAATCACTTTCTATGAGTATAATGGTAAATTAAAGAGAATCTGTTGCTTCTTGAAAAGTGTCTAAACTATTTGGTAGTCTTGAAAACCTAAATAAACATCAACTGTAACATTTATTTTCGTCTGATTATATTTCATTCTCTTTACAATATAATTATAAAGATAATTTATCAAAAAAATTTTTATTTAAAAATAAATTGAAATTGCTATATTTAAATTTAAAATAAATTCAATAATGGCACAAGCTTACCTTTAACAGAATCCCGAATGTGGACATAGGTTATTATTTTTTCATTATTAAATACAACAAAAATATTCTTATCCATATGCCAAAGGTCCCATAATACTCCTGTTGTTGTTGATGGGAATTCAGGAATTATTAGAAGTTCATCAGTAACCTAAAATTTATGTTAAAACTGGTTACTAAACAGTTCACGATGTATAAAAATAACTTAAGTGTTACATTTTCTACAAAAATTATAATGCATAAAGTAACAGCATTAACATTTGTAACTGCTAATGCTTTTAATTTTTTTACTTTTTTAAATTATGTTTTTTCTCTAATGTTTAAGATATTTTATAATTTATTGGTTTAATTAAAAAAATTAAAGTACCGTAAAGAAAATTATTACGTTATAGATGTCAAATCAATCAGAGATTTAAACCTCTATAAACTGTTTTATATTAATTTCATTATAAGCATGTATTTATTTCAGTTACATTAACTAAAGGGTAGTTTGAAATATAGGTTTTAATTTTGTACTAAACATATTTATAACAGTCAATCTTATAGTTATCTGTACTGTAGAACACTAAAAAATTGTTTTGAGTTTATTAGTGAAGTAATTGATTTTTTAAAATTATTAATGAAACAATTTTTTTGTCATATTGTAAATATACTATCAGGTAATGACAAACAGAAATATAAAAGATATATACAATATCAAGGGCACAGTGGTACAATATATCACAATAAAAATATTGGGAAAAAGCCCCAATACCACAAAAATAACTAATATTACAAGTTACCTAAACCCTTACATTTAAACAGTATTATAAGATTAAACCTTTATGTACATTTCGATGACCATTGTCATCATTTTCAGAGGGTCTTATTACAAAATTTCAATCTAGAATAAAATGATTTACAAACTAGACTGATTCCATCCATTCTCTAAGGTCACTATATACGAACATGAGGTAAGCTCTGCTCCCTCTCCGCTTTCAATCAATAAACAACGGTCAACCATATTGAACAATATATGCCACGTCAGAAAAGACTAAACTATAATAATAATTATGAAATTTAAACTACACCTAATAACAAAAAATAAAATGAAAATTAATTAAAATAATATGTAGTGTTTAAAATAAAACTATTAAAGCAAAGAAGAGCTTCTAGCAATTAATAGTTTGATTAACAGAGAAACTAATGCACCACTTAAAGTATCCAAGACTTTTTTATAAAGGAATTAATTATATCAAAGAAGTGGTTAGATATAATGATTTTGCCATTGTAATTGAAGACACTGAGGATGAAGATCTTAGTGGAATCTGGTAATTGAATGTAATCGATTTATTACACTCAATTATTGTCAGTTTTGTTGGTTTTATTATTAAATTCTTATCTTAGTACTTGAAATTAATTATTAAATGAAAAATTAAAGGATAACTAAAGCGTAACATTACATCTTTCATTTTAAAGTTAGAAACGTATTTACTACTTTTGAAGTTTAAAAAGACTACTATTAACTTAAAGTAAATTTCTAAAACAAATATCATATAGAACATTTGCCTTAAGAAATAAATATATCCCGTTTCATATCCCAACATTTACAGTTTCCTAAATCTAGGAGACTGATAAAAACATATAATGTTAGACGGAAAGAACACTCTCAAACGTTTTATTAGATATCATGAATGGAAGCTGCTTGGCTTAGATGAAGCTGATATATTACTGAAATGAATTTGCAGTAAAGAAAGACTTGAAGAGTAATCAAGTTGTAAATATCATGCAGGGAAAATGGAGGGAAAATGTGGCAACTCTTTTGGTTCAATAAAATTAAGTAAGTTAGTTATAATTTAATTTTGATGAATATTGTTATTTTTTAATAACATCTATTTTTTACGAATTATTTATTTAATTTTTAATTCTCTCTTTATATTTTGAATACACTATTCATATATTTATAAACAAAATTAGGTAGTTATATAACACCATTAGTTCTTTACAGAATAATGAAATTATAAAATTACTTGTACTAACTGGATTATATAAATAGCCATCACACTTGACATCAACGATAATCAGTCTTGTCCCAGAATAGTCTGGATAGAGAGATTTAATACCAACAGTGTGGCGAAAATCTGTCACCTGTATCCAATCCTCTAAGTAGAAGTATCTTATATGACCCATCTGCAAACAAACAAAATTAGGAACACTTTTCAATATTAACAATTACCCTCACTAATTTTAGCTATAAAAGGATGAATTCTTCAAGATCCTTAGCCGGCCACTGACCTTACTTACAGTTACAAAGGGGGACACTTCTTTCAACGCTTTTACAAACTGTCCCTTTATTCTTGAGTTTCTGTTAAAAAGTAATCAATAAACATTGAATGAATATTGTGTAAATCTTTAGTTTGGTTATTTTCTTTCTTTGAGTTGATAATGTCTTTCAAAGATAACTCGCTTACATTAGAGGACACAATTAAAGTGCTTGACAAACATGAAAAAAACAGAAAAAGATCAGTGAAAGAATCATGGCTAACATTAAACTTAGGCAACTCAAATTTAAAACATTGTTAAAAACAAAACAAAATTCCATAGATGAATGGTTAAAAGGAATAGCAGATCATGTAAAACACATACAGTGCCGGCAAAAAGTTTAGGGACACCCCTACATTTATATGTTTTTGCTATTGTCCTAAAACTTTCTGCCAATCATATATTAGTAACTTATCAATGAATTAAGCATGAAAAGTTACGATTTTCCTGAAATTTTCATTCATTTATAAGTAAGGGTTGGCAAATTATAAATTTTTTTCCCATTTTAAAATTTTTGAGGAAACCCCTGTTTTTTTCTAATTAAAAATGTATAATAAAAAAAATACACATCTGATTAAAATGGTACTTTGTACAAATGTTTAGCATAACATTTAGAATGTAAATATGCATTATTTATTATTTACAAAAAATCACCTCTCATTTGGTACCAGGTTAACTTTGCTTTAGATTTTCAGATTTTTCAGCATAAAATTCTCACATTTCAATAGCGAATATCTAGTGAACGGAGCCACTTGGAGCGGAACTGACTGTACCGTTGTGTTCCTCGCCTCATGGCGGGTCGGGGGTACAGTCAGTTCCGCTCCAAGTGGCTCCGTTCACTAGATATTCGCTATTGAAATGTGAGAATTTTATGCTGAAAAATCTGAAAATCTAAAGCAAAGTTAACATGGTACCAAATGAGAGGTGATTTTTTGTAAATAATAAATAATGCATATTTACATTCTAATGTTATGCTAAACATTTGTACAAAGTATCATTTTAATCAGATGTGTATTTTTTTTATTATACATTTTTAATTAGAAAAAAACAGGGGTTTCCTCAAAAATTTTAAAATGGGAAAAAAATTTATAATTTGCCAACCCTTACTTATAAATGAATGAAAATTTCAGGAAAATCGTAACTTTTCATGCTTAATTCATTGATAAGTTACTAATATATGATGATTGGCCGATAGTTTTAGGACAATAGCAAAAACATATAAATGTAGGGGTGTCCCTAAACTTTTTGCCGGCACTGTAAACAAATCCACAGAGAATTATGATGTAAAGTGGTTAGTGAGTGATCATGCAGAAAGTGTGCTTATTTAAGGACCAATAATTCAAACTTAAACATTAGCAACTATGAAAAAACTTATGAAAGAATAACTTCAAGCTTAGCTGAAGAGTTTCAAAAATTTCCATAATATTGTTTTCAATGCTGTGCACTAGGGAAGCTAATGATGTTGACATGCAGACTATAGAAGATTGGAAATAAAAAGTTTAGTTTGAGGGATATATATACATATATATATAATGGTTTATGATCAAGCCTGTGTTTTTAGTGTTGCCTTGGAAAACTCTAATAGTATGTTGTGAAAAACGCATCGGGTGGCAAAAAGTCTAGTGGAAGACTTATTGTGTTTATTTGTGCAATATGGATGGAAAGATTGAGAAACCCAGAGTGATAGAAAAAGCAGTCGCGCCAGACTTTTCAGGTGTATGGTTCATAATTTACACCCTTTCTTTGCCAATATAATAAAAAAAAGCCTAGATTACTAGTTTAATCATGAAAGAGTGGTTCTGTTCTTTTAATGGAAAAATGAAAATTGAAGACTTTTAAAAGTCATCTTATTCTTAGCTCATTAAGCAAGTTAATGTACTTGACACTGTCAATTAGATCCATCAAACCAAGAAGAGCCAAGGTCAAAATTTAAAAAATATTTTGGAGCTCTATGCAGAGGAAAGAAAGCTACCAGTTGAGGCTGCAGATACTGTGAATTTTTATGATGAACATGCCACAACAGAAAAAATTCAGAGGGAATCTAATATTGCTGGTTTAGACTTAACAACTGAAATTATAACCATGATCTATTATTAAACTAACCACATTTTAAATATAATCTTTTGAAAAATATGTTAATTTTTCAATTAACAAATAAATTGATATATTATTTATTTATACTTAAGTTATTATTATTCCAAAATTGAATGGTCATAATAAATTAGTACAGTGAAACTGTTTAAGCCGGAATCCATTGGGACCGGCATTTTTTTCCGTCTAAGACAGGTTTCCGGCTTATAGAGTAGTAGTGTACTGTATGATGGTAATACCATCACAAAACGTTTGCCGAGTCTATTTTTAGTGTTGGGGTGATGGTAGACCGTGAGGATTCTTAGCTATAAGACTATTATTTCTACTGATCAGCTGTATGGCGCTGTACCAACACCACATAGATGACGGACAATTAATTGTCATCGTGTCTACGTTTGTTCTAATAAAGTATTTAGTTTAATTATTTATTTCCGATTAAGTACTGCCTGTTTATTTCCTACAGAGATAACACTTCAATATATAAAGCAAGTGTATTTAAATCACAAGAAAACTATCACATTTTAACGTCTAAATAAACGTCATTCAACAGTAATATCGGTTATCTTGATTGCCTAATGACAGCCCGTAGCCTGTGCCCTGTGACGTCACAACTCACAAACCTTGTTTTCTAGGTGGTGTTGGCTATGCATACTACAGAAAATGTTAAAATCTACATTACATAATAAAAATCTTACCTTTTAATGCAGCATCCTTTTATCCTTCTCCACAAAACATTTTCAATAGAAAACTATAAAACTAAAACACTTATACACTTGTCAACAAAATTTATGAATTAATGATGCAATTTATTAAAAACTATATTTTTCCTCTTACTGTATTTAGGCTAAATACTGTACATAGTAGGTTTATGTAAAAATAAAATAAAATCAATTAGGCTTGAAAAAATCTAGCATTGACTTTTGTTTTAAAAGGTTAGTTTTACTTGCTCGTATTTCAGTTATTGTTTTTAGTTGTAACAAATGGTGACGCATTTCCGGGCTGTTAATACGTACCGCGAAATCTTCTAACTCACAAATTTTCATTAAAGCCTAGTCAAATGATTTTATTTTGTTTCCTACGACTGGTCCGTCTTCAATTTTTTTTTTTCTTCTATTTGCGCATGTTTTTTGCCTTTTAGAATGAAGCGGTCTCTCACCTTTCAATATGTCAATCAATATGACATCAATATGTCTGGCCGTGGATGTTTGTAAACCATTCATTGCGTTATCTTAGAGGAAACGAGTGCTGACACATAGCCTATCGTAAATTATGGATGTTTGTATACCATTGCGTTATCTTGTGCATATCAGCAATCCTTAACGTTGTTACAGAGTTCTCAGAAATAAATACGATCCCTTACAATTAAGCAGACCTATCTGTGAATTTTGTTATGGTAAAAAAATATATTATAAACTGTATTTTATCTAAACGGAAGTCATTGTAACTTTATATTTTACAGCATGTATATGATCAGATTTTGTGGCTTATGCAGAACTAAGACGTAGTAAATACATATCACTCATCCTTTTGCTTATTCCGCTTCAGCGTTAGACAGTTTCTGGCTTATGAAAGTTATTAACCAGGTAAATTAAATAGGCGACAGTCGGGCCTTTTAAAGTTTTCTGCGATAGACGGGATTCCGCCTAACACAGGGTCCGTCTAAGACACGTTTCACTGTACTAAGTTACTGAGCTAAACATCGATTGAGCTAAAGCCTCATTTCTTCCTCGCCATAATATCAGTGATAACTACTTTTCCAGCCTAGTGGACAATTATCTCTGATCCAGAAATGAAGTACTACTCAAGTCACAGAAACTGAGATCTTCATCTCCATCCAGAGACTAAAACGTCACAAGATCCTTAATTTCACATCCACTACAGTCCTTCACAACTTCCCTCACTCTTCACTGGCTTATCCCCTTCCTGCACAACATCTTTAACTTCATAAAACACCTCAATCAGTTTTTCTCCTGTTGAAAACCTGCTAAAATAATTCTCTTCACCAAGAAACATAAACCTCTCACCAGCTCAGACAGCTGCTGCATAATTTAGCTCATCTTGACAGTCTCAAAACTCTTCGATCATCTCGTACATCCTGCCAATTCCCAGTCCTAGACAGCATCTTCAGGCAAGATTAGTCAGCAACAACATTCCACATGGAATAGTTGCTCCACATTACTGACCACATTAATTCACATTACTCCACATTAATGGATGATTTCAATGTACCCAAAGCCACATCTGCTGTCCTCCTCGACATCAGTAATGCCTTCAGCATGGTTTGGAACTAAGGGTTACTCTATACGTTAGCCATCAGTCGATTACCAAAATCCTCTGTTTTCCTCTTATCATATCTTTCTGACCATAGGTTTAGTGGATTGGTAGAACACTACCTCTCTTCCTCAAGGCCCGTCTTGGGTGTATGGGTCTCTTGCAGGGATCTGGGATGGCACCTCTTTTACCTTGGTTATACAAACAACATATCCTATACCCTCCTACCCAATGTCACCCTTTCCTTTTTTGCTGATATCCTTCTTTGGACTGCTACCATCCAGAGGCAATAATACATCATTCTCCCGTGGCTCCAGAAATGGAGAACATCAGTCAACACTAACAAGTCTGAGGTCATCTGTTTTTCCAGGAAACACCAACTGGTAACTGGAGCCCTTATAATAAGCAACTGGCAAATCGCCTGGAAGTTATTTGTAAAATACCTAGGCATCATTTTAGATAAGGGACTGTTCTCAACTGAAGGTTTCTTCACCCTCAATAAAGCTAGGGGTATCTGCTTCAAGCTCTCTCTACTATTTTCAAAATACAGCCACATCCTATCGATAACCAAATACTTCTGATGTTTCTAGTTCTCATCCTGATGTATGCTGATCCCATCTAGTAACTACGCACAAAGACATCTCAACAATTCTGAAATCATTTCAGATTAAATTGCCGAGATGCATTTCTGAATCTCCTTTCTAACTACACAATCTGTCAATCCTATCCTTTCAGGATTCATTTATCCTCTCTGCTAAACTTTCTGTTAAATTTTATGTCACGTAGTTTCAAGTTATTTCCTATGAAATTACATAAAAATGTCAGTCACAGTTCCCCATAAGATTGAAAAAAAGACAAGCTATTAGCACAACACACCATCATCTATCCATCCCAACCAAACAAACGTACTGCCAAATGATATTGACTTTACTTTTATTTGATTTTATTCTTAATTTAAAAATTGTTACGTTTTATTTTCTTGTAAGATTAAATTCATTACTACTAGATTATTCTTAAAAGTCAGCACCTAGTCTGTCAGCATCGAAGACAAGAAAAGATTATACAGTATTAAGACTTAACTATAGTAACACTAAATTTTTTAATTTATAATATTGTTATGAATTATCTAATTTAATAATTGTTTAGGAAAATAATTAGAAGATTAGATATATTCATGAGTTATACTACTTACATCTGATGCATAAAGTAGAAAATCTGTTGTTAGAGATAAACATGAAACTGTAAGCTGTTCTCCTTCTTCGGGAAACATCCTCATGTCTTTTTCTGAAGCACTGTTGCTTCCAGTGTTTTCAGTCTATGAAACAAAATAACTAATGAATTTAAGATTATTGTTATAATAAGAAAAATTGTTTTTAAACAAATACACAAATAATACACTTTATCTTTTGTTACTTTTTTACTTCAAACTTGAAATAAAAATTGTGTGTGAGGGTGTATGGATTTTACAATTCAGTAAAATAGCTATTTGTTAATGCAAAGCCGTTTTAGAACCAAGTACAATGTACCAAAGGACAAAAGAATAAAAATTGGCAAATAGTATTTGCCACATAGCAAGCAAAAATAAAATTTGTTGTTTGTAAAATCCTAAATGGGAAGAATATGTCCACCACTAACAAATGTCAAACATACATGAGAGCTTAAAGCATTCACATGTGGAAATATTTTGTTATACATAACAAAAAGTTTTCACATGTGAATGCTTCCAAAAGCCATATCATACCAATCTCAGTCAACATATTTATAGTTTTGAGTTTCACTAGGGCACCAATTAGACTGTCAAACCCCTCAAAGAGATACAGTCAATCCACCACCACACAGAAAAAAAATTGATATTTTTTATACAACTGTAAGTTATAGTTTATATTGACAAGTGACATAAATATTATTGTTTAAAATTTGTTCAATGTTATTGATAAACATGATTTTGGCATCTTGTCAGGTAAAACAAATGTCAAATAAGCATCAATTGGAAACCGAAGCACAACTTTATCTTAAAATTATACAAAGAACAATGGTACAAAAAAACTTCTATTAGTTGGTAATAATCTATAATTCTATAACTTAAACTTAAAATACAAAAACACAGCTTTTTTATTCAATTTCAGTATACCCTTAAGCCATTGTGTCAGAGGGAAGATTAATTGATCAATACATTTATCATATCCACAATGACACTTCTTAGAATTCTAAGCAGCTTATAGTCAGTTATTTTCCACAGTATTTCATGATTTACAACTTCATTGTTTATTTACTATTTAATATATGAATTGATTTTTTCTATAGTGAAAACTATTTCACTATAAATTTTAATCATAAATAGTTTAAATAATGGGTTTTAGGGAGTTTTCATCAATCACTCAATTTATACCACAAGAGTATACCTGTCTATTCACAATCCTCAATCTTCTCCGTTCACTATTCTTTTTACTCTTTTCGTAGTAGATATTAACTTAAATTGTAAAAGGAAAAAGATATTATTTTAGTTGTTACTATAAGGTTTGTTATAAGATTAAATTAGTTGTGGTAAATTGTGTCACATTATAACTATATGAAGCAACTGTGGTGTAATGTTTATTTTTAAATAAATAAAACCTCTAAACCACAAATAACTTTTATTTTAAACCTTATCTACATTCAATTGCCCAGCAATCATCTTCAGAGGTATTTAAAAAATACAACTAACTTTAAACAACATAATACAACAAATATATAGGCATAAACCGGTAACTACTTCGCCACGTCCCTTATTTTAAAAAACTAGTCCGACCAATCACGTTGCAGTAAATTCCCCATCTGCAACTTGGTCCGGTCTTTCAACTCCCGTGGTGAAGAGTTACCGTTACAACTATTTCAATTTTACTAAAAAACAATAATATTATTTATTAACAAAAAAGGTTATAACTATCTCCTAATTACATTGAACATGGGAGAAATGAAGAACTATTGAGTCATAACTGGGGATTTTCAACTATACTTATAATTCAAATAATAACCATAAGAAATTTCTTACATAATGAAGGTGAATCTTATTTCCAAGAAGTACAGCAGTGTATTCAGCATTGAGAGAAATGGACGTTATTGTTCCCAAATATTCTCTGTCTCCCAATAATACAGGAGAGGCGTCCTTATTCAGGTCATACAACCAAGCTCTATTATTCATTCCACATACAATATGAAATGGCCCTACAGCAACAAAACTAGGTTCCACTTCTGTATTCAAAAGTGTAGGTGTTGGAACCTTTCCCTAAAATGTTTTTAAAAAGTAATATAAAACACAGTATATGTAATGAAATAGAGTATTTAGTAATAAAGTTAAAACATAACTAAATATTACTTGGATGCTAAATACTAAGCGTATTTCTAAAGTAAGGGCCGTTTGTTTATATTCCCTCATAGTTCGCGTGCACGCCACAACGAGCACTTGCGTCGCGTCCCGGCATGCCTTGGCAACAACTACGCTCAGTTACAGCTGTGTAGCTAACTTGTGCGTTGTGTTCTGTGCTTGCAAAATGTTCAAGGTTATCAAATCGCCCACCCCTTGCGAAGTTCGTTCGGTTATACGGTTTTTGTCGGCAAGAAACATGTCTGCTGCAGAAATTCACCGACAGATTTCTGAAGTTTACGGTGCTAATGCCATGTGTGAAGGAAAAGTGTGTAAGTGGGTTCGAGACTTCAAAGATGGTCGCGACAATGTCCATGACGAAACGCGATCTGGCCGTCCATCTCTAATGTCAGACGATTTGCTGTCTTCAGTTGAAGCAAAAATTCGTGACAACAGACGCTGCACGATCACTACTCTCTCACACGAATTTCCGGAAGTTTCGAGGTCTGTGATTTACAAAATTGTTCATACAAAATTAAACTTTAAGAAACTGTGCTCGCGTTGGGTCCCTAAACTCCTGACGGAGGAGGACAAACACAAAAGACTCGAGAGTTCCTTGAATTTTCTGACACGGTATGACGAAAATGGTGACGACATGCTGAGTCGGATCGTAACTGGAGACGAAACATGGGTTTCGCATTTCACTCCCGAATCGAAACAACAAAGCATGGAATGGAGACACACGCAATCTCCCGTAAAGGTCAAAGCCAAACAGACTTTGTCACAGCGCAAGATCATGGCGTCCGTGTTTTGAGATAGGCATGGTGTTTTGCTGGTCGACTTTATGGAACGAGGAACGACAATAAATGCAGAAGCCTACTGCCAAACTCTGAGGAAGCTGCGCAGAGCGATTCAAAACAAGAGACGTGGCATGCTCACAAAAGGAATTTTGTTTCTGCACGATAATGCAAGGCCTCACACTGCCACTCGGACCCGAGCTGCATTGGACTCTTTTGGCTGGGAAGTTTTGGACCACCCACCCTACAGCCCTGACCTTGTGCCAAGCGACTTTCATCTCTTCCGTCATCTGAAACATCACTTGGGCGGCAGCCGTTTTGACGATGACGACGAATTGAAAACGGCCGTGAATTCTTGGTTATCACAGCAGGCGGCCAGTTTTTATGAAGAAGGTTTCCAAAATTGAGTTGTGCGATATGATAAGTGTTTACAAAAACTTGGAAACTATGTAGAAAAATAGATAAAAGTATGTAGATTCCAAAAATAAAATTAGTTTTTGCAAATTTCTTTTTGTTTTTATTTTATTTTCAAACGGCCCTTACTTTAAGAATACCCCTCGTATTTTAATTTTGTAATTTGTTATATAAAAAAATTCATAAAGAATAGATTAATCATTACAACTATAATTAAATCTAAAACAAATATACTTCTACTTCCTTGAAAACGATTTCAGTAGAGAGTAAATCTACTACAATGGAGTAAGTCTTCCAATGGCTATTATCAACACTATTAATAGTTCTTTATAATCTCTAATTACCAGAAACAATTTATATCCTAAATCATTCTGAAATATAACTTACCTATCTCTTTCCTCTGCAGGCAATGAAGCTTGTACATGCTTTTGACTTTAAAATACATATACTTGTAGGTGTGTAACTATTTTTTCTACCCCCATAAACTAATAGCATTTTACAAGTTGGTTAGAAGAACAATGGCTGATTTTGTTACATTGGTAATATTGGTCTCGTGTGATTGGTAGTGGTATGGCACTTGAGCACACCATCTACCTATTGACAATGGCACAATACTAATCCTTGTTCTGAATTTACAAGCAAAAGAAGCAGATAAAAACTTGAGTGTGTTTTTGAAGTCAAAACCAATTGAAAACTTTACTGTCTGGTCTGGATATGAAAGAAAATGGTATGTTTAGGTTTAAATATATCAGTTTTTAAGAAGTTAGACATTTAAGTTAGAAATAAATTCTCCCTATCAATAGTAATTTTAATAAAAAGGATATCTAATGAAAATAAGGTCCCCTATTACAATTACAACAGATCTACTTCCTGGAGCCATACAGAAGTGCCTACACACCAATATTCAAACACTATTTTCTTTAATAAGGTTGTCTTGTATCAAACAAGAGTATCTTTGTAAAAATAAAAATGCCAAAAAATCTAATAATTTAGCAGTCTATTTATAAACCATAAGTGAAAACATATATATAACTACAAAAAAATAACAAATAACACTGTATATAAATGTTAATTCACTTGATTATGTAAAAGAAAACCATTTGTTCAACTTGAAGTGACAATTGTTTTATATACCAATGTTTTATTTATTGAAAAAATGTTTAAAAGTTGTTAAATAGTTATCTTCATGTCACTTTGATTTTCTTTGCGTATATGAAAAAGATGGAAAATTTATAATTGTTGATTAAAACGTTTAAAATATTTTCAGAAATTAAAAATAAAATTGATATAATTTAAAATAAAAATCTTCACAAGTGCCCCTTCTAGATTTTGCCTCAAAATGACAGTTCGATAATTTAGAGTTCTTTGCAAAATTTTAAAAAGTTAATAATAAATATAAACTTTTTGTAATATAAATTGTCAATAAATTTAAAACTGTGGTTAATGCCCTGCTACCTTAAACACAGAATACTCTATTAAAACTTCATTCATTTAAATAACTATACACGTTTTTAAAAATTTAACTTGAAAAACTAATTTAAATTTGTTAATGTTTATTTTTTTAAAGATTAGGCAAAAATATTATCCTTAAAAAAATTCAGGATCCTTGAAACTTCATTCATTTAAGTAACAATTCACGTTTTTGAAAAATTTAACTTAAAAACTAATTAAAATTTGTTAATGTTTATTTTTTTAAAGATTAGGCAAAAATATTATCCTTAAAAAAATTTTACATCGTCTTGTAACAAAATTATGATAAAATTTCGATATTACCTTTTCAAAATTAAGCTGGTATAAACTGAACTGAGTAAGGCTAGAAAGCAAAACTATTCTGTTGGTACTTGTTCCTGCCAACATCGGTAGCTTGGATAAATAGACATGAACATTTCCATTGCTTGTAGCCATTGCTAGGAGTTGTCCATCTTCACTATATCCTACTCTCTCAACTTCCTCATCCAGAGTGATTACATTTGGAGTCTCTTGCAAACTTGACATCTCATGGATTTTAACTCTAAAATAATTTGAAATATTTATTAAAGTTCAAAGTATGTAAACTTCTAAAGCAACATTCTAGAATTTATTTATTAGATTCAGATATCAGGTAATATAATAAAAAATGAAAAATAAGATTAAGTGAGAGTTCAGATTAAATAGTGAATAGTTTTTAATGAATATCAATCAATTTGATTTCAATTATTGTTTCTATTTTTAAGCTATATTAAAAACAATTACACACACACACAAACAGAATAAGCATATTATGTTATAGATCATAATATCAAATGACAAAACAGATGACTAAATGAATATCATTTGATATTATAATCTATAACATAATATGATTCTTCTGTTTGTGTGTGTGTGTGTGAAAATATATTTGTGACATTTAACATTGTCTATTATTTTTCCGTTGCACTGACTTAATAAAGTTATTATTGTTTTGAAAACAATTGTTCCACCACTAAGTGCAATTAATTTTTACCTTGTATGGTGAAGCACCTTTCGGTCACTTTACCATTGTCGAATCACTAAATTATTTTTCCCTAAAGAGAGAGTGACCATTGTTACTCAATAATGGTCAAGTGACCGAAAGGTGTCTCATCACACAACTTAAAAATTATTTGCACTTTGTGGTGGAACAATTGTTTAAAAAACAATAATAGCTTTTTATATATATATATATATATATATATATATATATATATATATATATATATATATATATTTAGGTTAGTTTTGGTTGGTAAGGATTATTTAGATTTTTTGGACTAGGAGACTGACAGACTTACCTTGGTAAGAGTCCACTCTGTAGTCTTGAAATAGAAACACATAAAAGCACTTAAACAATGATATATTTCAACCACACAGTGGTCTTTGTCAATCAAAGAGAAAACACAAAAAGAAATATGAGAGAATGAAATAAAATAATTCTCTCATAAAATTATTTTATTTCATTTTCTCATATTTCTTTTTATGTTTTCTCTTTGACAAAGACCACTGTGTGGTTGAAATATATCATTGTTTAAGTGCTTTTATGTGTTTCTATTTCAAGACTACAGAGTGGACTCTTACCAAGGTAAGTCTGTCAGTCTCCTAGTCCAAAAAATCTATATATATATATATATATATATATATATATATATATATATATATATATATATATATATATATATATACACGTATTCCTTCACGGATGGAAAAATATGATGAATAGTTACTATCTGGAGTACATCCGTTCATTCTGCAGTCCATAAATTCGCAGTTCCGATGTTTCGCTAGAATCTCATCCAGCATTGACGAGGTGAACCCAATAACAGTAGAAGAGCGAGTAGATTTCGCTCTTCTACTGTTGTTGGGTTCACCTCGTCAATGCTGGATGAGATTCTAGCGAAACGTCGGAACTGCGATTTTATGCACTGCAGAATGAACGGATGTACTCCAGATTATAACTACTCATCACCATATATATATATATATATATATATTGTAACATTTTGAAAATAGCAAATAAGAAATTGGCTAGGTTAAATTGAAACTAATTTTAGGTAAAAGCCTAGAAAGATTATAAAATGGTTGTAACATATAAACAAGATATTTGAACTGTAAATGCATAAAGAAATTTGTTGTATCAAATAAAATTAAAAACAAGATAATCTAATAATAATAATTATATTTAAACAAAATTGTAAATATTAGTAACATAGGGCATAAGTAATTACTTGAAGGAGAAAGTGAAATATGATTGTAAACAATGAGATAAAAGTTATGTTTGTATGAATTCAGCACAAAAACACACATATTTCGGAATTATTACAAGAGTAAAACGAAAAGACACTTCACACACAAATAATAATAATTAAATAAACACTGGAAGGTTTGTTAAGGATCGGAAAGTTGAAACAGTAAGTTTAACCAAATTGAAACGCCATTGTAAACAGTCTCGTTGTTTACAACAGCGTAAAACAAGAAGTAGGTCAGTTGCAGTCGACTCTAGTGAGAAGAGATCGAACTAAATTATAGCAACATGTGTTTTAGAAGAAGGAGAGGCCGCCATATTTTAAACAATTTTAAAAGGAAATAGGACCCGTTAGTAGTATAGCGTGGGGACGCTACGAGATCGGACCTGCCAT
The DNA here is from genome assembly GCA_036971475.1 of Prosapia bicincta. Lineage (NCBI taxonomy): Eukaryota > Metazoa > Arthropoda > Insecta > Hemiptera > Cercopidae > Prosapia > Prosapia bicincta. Next base: position 106,612,208 of record JBAIZL010000004.1, read on the forward strand.
GACCAGTCAAAATTCCATTTGAAGAAAGTCGTCAAAATTATACAGATTTGTGAAGAAACTTGGCAATTTTAAATAAGGATAAATGAATTTAAAGATAAAGTACAGTGTTCATATAATGTGAAGTAACTAAAAAGAATTGAAGTGTGTTAAATATAAAATTTAAAGAGAACAGAATCCTACGTGTGACAAACGACCTTCAAGAAATTATTAAGTTGAGTATATACCGCTATAAAAATAAACTTTAATGGGCTTTAAGATAATAAGGAAGTTTAAATTTGTACATTATTAGAATATCTTGTGCTTAATTAATAGTTAGTAATAAGAACATAATCCAGTTCAAATAGTTTCGCCTTTTTGCTTATTCCAAATTTAAGTTTTTCCATCAGGAAGTTATTTATTAAAACTGTTTTCTAAATTTAATCTTGATTTTCAAAATTTATTTAATTAACAAAAGAGTTAAAAATATAGCCCATGCCTATAAACCCCGAGATATTAAGAGATCTTAAAAATAGCCTAGGGTATAAAAATTTGTAACAAAAAACAAAGGAATTGAGTTAAACCTATTTTGTTAAAACTTGTTAAGTCGTAAATTTTTGTTAAATGTTTATGTTTAAATGTTTAAATAAAATTGTTGTAATAAAGATTTTAAATTATTAATGAGTTGTGTTGTGTTACAAAATAATAATTATATACAAAAATTATTATTACAATATATATATAATGTAAAATTTATTGATTACTGTTTATTGATACAGTACTAAAATACAATATTAGTACTGCTTTTAGTATCACTTGGAAAAAACCACTACTTACTCATATTTTTCAGCAATTAGTGATTTTTTTGCCAAATGATACCAAAAGTAGTAACTTGTAAAAAGACCTCAAGATGTAGAACACAAAAATTACAATAATATTGTTATCATTAATTAATTATACAAACAAGTTTGTTATTAATTATTAAATTAAAACTTGAATATATTATGTTAAATTATTAATTTTTTAATTACCATTTTTTATACAATTTCTTTGATTTGGACTTCATTAGAATTTTATTCTACTTTCTAATGACCTATAAAAAAACGCATGCAAAATAGAACAAAACATGATAACAATCATTAAAATATTACCTTTAAAACTAATTATTACTTAATTGTTACTAATTACCATTTTACATTTAAAAATTTTAATTTTAATAACTTAGGTCTAGTAAGTGAACATAATTTTAAAATATATGCTGCTAGTTTAAATATGAAGGACCCAAAAATAACTGGAATTTCTTTGTTATACTTTTAATATTTAATTTTAGAAACTGCCACTTTTATCTCCCTCTAAGTACTTCCCAATAGACAAGATGCAAATATCAGAGGTTTTTTCCACTTCTGGAAAGAGCTCTGGAACTCTTCTAACTTAATTATTTTCAATGCTTCCGTCTTTTTTTTTACTGCTTCTATGTAGCAAAACGTTTTCCTTTGACCTTGTTTCATTCGGGGAATCAGAAAGAAGTCGCATGGAGCAAGATCCAATGAATAACTGTGGTGAAAAACCAAGGTCATGCTATAGTTTACCAAAAATCGATGTACTGTAATGGGAATGTGGGCAAGCATGTTATCGTGGTGAAGTGTACATTACCCACGACTTCACAAATCAGGGAACTTGCATCGTCTCAGAACACCCAAATACAGTTCTTGATTTACAGTTTAATCTTGAGGTACAAACTCAGAATAAACAATCCCATTAACGTCAAAGAGGTGAATCAGCAATGATTTCATGTATGATCTCATGTTGTTTAGTTTCTGAATTGTAGCCGTAGCATCAACACTCATCACCAGTTTTTATAGTAGAAAAAAAATTTTGATCATATTTTAACTGATTTTTTAACTCTCTGGACACTTTCACTCGATTTTGCGTTCTTCATCAGTAAGGATTCGAGAAACAAACTTTACCACTATCCGATGCAATTGTAATTCTTCAGTGAGAACTCTTTAACATGAACTCCAAGAAATGTTACTACTCATCAACTGTAGTTTACCAGTCAAAACATAATCAACTCAAAAACTTCTTTCACAACATTTTCCTCGGTTTTTTAACTTGAAGAACGTCCCATGTTGTCATTTTTAAACTGTGAAAATCACTCACAGACTTGTGTTTTGCTCATAGCGTCTTCCTTGTATGCTGGTTTTAACAAAACAACAGCTTCTGCTGCGGTTTTCTCTAAGAGAAAACAAAACTGATGAACGTTGTTCTTGAAAACCACTTACCTTAAAAACCAACAAATAAACTACTGTCCCCTTCCAATAAAAGCTTGCACAACCAAACCCAATCTCTCACGGTAATCCCTACTGCCAGACTGACTTAAAGTCATGTCTACTCCCTGCTAGCGGCAGAAGTTGTAACTGCGACTAGTGACCTCACTACTACACAATTTCGATTAATCCCAAAATTTGTACATCCGATACTACAGACACACACAGGAAGTTTCACATTTCACCCACTCCTGGTTTCCATTTAGTGGGGGAGATCTGTAATGTTATTTTGTTTTCCCCCTAAATAGTCTAATTCAATAGGATAATTCTAATTGTCGCCGGAAGATAGCGACAGCTGACCGATAGTAAAACAGCTATGCAGGTAAAGTTTGATATTTCCGATATAGTTTTAAAATGAAATAGGAGAATAGTTGAGAATCGTTGGACTGAGAGAGAACACATCTTCCTGAGAGGGGACTAGAGAAGCATGCTAGCTTCCCAAGGGAACCAGTGAGAGGTAAAACTAGTCATTGTTTCGACTCATAACAGGTAAACGAAAAATTTAATGTTCCTTTTTATATTTTTAGTAATTCGTACTTGTTTGAACACACTGTCCACGGCCTGCGGAGGATTTTATGTCATTTATTAATACTAATAAAAATTATTATTGATGATTTCCCGTTTTATTAAATCCTCCAATGGCAGTAACGTAACACAAGTTAAATGCAAGCTTATAGTTTTTGCTTTCTAAATCAGCTGATAAAATACAACTTGCATATTGTAGCAATGAATTTTATCATTAAATCTCCTATAGACACCACAGAGTGAGCAAATCATGTTCAGATAGACGTTTTCTAATTTAATTATTTTAAAAATGCCGACCACAAACTACATTCTTCAGGAGTTGGACAACTATGTACTAGTACAAGGTCAGAACTCAAAGAGTTGAATGAGTTAAAATACTAATAAATGAAATTGTCTAGTCAAAAAAAAACCAAGTTACTAATGCTAAAAATTAGCTGGTACTTGGAAATAAAAATTTTAACTTTATAAAAAGTCTTGTCTGAATTTAATCTGTTCATAGTCTTGACTTAAAAATTAAACTATAAACTTACAAACTTGAGCCACTGAATCAAGCAAATCAAGCATTTTAGGGATCGTAATATGATAAAATAATATGAACTAATGAGAAAACATTTGGTGAGATGAGTAGGCCCTATTACTTCTTTTGAAAGACTATATTTAGAATGATTTTTCAATATATTTGCTCTTGATACTTAGGTAATAGGTTTTACCCAGTTAATATACAAAGAAGTTTCCTTATATTAGCATAAGTGACGAAACTTACTTATGATGAAAGAAGGCAATGTTTTTTTGAAAAATATGTTATTTTTTGTTCAGACCTATCACTCAAGTTTGTGCTTTACAGTAAAAAGAACAGGACACAATCAGAATGGGTACTGACTCATGTAATAGTACAGTGAAAATTAAAATATTTACAGATTGATTAGAATAATGAATGAAACAGAATCAATTAAAGTAAAAATAAAACAAAATTGTTCAGGTGTAATTGTGTTAAATATTGTATAGGAATTACAATGTAATTGAATGTTATGTAGATGTATGTATGGTAGGTGATTCGAAGTCTGTAAATTTTATATGGTTTAGTTACAATTGTATATTTCACACGATTCCTTGTTGTCTGTTATACGAAAATGTAGGAAATATAGAATTTATTACGTTTTCAATTCATTTAAAAAACACTGTCAAAACCAAACATATATTATATAAACTAAAACCCTGTGCTCCTACATCATATTATATAAGTGCTCTTACGTAGTAGAGTTATTACACTTATATAATTTTAAAATTAATATCATGAAGGTAACAAATCAAATTCAGATATTTACCATACACAAAACATAAATTTGTTTATTTAAACTGAAAAAAAATTTTATGTGGCAACTAATGTGTTTTAAAATTTATTTAGAATTGTTGATTATAATAAATTATATCCATAAGTTAGACTACTTTAGATTAATTCCACTTTAACATTTTTCTAACAGTAATAAAAAGAGTTGAGCCCCTAAGAATCGATTACTTTTATTTGAATCAGTGTTATTTTTCAATATATTTTTTAAAAATTACTTTTCCAAGAATGGTGTATTTATATTTTTTGTAGCTAATAGAATGGAATTAAATACTACTTTTACTCACGTATTATCCCCACAAGAAACAACTTTGTTAAGAGTATGAGAAATACTAATATCAGATAAAGAATCTCGATGATTTTTGGCTTGAAAAAGTTCCTGGCCCACTTCTCGTATATGTGTAGATATTGCAACAAAATAACCTCCACTGAATCCTAGTAAGATGTATCCATCTCCAAACCTATAAAATAAACAGAAGGTTGTCACTTTAAAAGTAAATGAGGTTTAGGCATATTACAGAAATTTGTTAGAACAAGTTTATTATGAAAACATACATGCATGCTATTTAATAATTTAAAAGATTATTAGACTGTAGAAAATATCTGACAAGAACACACACGTTTATTCAAACAAACCAAATTAAATCAAAGCAAGAAATTGAATAATGAAATCATTTATATTTACTATTTTTTCAACAAAACACAACAAAAGTTGACTATTTTGCAAACAGAATTGGTTTCTGAAAATCCTATATTTATATAGTACCAAAGTTATTATGCCACTTATCATATACAACACTCAACATGTATACAACACTTATTATCATATATTACTTAACCAACATTTTAAACAAATCACAAAATTAGAATTTGTTTTATTATTTATCTATAAAGGCAGCATACTTTCAGTTGAGCTCAGAATGAAGTAAAACTCCAGTAAATATATTACAACGAATTCCTATTGACGATTAAAAAGAAAACTACAATAGTTACTGCATTAAATATGCGGCATTGTAAAGTAAAAGTTACAAAACTCATACAGATGTATATTCTATCTAAAAAAAAACACAAAGGTATAAGAAAAGTCAATAATGTTTAGATTATCAGTAGACAAAATATAATAGGAGATTTAAAAAATAAGAAGCATATCATATCGCAAAGTATTGCAAAGTAAAAGAGGTGAAACTGAGTGATACAGAATGTTGTATCATAACTCATTTGAGACTGATAACTTACCATTTGTAAGTGACAATTGTACCATATCTGGGTTGAAAGGCAAGCTCTATAGGGTTGTCTGGGTCTTGCAGATTGTACAAAAATAAAATTTTCTTCCCCACAACTACACTCACCTGTATAAACAAATTCAATTAATAATAGAACTCTGATATTATGTTATAAGCAATTACAATATTTCTATGTTACAGTAACTTAAAATAAAGAATAGTAAACTGGCAGACCTTTTGTTCCACATTAGCTGCTAAATTATCATTGTCAAAATCCTCTGATTCTGTAATGACGTATCATTTCATGAAGACGAAGCCCTCCCACAAAACCTATCCTCACCAATCATTGGTGACCTCAACTGCCAAATAATATACTAAATACCATAACAGAAAAATTAATAAAATTAAGCTATTCATAATTATTAAAAGTACAATTAATATTCAATAAAGGTTAATTAGAGGTACTTTAGATTAACTTGTTTATATAAATAATACTTTCATAACTAATTAACAATTTTTCGGAAACAATAATTAAGTGTGTAAGTGTGATGTAATACACTTGATTAATAGGAGTGTAGTGAGAGGAAACCTTTCTCAGGAGGTTATAAGGGCCTACTGATTAATGTAATTCATATGTTATAACTCTATACAAACCGTGTTTTCTCCTGCAAGCCTTTCATCAGTTTTCATTTCAGAAAACTGTATTTCAGCTGGCTCTCCTCTAAGTTGGATGATTCTCAAAGTGTCTCCATCTGAATTGTTAATAGAAATACTCTTGTCATCAGAACCTAAGGCCAACAAGTCGCTGCCACTCCATGCACCCCCTGAGATCCTTTTACTATGTTTGCCCAAAACTGGAGCCCTCCTAAAAAATGAACAAATATTATATATACTGTAATGTTTTTATATAAAAACAAAAGTAATAAATAACAATAATTCAGAATATAATAGAAGTAAATTAAAAATGGATGAAAAAAAAGAAAATGTAAACAATGGAACCATAACCTAAAAAAAAATTATCATAAAATATTAAAACCAAGATGGCGGCTAGTATAATTATGAAACAGTTGATGTTTTCCAAATGTAGAAATGTACAAAACCTAGAAATTATTGCATAGAGGATAAAACTTAACTGTCCAGGTAAGGACATGAAGATCAAATAACCAGTGGGTTATGTAACAGATGTTTCAACAAAGGAAAAAATTTTATTCTTTTCTTTAGAATCTCAATAGAAAAATTCATTGTTAGAGAAGGTTACATTGGAACTGGAAGCAAAAACTTAGTTGGCAAAATTTTATTTAAAGGAAGAATTCAAGCAAAAAAAAACATAGTGGTGAAAGATTTGTTTATAGAAATAAATTTAAAAGGCTAGAAATTTGGACAAAAACATTAAACTTCAGATAAGTAATTAAATTTAAGAAAAGATTGTTAATTATTATTATATTCTAAATTCAAAATTAATAACTTTAGGCCTAGGCGTTTCGTTTATAAAATTTATTACAACATTAATTGCATAAACCAAATTTTAATTTGTCATAATACCCACCGAATAACCTGAAAGAAGGAGTCTTGTGATATTTAACTAAATTAGGAAATAGAGAAAGTGTATTAAAAGAAAAAAATTTGTAACTAGAATAAGATTTTTAAAAAAAGACTAAATTAAACAAAAATTAATCAAATTATAAGAAAGTGTTTAATTTATTACTATAAATGGTAAGTAATAAAAAATAAAAGTAATAGGAATCTAAATTTTACTGTTAGGGTTACAATTATTTTGTAATTCTAACTGGCGCCCATCAATTCATTATTTTCTAAGGATTATTATTATTAAATTTTGTTTTATTATAAAGAAATTATTTAAATTATTCAAAATTAAAATTACATATATAGAGAGAGAGAAAAAATTACAATTGGCACACGAACGTGGGGCTCGATTATTGTGAGAGATAAACCATTTATTCTAATAAATAAGAAAAAGAGCACATAAAAAATAAAAATTTTAATAACAATTAATTGAGTAAATTTATAATTAATTTGGAGGTTGTAAGTTATTAATCATTAAATCTGAGTACAGATAAATTTAATCGTTGAACTTAATTTTAAAAAGAAATTGAATTTTTGTTTGTGTGAGAGGTTAGCAACATTTCAGGTATGTCTGATGAGGAGAATAGATCTGCATATAATTTGAGGGGGGGAAGCAAGAAGGACTGAAAAAGGGGAAGAGTTAAGAAAAGTGAATAAAAAAAGGAAGGAAGAGAATTTAGAAGAGGCAGCTAAAGGAAAATATGTATATTTAATGGAACGGGAGGAAAGTGAACAGATAGAAATGGAAAAAGGGGACAGTATAGTAATAATAGGAAATGAATTGGAAGGCACAAATAGGCCGATAGAAGATTTTGAGGTGGAGACCCAAATAGATGAAGAAATTTGGGAAGAATCAGAAAATAGAGATGGTAGGAGAGAAAATAATAGGGACAGGAACTCACATGAAGATAGAATGATGAACTTTCTGAGGGAGATGCAAGAAAGTATAAGTAGAAAATTTGAAGAGACTAAGAAGAAAATGAAAGAGGAAATGAAGAGGTTAGATAAGACTGAAGAGACGAATGAAGAGATGAAAGAAAATATTAGTAGAAAATTTTAAGAGAGTAAGAAGGATATGAAAGAAGATATAAGTAGAAAATTTGAAGGGAGTAAGGAGATGAACAGAGGATTTGCCTCAAGTAGGTTGGAAATGGACAAGAAATTTGAAACCCTAAAGGAGGAAAATAAGAAAATAGTTGAAAATATGAAACTACAAGTACATCAAGAGATAGGATTAATTGTAAAACTATAAGGGAAGACTTACTACAGGAAAATAAGGATATGAAAGAAGAGTTAGGCAAAAGAATTGAGGAAAATAAAGACCAAGTCTTAAACCTTGAACGAAGATGGGTGGAAACTGAAATTCAAGTAGAGAAAAATAAAGATAACATTGATAAAATTAATTTAGAGGTAAAAGGAAGAAAACAATTGGTGAATGAGAAAGTTGACCAGATAAATGAGCGAGTAAAAAAATAGAAAAAGATGGAGGGAATAGGAAAGATGTCGTAAAGGTAATACAAGTATCATGTGGAAGCCAAGAGGAAGTACCGAAATTCAATGGTAGAGTGGTAATCCGATGGAGTTTCTGAAACGGTTCAAAAGATATATGATACAAAAGATGAATTGCAACCTGAATGAAAGGATAGATGAGAGCTGGAGAGGAATAATAGACAAGGCATTGGAGGCAGGAGCTGCTAGATGGTGGGAGTCACTAAGAGAAGAAATAGGTGACTACCCAGAATGGAGAGAGAGAGATTTGTGAATAGATATTGGGCCAGGGAGATACAGGAAGGTATAAAGGAGAGAATTGAGATGGAAAGATATAGAGTGGGAACTGGAGTAAGTCGAGCTGATTATTTTATTGAAAGGGGTGTGATCTTAAGGAACAATACACTACCACCATCTGAGGAGGAGATCGTAAAAAGATTAATAAGGCATTTCAACGAATAATTACAGGCAGCTAGAAGAGTGCAAAACATCAATAATATTAGAGAAATGGAGCGATTGTTGAAAGAGGAAGATATTGAGGAGAGAAATGTAAATATCAGATTGAGAGATAGGGAACATTGGAATAGGCCACAGAATAATTTCGAACAAAGGCTTAGAAATATAACAAATTATAGAGAAGAGAGAAATACAACATACAGAGGAAGATATGGACCTGAACAAAGGGGACCAAGTAGGCTTAAATTGCTAAAACATTCATTCATTTTTGAACAAGGGTAAAATTTTAAAAAGACAGCCTAAAGAAAGAAAATCCATTGGTAAATAAAAGTATAGATTGCAAATGTTATTTGCATAAATGTGACGTTTTTCAAATGAAAAAGATTTTGAACTATTGTATTTTAGTGCAAGAACAATTTAATACATATCGTTAGACAAAACTCTGAGCTTTGAAAAATCTTATTAGCAAGAGGTTCCAAGGAAAATAAAACAACAGATGATGAAGGCAGACTAAATACAAAAGATAGTAAGAAAATCTAGAAACAACATAACTAGAAACGAGAAAGGTACAGATCCTCAGGTTTGAGCAGCTATATGTTTCAAACTTCTTTATTACTTATTTAATTACTAATAAATAATAATAACTAATAATAATTATTATTATTATTAAGGTAATGGTAAAATTATTAAACTGTGTAATATATATTGTGGACAAAAAATACTAAATATTTATATCTAAATACAAAGAGAGTATTATGTAATACTAACTATATTTATAGAAGTATACTAACTTAGAAGTGCTATGGTTGTAAATTGACAAATTTCCTCCATGAGTAGCTACTGCCAGCAACGATCCAGATTTAGCCCAAATTAAACAGCTTAATTTATCTCGTAAGCCCACTTCAAGATTCTGTTTCTTTAATGTATTTGAATCCCATAAAATCAAACTCGTAGATCCAACACAAATAGCAGCTAACAAGTCTCCATAGCAATCCCAAGCTAGACCAATACATAGGCTGAAAATTTTACACAATCAAATTATTAATATATGACAAGAAAATTACAAAAAGCTTAAAAAGAATACATAAATTGCTTTTTGTGGCTGTATTTATTTTTTTTTTATTACTTATTTATCTAATTTCCTTTGCTCATTTTCTAAATATTTCCATATCAGTTAGTGAATTCTGTCATCAGCAGAAAATGTATCATTAATTTTTATCAATGAAAAAGATAGTAATAAATCATTTATACAAGTAAAATGTAATTATTAAAATAATGCAGTATTAAGAGAAAAAATTATTATTTCACTAACTTTAAACATAGGTACCAAACATTTAAAAACATTTTTTTTTTGTGTTTCTGACCAGAAATTGTACACAATTTAAATTAATGAGTTTTGTAATAGAGTGTAACATTATTCAGTAAGTTTGCTCATATTACCTCTGAGCGATATTCTTCAACTTAGTATCCTTACTGAATTTTTTTGTTTAATCCCCAATGTTCATTGAAATATTGACAAAAACTGTCCTCTCAACGTATTTGTGTACTCTCTATATCAGAGAAACCATTCATTTTATGGTTTATTACTTCCAAAAGCACCGAAAAAATAATTTCTTGAGATTGCCAGAATAATTGCACTCGGAATTGTTTCTTTACCACTGAAATTCATTTCAACTCAAAACCAAAGCAGTGTTATGTTTCTGTAGAGCAAACAGAGATTCATAGAACATTTCCTAATCATTTCTTCAGTGATGACATGTTACTACTTTCTTGGATAAAAAAAATTATCATTAAAAATAAAAAAATTTATTTGACATCAAAACTTTATTTCAAATACTAGTAATATTATTACTTGCATGAACTTATACTTATTTTACTTTAGCTAATGCAAGTCCTTGACAATTATGCCATTCGGCATAGATTATACCAGTGAAAAATGTTTGAGTAAGCCCCAGTCTTTCATTCTAGTGTTTGGTAATATTGAGGCATTAGTGTAAATATTATCTAATTGTTACTCAGATATAGCATATGTACTTTTTCAGACTGGTTTTTACAATTATTCAGTAGTTGGTCAAATTTAGATGACAAATTGCCAAATATATGAAGCTATTTTATAGAATTTGCACTTTAGATTTTTTTTCAAGGGAAGTAGTGGTGTCGTGTTATCTGTATCAATATTATATTTGTATTAAGTTTCGGGTGAGTGAGTATTTTTAGTTAATAGTTAATCATGCTGACTGGCATTAAGAAGGTGCCCCTGTGAAGAGTTTGAGCACATTATTTGACATTTAATTGAGCTTTTTGACAAGCTGTTTCAACTAAACTTTTCATCAAAAAGCTTTCAAGGCTTTTGATGATTTCTATTTGTACATGGAATTTTTTTGTCGAGTCTGTAGATATTTCAGCAATGAAATAGGATTATACATTGTTGTATTTAACATCTTTTAGCATAAGATTGCTGTTTTAAATTATATATGTTCATTTCAGTAAACTTTACTGTCACACAATATGAATAATGGGAACTGAAAAAAGGGCCTTTTATGGCCTTTTTGTATAATTATTAGATTTTCAACATAAAATGTGGTATAAAATAACCACTCCAGTCGAAGAATTGAAATATAAAATTAAACTAATCCTTTAACGTTAGTTCCGAACTTTAAGTCGGAAGTTATGAATATCCGAACTTTAAATTTTTTTAAAACTTACTGAGAGAACGTTTTTTTATCACTATGTGGTGATCTTCATCAGTGTCTTCTGCTTGGAGTTGTTGGGTTAAGCAGTGGCGGTTTTAAAGGCAGGTTTTAGATAGTATCAAAGAGTATGTATGATTTGTATTGGGTAGTCATAAACTAATGTTAAAGTGATTAATTAAGATTCACCGAACGTAATGGACTATAAAATTCAAAAAATTATTATCTTCTCTTATCTTAGTTTACATAATCTAATCTAGGAATACAATGATTATTGCACTTACAACTGCATTATCTATTGAATGTAAGTCTTTTAGTTCATGTGACATCATTCTATTAAATTTACTGAATCCATCACAAAACTCAACTAATCAAATTTTTTCAGAGACTCTTGATTAAAGTTATTACAAATACTTATTCTTTAAGAAACTGACTCCTCTTGCATAAAGACAAATAATCAGATGCTATTTAAACTATTGTAACATTTACGATTTTAACTAAATACTGACCCTGGAAGTCGTATTTTATGTTCTAATTTCCCATGTCTATTAAAAATGCAAATTGAACCATCAATACCAGTGGTTGCTAGGTAGGCCCCACTGCCCTTTTGCCAACAAAAATATATTTCACCAGTTCCATGAGGCTGGCTCAACTCAAATAATTCCTTCAACAAAAAAACATTTTATATAATTATCATCACATAATGATATGACTTATATCTTGAATAGATGATTTAAAAAACATAAAAGATTGAATTTAGTTGTGAACATCTTGATTTTATTGATTAATTAATTTTCTTTAAAAACTTAATAAAAACTATAGCAACTTACTGTACTGACACGTTTTGAAACATTGAACTCATCAACAAAATTAAAGAGATCCATCTACCTCAACTCTGACATATTCTCATTTGCATTAAAAAAAACTATATACCAAAAGTACCTATTAATTGTATAAACACTTCACCTTCTAAAAAACTAGATCAAGAAATTATAACATTCCCCAAGCTCACTATGGGGAATAAACTTTGATCAGAATAAACTTTGTGAAAGGGCTATGTCCAACCATTTGTCTTTCTGAATTTCCAAGTGTTTTAAAGAGGTGTTGCTTCTGCCTTCTTATAGTGAAAGTAGGTTGATATGTCATAAAAAGAAAGCAAGAAGGAGCAAAATATTGACAACAATAGTGAAAAATGTTGATTGAAAAAAAATTCAAAACAAGAAAAAAATATTTAAAAAGAATACCTGTTGTTTTTTTCTGTCTTGGATCATTTTCCTACATAAACAAATCCTTTATTTTTCTAAACACACTAGTTCATTGTGTATTTTTTTAAAATTACTACAAGTGGTAACAATATTATGTTAATCATGTACAACATTAATATAAAAATGTTAAAATTATACAAAGGATCTAGTTATAAAAGAAATAATAAATAAATTCCCTAGTGTAAAGCATACAATAGATACAGTCGACTTGAATATCAACTCACACCTCCAATAAATAGGCTACACAACCTACCCCTAGCTGCTTACCACATTCAATATTAGGGTTAACAAAGTTATTAGTTTTTTAAAACCAAACCAATCATAACCTTCTACTTTATTGGTAGATGTAAAATAGATTTGTAATTATTGAATATATAATATAGTGTTAATTCTAATATAAACATTCAATTTATGCAGTTTGTGTGTTTGTGCACTGGCATGTTTATATTTTATTTTAATTTAAGATTTATGTCATTTAAAATCAGTTTCTTCTTGTTTATAATGTATTGTTTAGTAGCATAAATAATAACGAAAAATATTGAACTATCAATTAATACTGGGTTTGTTTACACTTTTAATTCCTTTATAAAGTAAGATTCAAACAAGTGTTTTCTGTAAATAACAAAATTTTATAATTATAATTATTGAAGATTGGTTTCAGATTAATTAAATATTAGTTGGATTCAATACAAAAAATAATAATTGCAGAATAAGACAAAATGTAGAATAGAACAATAATTTTCTAATATCTTATAGTTTTATAATTAGGTAAAGTTAATTTAATTACCTTTTCATGGGCCATTTAACTTGAACTCTGCCCTTATTAATTAATTAGGATTATATATTGAATATCACACATAATTACATAAACGCCAACTTAAATATAGGAACAAATAAATATTTCTCTGCACATACACACTGTAGCACCATGGCAACAGAAAGACGCTAAACCAAAACTAAGCACAGAAGAGACGGAATGAAAACATTTTGATAAGCCTATAGTTATTTATTCTTTATACATATCTATTGTCACTGCTACATAAATGACAAGACATTTGTGATTAGAGGCTGAATTCTGTAGAAACAGAGAATTTGTATCTATCTTTTTTATTTTCATTTAGAATTAAATACCTCTTTTCCTAATGTTTTGCACATGAAAAAAAATCATTTCATTGTTAAGGGACCCTCTTTATATTTTAGCTTAAATTAAGTGCTGATATATCATTCAACTTCTGATTTTATAATAGTTAATTTTATTACTATTAGGTTTTTAAAAACCTGAGACAAACATTTTTTTAATACGTATTTTATGATACTATATTTATCCTGCATTATAATGTTAAACTGTGATTACTCAATATTTTTTTTAATTATTAAATATAGCAACATATTTATATTGCGATAATTCCATATAAATGATATTGAGTTATAAATTTGTATTCCAATTTTTTAAATAAAGTCATTTTTATGCGGGTCTAACATTCATTTATGAATCAATTTCAATTCGGTAAATTATATTTTATTGAGTAAATTTCTCAATAACAAATGAAGTTGTCTATTAACTGCATTCTTATATTATTAACTAGATTCTATAGAATTCTTTATCAATTACCTTCTACAAAGAAGTATTTACTTCTGCTGGCACATTCCCACTGAATGTACCTTTCTATTTAGACATAAACATCTCAGGGATTAAACTCGCAGTTCCCATCAGGTTGGATAAGCAGCATGTTCAAATTATATTAGTGCTTTATGCCTTTGTTGAATACATTTGGAATTTCTGTCTAATGTGAAAGTTGTTTCAGTCAGGAATATCTAAGTATATTTTAGATTTATTGTTGATTAGGAATGACATAAAATAATCAATATATAGCTTACGAAAAAACAAGTAGTCCCCTATACTTATGTTCGTAAATAATACCTTGGAGAGGACATTCAAAAGGGTCCGGAAAAAAACGGAAACACTATTTAGCTTCAAAAATTCATTTTTACACTTAAATATAATTATGCAACACAAATGTTTATTTAAACTTAATAATATTATAACAAACAGAGCCTAGAATAAAGCAAATTGATAGAAAAAAATATTTATCGAAAAGTAACAATCTCAAACTGTTGGACAAACATTATTATGTGTTACTAGCCTAAAGTAGCTCTTAATTTTTTTTTTTTTGTTTAGCGAGGACGGCCTTTTCCAGACCTAAATCAAATTGTAAACTCAGAACGTAACTTAGGCAGACTTAAATCAAGCAGACCTGTATGTTGAGGTCTGAGTTGACAATGGTATATACCACCAAAAACTGTCGCCCTCATTAAACAAAAGTATGTGCTACTGCAGGCAAGAAGAACATATTAATATATCTCAAAGTGTTAGGTGTAAAGTAATAGTTCAAATTAAAGATGATATCATTTAATATTGAGAGAAATATTTTTTTATTATACTGTACTAAGTTATCTAGTTTGTAAATTGACTGTTAGGGCCTGTTATATTGTGAATGATTTTGGGTATTTTTTTTCATATAACAAAATGATTGTCCTAATTCTATTTTTAAAAAAATAAGTGCTCACTTTAGGTAACCTATTATTAAAGTTTCACTTTTTCATAGTGAACAATTTTTCAGATAAGTTTAGAAATTATTAGTATAATCAAAACCTGTCATATTTAGTGTATGGATTTTAAAACATCTACGAAAAATGTGTCTTCGAATTCTGTCTTTGAAAAAAGTCTTTTTCGAATTTGAAAGCAAATGTTTTTGAAGTTCAAGAAACATATGGGTATACTGGTATTCTTAAGTAAAATAAAACCTATTGTTATAATATTTTTCAGGGGCGATTAATATGTCCTCTGTTGTGTTACATTTGGTTCGTACACCTGTAAAAGCGTAATCTAGCTGTAACCTGTGACGTGTACCTCATCTATGGCTAGTATATAGTCGGTTCGGCGTACGACCTATGGCCAATATGGCATTTTAATTTACATAGAGCGTGTATTTCATATATCATTTGGTATCTAGTTACATAGTTAAACGTAACATATATTTTTTTTAAAATGAGTTCATACGACGATTACGACCAGGTATGTTGAAAAAAATAATAATTCTGACTACAAATAATCAGTTTCAGATATTTCCAGTAACATATTGAAATGTAACCTAAAAACTACTCAGACTTTTCATGTTGCCTTTAGTTTCTAATTATAATCAAGACATTCAAAATAAGTTGAAAACTCTGTGTACTATAAACTATTTTGCACTTTCTTGTTGTAGAGGTGACAATCGGACAATCCGATCGGTGAAATTTTTTTCCTCATCAATTTGATCTTGCTAAACACGAATCTGAAGTTTTTTCGTAATTAATAAGATCAGCGTCTACCGCTCCGATTGGCGAAATTTTATTTTCTTGATAAATTTGACCTTGCTGAACACGAATCTGAAGTTTTTTCCTGCAAACAGATTAAAAAAATAATAATAACCCAACCGAACTTGACCTGGTTTTCTTAGGTAAATATGTGTTTGCCGTTAAAAATAACTTCAGATTCGTGTTCAGCAAGGTCAAATCTATTTTGAATGGAAAGATTTTGCTGATTGGAGGGTTAGAAAGCACAAAGGTCAGGTTAGGTTCGGTTATTTTTTGTTCATGTAAATATTTGTTTGCAGTATAAAAAAACTGCAGATTCGTGTTCAGCAAGGTCAAATTTATCAGGAAAAAAAATTCTCTGATCGGAGCAGTAGTCGCTGATCTTAATAATTACCGTTTTTTTTTACTGCAAACATTAAAAAAATGGTACTTATTAAAATTAAAGACTACTGCTCCGATCGGCGAAATTGTTTTTGCCTGATCAATTTGACCTTGCTGAACATGAATCTGAAGTTTTTTCTCTGCAAACACATTTAAATAAATAAATATATATACTATATACACTCATATATATATATATATATATATATATATATATATATATATATATCACTTTCACTTATGTACTTAAACAAGAATCTTACTTGGTATTTATGCGAGCTAACTTTCAATGGCTGGCCGTGCCATCGTCCTAGAGCATACTCGAGAGTATGCCCGAGGACGATGGCACGGCCAGCCATTGAAAGTTAGCTCGCATAAATACCAAGTAAGATTCTTGTTTAAGTACATAAGTGAAAGTGATAAGTGTATACAAGAAAACAGTGTTGCATAACTACAAATATATATATGTAGAATATCAAACAGGTTTTCCTGTTAGAATTATTTTCAAGATTAAATAATATACACTAATTACAGGAATAATTTATTGAATAATACACTCAAAGCTTTTCGTTGGTTGACATTACCAACATCCTCAGGAATTACTAAGAATAACAAAAGAACTAACAAATATGACAGTCTTAACTGTCTTATTTGTTAGACAGTTCTTTTGTCATTGTTAGTAATTCCTGAGGATGTTGGTAATGTCAACCAATGAAAAGCTTTGAGTGTATTATTCAATAAATTATTCCTGTAATTAGTGTATATTATTTAATCTTGAAAAAAAAATATATGTATGTATATATATATATATATATATATATATATATATATATATATATATATATATATATATACATAGTAAACTCCCGATTATCCGTGGAATAGGGTGGCCCAGGCAACGCCGGATAAATAATTCCCTGGATAATCCGCTATGAACAAAGAATATGCAAAACGATCGATAATCGATTATTATACCATAAGTTACACAAATAATGACCCCGGTTAATGCAATTCACAAATAATCTTCAGAGGACAAAACAATACAGAAAATAATTTAAAATGTCGATGTATTTGACGGATTATAACATGTACATTTATATGTCTAACTATTTACAATACGTACATAAGTATATGTCAAAAGTAAGTATGTATGTACATATGTAATTTCCTTTACACATAATACTTTCACTTTTTAACAAAAATAATCTGTCACTTTCTTCTGTTTTTTTTTTGTGAACATTGATTTAGCTTTAATGTGCGAAGTTTCTTGAGAACCATTTTTTCGCACAGTGTCTACTTGTGTCACGTGTGTCACAAAGTCATAAAGATCGATAATGTATATGACAGACATGGATAATGCATATGTCACGTCCTAGAATATTTATAGCCGAGATTAGCTGAAATTTGTTTACAATCCTATGATACACATTAGGTTTTCGGGCGTCCAAGCATTTTGTCATTGTATCTTATATACAGTAGTCTGCTCGCCCCTTTTATTTTGCTGGCCCGCGTCGGGATGCTTCGCTTTCAATGTAAAAATTAGTACGTACATATTTACATATCTATTCCCTTCATCTTAACTTCTATTAAGCTTTATATGTATTTACGTCGTAATTCACCATTTGGAAATTTAAACACATGCATCTGATTGGAATAAAAATTGGATATTTGTTAAACAATGGCAGACCCCGAATAATCCGCAAACCGGTTAATCCGCCCACGGATAATCGGGAGTTTACTGTATATATATACACACAGTATTTATATACACAACAACTTAGTAAAAATATAGTTTTAATGATGGTTTTAAAAAATTTTTGGTTTTAAATTACTCGCTTTAATGTGTAGAACATGAATATTAACTTTTTTTCCGTGGAAAATACAGAAAGTTACTTTTTTTCACATTTTAAATGTTGTAATGCTGTAATGGCATGTAGGCCTATAGCTTGGACCGGGCGCGCAGTAGCTACAGCGCACTGCACTACGTCTAGATTTGGTTGTAATTTTATACACTTCAATATATTTAATAATTAAATATACCTACAAAGTATCTAGTCACGATAGATTTGGTTATAATTTTATTCAATATTGCTATCTACCTATATTAAAATATACCTACAAAGTATCCAGTAAGATTATATTTGGTTGTAATTTTGAAAAATATTTATATTTATTGCCAATGCAGAAAATTACAACCAAATCTATCCTGACGTGATACTTCATAGGTGTACAGTAATACCCCGTACTTACTCGATATAGGTGAAACCGAGTGATAACCATGTAAGTCGAATGGGGTTAGTCTTTGCATACAATCGCGTGTCGGGTTATAATTTTGCATACAATCACATAGGAATCATGTTTAATTGGGACCAGAGACTAAATTAACTAATAATTTAGAAGAAAATGTGTTTGCATTAATACCTTGAGTATATAACACAAGAACAAAATTATATTATATATATATATATATATATATATATATATATATATATATATATATATATATATATTGCAAAGAAGTAAGTAAAGAGAAGTTTTTGACATAGAAAGCTTCATAAAATCTATTAAATTCGTTTGACGAATTGAAGATTTTTTCTTCTCACCCAAAATTTCCTTGTAACTCACTAATTTTGTTGTTTTGTTGCAGAAATACATTCATTGTTGGAGTCTTTGTTTTCCCAAAATTTTTAAGCTGTGCAATTGAACCTTAAGACCTTTGGTCAAGTTTCTAATCATTATTTTATCTTCTATGTTAATTGGGCCTAAAGAATCTGAATTTTAAGGTCTTGCCCATATATTTCTATGAGCTCATTAATTATTTGTTAGCTCCTGGTAGCGTAAATGAAGCAGTTCTTGAACGTCATCGCTTCTAAATTGAGTTGTCTGGCAAAACCGACAACTTCTTCAATCACATCAGCTATTTCAACAGATTCTGGAACTGATTCCGTTTGAGTTTCAGTTATAAAAAAAATTAAAAAAACGTTTCCAAATGCCATTCAAAGTGTATTGTGAAATTTTATTCCAAGATTGTCCAATGATTCTCAAAGCATCTAAAACATTGAATTGTTTCCAAAAATCTTCAACATAGAGCTTGTTACTCTGTCTCATAGCTTCATGCAGATGCGCATATGATCTTCTTGTGTAATAAGCTTTAAATGTTTTGATGACCCTAATCTATTGGTTGAAGCAAACTAGTTGTGTTTGGTGGAAAAAATAACACTTTCACGGTTGTGTCGAAATTAGTTGAAGTATTAGGAGGATGGCCATTGTCAATTAATAGGAATTACTTTAAAAGAAATTTGTTTAAACTGACAATAACACACGACGAGGTATGAAATGATGATCAAACCAGACCTCATAAAGGAAAGCTATCACCCAAGCCTTCCGATTCAACTTCCAAATTACGAGTAAGATGGCTTTAGAAATACTTTTTAATGCCCTTGCATTTTCTGAGCAATAAACTATGAGAGGTTGCAACTTACGGTCACCAGCTTTATTTGCACCAACCATCACTGCCATTCAGTCTTTGGCAGCCTTAAAACCTAGAAATACTTTCTCTTCAGGTGGCATAAAAGTTCTTTTAGGCATTTTCTTACAGAACAGGCCAGTTTCTGCGTAACTCAGACAGCATGTTTTATAACCACATAACTTGGGGTAGCGCAAGTCGAGGTATTACTGTATTTTAATGTTGGTATATGTCGTAGTAATGGTAGTTGGTAGTAATGTCGTATAAAACTATAACCAAATCTATCCTGACTGAATACTTCGTAGGTATATTTTAATATAGGTATATAGTAATGTTGTATAAAATTATAACCAAAAGTTAAATATTTAGATTTTAAGTTAGTATTGAAATAATCTGACTTTGACGTAGTGCAGTCCGCTGAAGCTACTCGCAGCTAGTTCACGCTATACATGCTATTATAGACTAATATTAAAAATGTCCAAAAAAATTAACCTTTTGTATTTTTCATGGAAAAAAGTTAATATTCGTGTTTTAATGTTAACAATGTCAAATCTATCAGGAAAAACAATTTGGCCGGCCGGAGCGTTATTAAGCACCCAGGTCAGGTTAGGTTAGGTCATGTTATTTTTCTAAATGTAAATATGTGTTTGCAGTAAAAAAAAAAATTAGATTTGTGTTCAGCAAGGTCAAATTGATCCAAAAAAAATGTTTGCCAATCGAAGAGGTAGTCGCTGAATTTAATAATTACAAAAAAAATAAATAACCTGACCTGGTTTTCTTAGGTTAATATGTGTTTGCCGTTAAAAATAACTGAAGATCCTGAAACTCAAAACAAATACAACAAAAAATATAAACACTTTCGCTTACGTTCCAAATAATTACAATTTTGGAAAAAGTTATTAAAAAGCTGTATGTAGGTTATAAATTCATTGTTTTCCCTCCACCTTTGAATATTTTCTATTGCACATTATATTGAACAATACATTCAGTATTTATTTCCCATTCCCACATAATTGATTTTAGCAAAACAAATTGTACCGGGTGATGCAGAAAGCCATCAGTAACATGAAACAAATTATAAAAACCTCCACTCAAACCCCCAAAATAGCAAATTACCCCCCCCCCCTTCACGGCACATGTAAAACGTGAATAATTCATCGTTTTTGTTTTATTTTAAAAGCCATAGATCTGTATCTTCTTCATACTTTGTTTAATATTTTCAAATAAACTAGTGACATGAATAGAAATTGAGAATTTGATGCTCAGTAAAGTTCTTTGAAGTTCAAACATTTTAAAAACAATTAGAAAGAATCCAGGAAAACAGTAAAGGAGAACGTTATTCTGTATTAGGAAGAAAGATTCTAAATGATGTGAAAATTTGTAAAAGGAGGCCATTACAAACCTACAAACATTATTTGAACTCAGAATCTTGCTAAATGTATTACTTGGGCAAACAATTTTTGAGTAGTTTCAGTTAATTTTAAATACATAGCCTCTCTTCATAACCTGTTAATTATTTACTTGTAGGTGCAGGCAATGAGCAGAAAGTAATGGATTGCTCATGCTATGTAATGTCAAGTTATGTCATTCAGGCTTCTACTGTAAACATCCATTTTACAATATCAAGTAACACATGTTAAAAAAATGCCATTATAATTACACTTTTGTTATGACTTGAGGCTGATGAAGTCGTAAGACGAAAACGTTTCCTTCAAGTGTAAGTTAACAAATGTCTGGTCGCAAGTAATAACAAAAGTGTAATTTGTAATTTACAACCAGCTCGTCATGAACAGTAACAAGATTTCGCCATTATAATTTTAAGTTTGTTGTGTTGTTACAAATATTTATCAAAATTGTTTGTAGGCCTTGCTCTTAAGTTTTTATAATTTGATTTTTTATGTAACTGTTTTTTTTGGCACCATTTTCAACTGTCTATGAAAGATTTTAGGTGGCCATGAAAAAACAAGGTTTGCACTGTAAATTTAATAAACTAAGTAATGCATTGTAAGACAAATTTATTTATGTTTTAATAATTGCCTTGTTTTTGTTAAAACATTACTACATTAACTTAGCTTTCAACTAGTTAGTTATGTTTTTCTAATGTCATAAAAATTAGACTCGTATCAATTGTTTTGATTACTCTTCATCAGTCCTACCCCAGAGGAGATTGCTCATGTATGTAACAGAGGAGGGTCCATATTTACCATCGAGAAGATTTGGCTAACTGTATCTAAACTAAAGCATAAGGTTCACCATTGAAGATAAAGGTTTTTGTGATATGCAACAACATTTATTTTGTTTGGCATGCTAAAGTTTCAAGTTTGCACTGTATACATATGTGTAGCTCAGTTTGTTGTTACCCTTTGTGACACGAAATCTCATAATACACAATTTACCTCTTAAACTTCTTATGTAAGAATATAGCTTTAAAATTTATAAACAATTGTGTTAAGAAGCTCATTATACTGGAAAAAAATATTATTTTTACAGAATTATGAATCTTATGGTGGAAGCTATGATTATGAATCACACACTGGAGATCCGAGTAAAGATTTGGAATATGAAAGATCATATAAGGTTCCCGATGTAGTAAAAAAGTTTCTAATGTATTTTCGGGATGCTATTAATGAAGGAATGATTTTTGAAATTCAAAACATGTATGAAAATACGTAAGTAAATTTATCTTGCACTTTGATATTCAATAGCTAAAATTATTCACAATACACTCACTATAATTATTTTAATTTTGAGAAATATATTTAAAATTATTAATTTTCATATGCTTTTATATTGTTTGTTAATAAGCAGTTATTTTTTTTTATTTTATTTTTTTAACGACAAGAATGCTTTATGCACAGAGTGTGGGACTCCTCTCGATACTGCACTAGGCTCTACATCTGAAAGTTTACCCACTAAACTCGTCACCCTCCAGGCAGATTTCCACCCCGGAACCGCCGAAGCATTACTTCAGGGTGGTGCCTCTTATACGTCCTCCATTATATTACGGATCTAGCCATCCTTCTTCTTTTTTACATCGTAGAATAGATTCGATGTATTTCGATGCCATATTCCAGTTGGCTTCCGATGCAAGCATCGTCCGCACAAAGCTCTCTGGGGAGAGACCCGTGGCATGTAACATCAATCGACTTCTCTGGTCTACGAATCTGGCGCACTCAAATAAGGCGTGCCTCGAGTCTAGTTTGTCGCTACATATCCGACAGTTCTGCAACAGAACTTTTCCCATCTTAAACAGGTATGCCCTAAAGTACCCGTGGCCTGTCAGGAACTGTGTGATATAGAAGTTCACTTCCCCGTGCCTGCGTTCTGTCCATTCCTTTAAGCTTCTTATCAGAAGGAACGTCCACCTACCTGACCGTTCATGATTCCATCGTTGCTGCCACTGGTTCATGGTTTGTGCTCTGGCTCGCTTGACCGCCTCTATTTTGCCTATCTCTTTACTGTTATTATATACAAATTTCCTCTCTTGAGCCAATAGGTCGATTGGCACAACACCTGCCACAACCAGCACAGCTGCCGACGAAACAGTACGGTAGGCGCTTGCTATTCTTAGCGCTCCCATTCGTTGAACCGTATCGAGTCTGGTACGGTACTTCTGTACCTTCAAAGTGTCGGCCCAGATTTCAGCACCGTAGAGCATGATGGATTGCACCGTAGACCATAGGAGTCGTCTCCTGCTTGCCCTTGGGCCACCGACGTTAGCCATCAATCTTGCGAGTGACGAGGTCACAGCCGCAGCCTTAACACAGGTCATGCGAAGATGTTCCCCATACGTCAGCTTGTTGTCCAGCTTGACTCCTAAGTACTTCACCGCTCTCTTAGTGAAGAGCGTCTCCTGTCTCACAACCATTGGTACCACCATCGGCATCCTCCTTCCAGATAATAAAACTATCTCAGTCTTGGAAACGGCCAGCTGTAGACCGTGTTCTGTCATCCATAGGTTAATCCTACGCATGACCTGATTCAGCGGTACCTGCGCCAACTCAGTGTTGCGAGCTGTAATGACAGCAGCAACATCATCGGCGTAGCCCACCAGATATGCATCTTCTGGCATTTCTAATCTCAGAAGACCATCATATGCCACATTCCACAGGTCTGGTCCCAGTACTGATCCTTGGGCTGCTCCAGCTGTGATTTCCTTTGTCCACTGTCTTCCGTCAGCAGTCCAGATCAGCCGCCGATCCCTCAGGTAGTCTCTGATCACGGCCAACAGATACTTTGAAACAAAAAATTTCCGTTCCAGCGCCTCCATTATGGTCGACCATCGCACAGAGTTAAATGCGTTCTTCACATCTAACGTTACCAGCATAACAATCGGTCTGGCACCATGACACACAAGATCTTCCAATTTCCTGGCCTCTATCACCTGTTGGATCGCCGTTACTGTGGAATGCCCTTCCCTAAATCCATGCTGGTTCTTGGTAAGGCCTCCTGCCGCCTGTATTGCCTTTTGTAGCCTCGGTCTTATTAATTTTTCCATTACCTTTCCCAATGTGTCCAGCATGCACAACGGTCTGTAAGATGATGGATCGTCAGAGGAGCCCTTCCCTTTATTTATGAGCACAAGCCGCGCTACCTTCCACTGTGATGCGAATATGCCTGACTTCAGACAGGCATTGTACATGTCCAGTAGAGGGCTTGGTTGTGCTCGAACCACCACCTTCAATACCTCTGGTGGGATTCCGTCTGGTCCTGGGGCTTTCCCATTTTTTAATGACATCACGGCCGTGATCAGTTCTGATTCAGTGAACAAAGGAATATCACCGCTCCCACGTGGTTCTTCAGGAGAGATCAGACGCTGGTGATCAGGAAATAGTGCTTCCACAATTCGTCTCGTTGCGCTGGCGCTCAATGCCTGGTCAGAGGATCCGCCGCTCAGCTTTCGTGTAACTATTTTATAGCCCATACCCCAGGGGTCTTCATTAATCTCTTCGCAAAGGGATCTCCAGCAACAATCCTTGCTCTGCCGGATTGCTAAAACAAGAGCCTTTTTTGCTTCCTTGTGCTCTAAGGCTAGAGCCGCTGCCTTAACCCCGCCACGAGATCTCTGTGCCTTCCGTCTAAGTTGAAGACATCTTCTGAGATCGGCTATATCGTCGGTCCACCAATAGGCTTGCTGTCTTGCTTTGCGGATGCTCTTACGAGGCATTGACATTTGGCAGGCTCGTCGTATGACGTAGGTCACCTGTTTAACGGCACTTTCTATATCCCCTACATTGGATGAATCTGGATAGGAGGCCGGAATACATTGCCACATGAAACAAAGTGCTTCCATCAACATTGCTCCATCCATCTTTCCTACACGCCACCTTGGCTGGCATCGGATCCTGGAACGAGATGTTATATACTCCTCTTCAATATCAAAAGATATATAATCATGATCACTCCCCGAGTAGTCCGGGAGCACTCGCCAGTTCCTACATCTCCGCCCCAGGTTTTCCGATACCAGCGTCACATCTGGAATGGAGTATCCGTAACCGGGCCGATGATATGTCGGGGTACTACCAGTGTTTTGGATATGAAGTCCCAGTCTGGCTGCCATTTCCAACAGAAGATTTCCTCTTCTATTTGTGCGCGGCATTTCCCATTCTACCGCTCTGGCGTTGAAATCTCCGGCCATTATGATTTTTCCACCCACCTCTCTCACTGAATCCTCCATATTATTCAATTTTTCCTGGTAAATGTTGATACTATCGTTTGGAGAGAAGTAGCAGCTGACGAATGTCAAGTCTCCACTTGTAATCCAAACATAGCCACTTCCAGAGCCAGTCTTACTTATCGGAAACTTCCGCAGGTCCGTAATCCAGATTACTGCCATTCCAGATTCATCCTTTTGCCATGCTGATTTCCCTTTATGACAGTACGGCTCGCTGATGATCGCTACATCGATTCAATAAGCAGTTATTAAGGGTATTATTAATGCTATCATTATTATTAATTATGATAAAAAATGTACTGTAAATTGTGTTTTCCAGTTTAAATGTGAACTTTCTAAAAAGTTTGAATGGTTTATAAAATAAATATTTATTATCAAGGGTTGTACTTAATTTTTAGTTAGTAAACATTCAGGATTTTATATACAAGGGTTGCTATTTATATTTCTGGCCTACCAATGAAAAAATGAATATGGTTGAACAAAAAATATTTATTAAATTGATTGTAATCTTTTTAAAAATATTCTCCATAAAATTTCATACACTTTTGCATGAATTCAAACAAATTTTCAAAGCACTTTTTCTACTTCAACTGAGGTAACTCTAAAATTTGATTTTGTTTAATGCAATAATTTCTTTTCAGTTTTCAAAAATTGTTGACAACTAAGTTTGTTTTTGATGTTCGAGAACAAAAAAAAGTTATTAGGTGTAAAATCAAAGCTGTATGGAGGTTTAGCCATAAATTTGATGTTTCAGCATGTAAAAAATTCAATTATTTGAGCCAACACATTGTCATGTTGTCCTATTTGAATTCTTCTTAGATTAATTTTCCAAATAATTCAGCCAAACATATAGTAGTTTACGATTCATGATTGACAGTCCTACTGTAGGGTGCACAGGATATAAACAGTTTTTGATAAACCTTGAGCAGTTTTTTTAAAAACATTTGTTTGCCCCAACACAAGCCCTTTTTAAAAAAAAGTATTTTTAGATTATGCAGGACCATATGAGAACAAACCCATTTTACAGCCACACTATCAAACAATATCTTATTGATCCTTGTTAATACCTCAATCTCATTATATGGCACATGATGACTTTGCTTTAATAGTTCATGCTCAGTCTTCTGCCACAACAATCTATTTTGGACAATCTTCTCTGGAGCAAAATTGTCCTTTACCAATGTGAAGTTTATGAGGTTAAATGTCAGCTGGCTCCTAGCTATAATCAGTGTGCTCAGTCCATAAATATAAACAGCAACCCTTGTATTATTTCATCCTCAATCCTTTTGATGTACTTTATTAGTGAAATATTTTTATTTTCCATCCCACGTAATATATCATGGTTCTTTAGAAAAATAACATTTTTATTATTAATTATTGTTATATAATAAAAAAATGTACAATAATATACAAATATTAGGCCATTAACTCAGAGATATTTAAATAACCAAATCATTACTTTCAGTAAGTATAAGTACTACAAAAAGAGAATTACAACTAGAGTGAAAGTATGGTTACATCCGCGGGTGTAGCTATGCCCACTAATCAAACATCAATATATATATATATATATATATATATATATATAAATATCGCAGTATGTATTCTTATGTATTAATAAAGAATTAAGTCAAAATACAAATACAAGGATAATTATTGAATTTACAATTCTGAAGCTTTTCGTTGGCAAACAGTACCAACATCATCAGGAATATTAAAAAATTAAAATTAACATATGTGCAAACTAGATCAAATAAACAATGTTGCAAAATCTATTACAATGTTGTCAAATTTTTATTTTGGTGCCCTAACATTACAAACACTGAATATAGTATCAAATTTAGATTTTACTTGTATTTGTTCATTTATCAACTCATTATTAGTATTATATTTATGTATTTCTAAAGCCTCATAAATATTCATTCTCGGGCCTATGTTAATTTTTTTTACAAGTATCATATTATTATCTATATTAGGAAATATGTGATTATTATTAATACAATGACTAGCAAATTTGATTTATAAATCTCTGGCTTTTTATATGCATTAAAATGCCCATAATTATTGTAAATTCAATAATTATTCTTGTATTTGTTTTTTGACTTATTTCTTTATATATATATATATATATATATATATATATATATATATATATATATATATATATATATATATATAATTAATGATTTAAAATGTTTTAAATACAAGAATTGTTTTAATTTATATATTTAAAGAAAAATATGTAAATTAAAATAAATCTTGTATTTGAAATATTTTTATTCAATTACTATACTACAAGAAAACATACAATCATAATATTTAATATATAAGCATCTAACTCATAAGCTCTAAAAAAATCTTCAAAAAAGGTCATCATATATTTTAAAACACAGGCTTACTTCCATGTTTAGCTATTGCAAATTTATCTGCCTTGTTAAATTTTATATGGGACACATTTGTTTATGGACCTAATTTTTAATTTCCCTCTTTTTTCATTTGATATGACAATATTTTGGTCCCATAATAATATTTTTTTAGGTTATTCCCAGTAACAAGGTCTATATTACTATTTTTCTTCGGTGATTTTTTCACCTTATTTGACAGTGATGAATGTGATACCTTTATCCATTTCTTTTTATTTTTATTAACTAATTAGGTACTTTTAAAATGGTTTACTTTTTTTGCCTTACAGAGTGAATTTTATTTATAAATGTATCATTATATGAATTTAATTTTGGTACATTATAAATGTAATGCAGCTCATTCCTATAATTTTTTGATAGAAGTACATTAATTGAACGTTAAATCATAAAATTATAACCGTTTTTTTTGTACTTGTGTGATTGTATGAAATGAATGGCTGTAATGTATCTTACCATTTGTATTGGCTTTCTATGTATGTTGAAACTCTATGTATTATTTATTTTACACTACTAAATCTAAAAGTTGTAAGTGTCCTTCTTTTTCAACTTTTGTTGAACTTTTTCAAACAAATGTTTGAATATTATACTTTAGTAAAATCCATTCATTTTCTCACAAAATTTTCCAAGGTTTTATTTATCATTAAATATTGCAAATACATCAACTACACACTTAAACCAAACCCCAGGAAAATATTTCATGGTCATCCTAGCATTCATCTCAAAATATTTGATAAAAAAAAATTAGATCAGAAACGGGATCATAGATTACCTATTTAGGAATCTGCAATTCGGATAAAAAATTTACCAATAAACTGAAAACTGTTTTGAGAAATAACATAAATTAAGGAGTAAAACATATTCATCTACCTTGATTTTAGTAAAACCCCAAATCTTGTAACAAAATTTTGATCAAATCTATAGTTTTTCTATTTTGTACACTTGGATAAAGTAATACTATATCAAACAATACAACTTATAACTATTTTTAAATTGCATTTGTTTATGAACCCATCTCTGATATACAAACTTTAAATCTCTTGCTTTTTAAAATTTTTTAAACTTTCATTAGTACTGCCGTTAAATGTCACAATGAAAATGAAATTATGATGTGTATGTTCATTCTCTTCCCATTTCTTCTACAGATATCATTTAATTATAACCTTAATGTTAGGACAGTTACATTATATGAACTTAAAAATTTGCATTAATGGTAAATGTCAAAACCCTGCGCTGACACTATTGTGATCTGTTGGAACTAAATATCAGGACTATATGTTTGCGCTCTACTTTAGGACTATGCTTTGGCTAGGACCTGGCCTATGTGTCAGCCCTAAATATGAGGACTATGCATTAGTGCTAAATGTCGGGACCAATCTTATTGCTAGCCAATACTTTAAATTATCATTTCAGAATGATATAATCTTATCTTGTGTATTTTAATAACAATAAAGTTACAGGGGTTAAAAAAAAAATTAATATTTATAAAATGTTGACCTTAGTACTGTTATCAACAACGGTAAAACAAAAAATAGTTAACTCAAAATCTCACCAAAAATTTGTTTTTAATCACTATTTTTGGCGGCGATGTTGCTTTCCTCAGTGCTTGGCTACTACTAACACATCGTCAAATTATCGTACAGTAAGTTAAATAAAACAAACAAGATAAAACATAAAAAGTCAATCAATAAAATTAACCTAACTACAGAGCACAAAACTCCTTACTCAGTAGAGTGATATTATGATATGCTATTTACGTATGTTTTGAACTCTGTAATGTTATATTTAATATTCTTGTACTTAAGATTTCTATTGGCAGGATTAAAAAATTCTTCATCCTTTTTCTCATTCACATGCTTTTGTATTTCCAAACCCATGAAGTGAATCTAGAACTGATCAGCTGGTGATACTTTTCAAGACCTGGTATTTCTAGTGTGTACAAAGTTTGCTTCTTTATAAACAAATGCAAAGTTTTAACTACCCATTCAATCTCCATAGCAATAATAATGGCTAATTTAGAGCTGCCTGAATTACCTTCAGGTTTTTAAAATTTGTAAATGATGCTGCTCTTTCAATTCTGCAGTAATAAGTAGGAGCATATGTAAACTGTAGAAAAGGTTAAAATTCAGGACTTTAATATAAACAGCAAAAGACAATATGTAACTAGTATTTATTCCATTTACATTTTTATTGTTTGTGTTTCAGCCATTCACAGCATGCAAGGGGCTTTATACAGTTATATAACCCTATCAAAATGTATATCTTACTAATTAAAAAAAGCATTCAAAATTGTTTCCTCAATAATTTAATAAAAATATAATTCATAAGAAAAATTTGTCAAGTAACAATCCTAATACAACTATTCTTTGAGCATAGCTTGTGAGGTTATGTTCACACAAATAAAAATGTACACAAAACTCACAAACAATCATTTATTGACTCGAACTTGTTTTAATGACAAAGTCATCATCATCAGTGAGTGTTACTACTAAAAGCTACTACAAGAAGTTGTAAGTTAGAGTTTGTAGTTGTAACATTCACTTATAATGGTGACTTTGTCATTGAAACGTGTATAAGTCATTAAATGAATAATTTGTGAGTTTTTTGTATGTTTTTGTTTGTTTTAACAACCCTAAGCTGAAATAAATAAATCATTATAGATATAAAATTACAAGAAATTGTTAATAACAATAAAAACATTTAATAAGTACAAACTTACCCAAAGTTATAGCAGCGAAACAATGAGGGATAACAATTTCTGTGTTCAACTCTTCCCCATGTATCAAATCTCATTATCTGCAGCACGTATTTTCATTTTAATGTTTGAAGAGTCAATCCTTAAGATGTCATAATGTATAATACATTGTTGGCCCTTATATAATACCTTTTTTTGTGAAATAAATCTCCTAAAAATGAACATGACATATTTATATGCACAGCTAAGAATTTTATAAATGTACACTCTTTTTTCAACAGGGTTTTATAGCTCAGTCTAGTGTGGCATAGTATGTCTATTCATTTTGTTTCATTAACATTGATTCACTACTGGCAGAGTAAATATATCAGATCGTAATGTGTTACATTGTGCTGAAAAGAATGATCCGTGTAAGGAAATATGCATTGTATTATGTGCTGAGCTAGGAATTTCAAGTTAATTGAAGTAAATAAAACTGAAAGTTTCAACAACACTCTGCAACAAAATGATAGAACATGGCTAAAGCTAATGTGTGAAGGTGTCAAATAAAGATTTTATTATCATCAAAAATTTATTTCAATATTTTGTATTTATTTCAGGTTTCCCAAATTTTCAGAAAAGTTCTATGACAAAAGCCCGTGGCCGTCAGTAGAAAATATTTCTTCATTTATTGACTTGAAAGAAGATACAGTAAGTAATTTTTTTAAAGATTTATTAATTTTAAAATATTTGAGTTATAATTATAAATATTCAAACAAATTATTTTTAATATTTTATATTCAAGATCATTTATAAATGTTTTATTTTATACTATATTCAGGCTTATGAATACATATATTTATAAATTTGAAAAAAGTTTTTGCTAAAGCTATTTTTTTTCAAAATATGTTCAAAAATTATATAACACTGAATTTCAAAATTCATATGTAAAAATAATTATAATACCAAGCAAAAATGCATTTTACATGACATTTGTCGTGTTCAAAGACAAGGCATAGTAATGTTATTAAGAAACAGTTATTAGCAGCACTAAGGTTCGATTCCTAGTTAAAAATTTCCAATGTCATAACTGCCCTATTACTATTAGTTTTGTCACCTCTAATACACAGAGTAAGCAAAATTAATTAAAAAAAGTCTTACAAACATATGCAATACTGTTTTCATGACTACAGTTTATTCTAACATTTATAATAAATGTATATTATATTAATTACATTATAATACTCTTTTTTAATACATTAATACAATTTTTGGTACTTTTTCCAACTAGTAATATATTTATTTGGTTTTTCCCTACTAGGATGTAGAAATAGATAGATCACAAACTGTGACATTACATAATAGCTGTAAAAATTCTTTTTAGTTGAAAATTATTTTCAATTTTACTTTTATTGTTGATGTAAATAAGCTATTCTAACTGGATGATATTCCAGTGAAATATTTATTTTGATGTTTTCGAATTTTAACGAAAATAAAATAAATTTATTGAAGTTTGAAATATTTTTGTTATTATAATATATTATGTAAGTATTATTAAATTATTTATCAGCCTCTTCATGAAATTCAAGGCTTCTCTTAAAATTTTAAAGGAAACATTAAAAATTCTTTTTAAAAAGGTTTAGAGTATTTGAAAATTGCAAGTTACGAGTATTTTGCCAGAAACTTTGCAATTGGCAATTCGGTTTAAAATGTATTTAGTCGGTTCCATTTTTTTTGTCTTAAATGAATTCTTTAAATTAAATTTACAACAATCTACTTATTATAGGAATCTCTATAAAAGAGTGATTGTTCCTTATCTCTCTGTGTTTTTAATAATTTTTCTCTACAACATGGTTGGCCTGATGATAACCATGTTTATATTTAATAGCAATATTTCCACATATCCAGAGCAGTTTTCCTGTAGATGAATTTTCTAAAATTGTTCTTAACAATTTTATAACAGTTAACATCATCTTTTGACTTGCATTATTTATGTTGCTTAAATTCCACAACTACACCATTCAAGTTTGTCTAGTACATACTTATATTATGTAAATTTAATTTGCTATTTGGCATGTCATTTAATAAATTTTGCTCTCCAAGTATTTAATAGCAACATATCTTCAAAATTTATATCTTAATTCTTAATAATAACCTAAATATAACATTAAAATTTTAATTCAACCTAGACCTGACTAATAATGTTTGTATGGACCAAAATACCCTAATGAATTTAAGATTATGGTAACAAAAATATTCCTTAGTATTATTCCTGCCATTCCTAGCTTTATCAATATCTTTATACTTGATGAATTATTAGACATTTCCTTTTACTCAAATATTGTTCAGAGCGATCTAGTAAAAGATGTTCATGAAACAATTCATGAAGCTTTTTCTTGAAGGGATGATATTAACCATAGATTTATAATCTATGTTTCTTAGTTAACACTAATCATAATCTTTCGTCTGTGAGACTACCTGGTAAAAAAATAAATTTATATACATATTTTTCAAAATTAATAAATTCAGTATAATAATCTGAATACTTATTGCCGTAGTTATAAGTAGTTACAGAATTAATATTTAAATTATGTAATCTATGAACAATGACATTTTCTTTGATGAGGTGGATGTAAACCAATTATCCATGGTTACATTTCTCTTTGTGCCATTGATAGATTTTGTCAGTGCTATTATAAAATAGACACTCGATTGCAGCCCACATATGTTCCAAATATTTCCCTAAACTTGACGTACCTTCAACTAGATACTTTTTTACGTCACACAGCATAACTATGTTTAGTCGGTATGTACTAGGTTTGGAAAGTAAATTCATCCTAAATGGGTCTCGGCTTGTGGGGAAAACACACTTCCGCTATTCATAAACACTCATATCTCAGATTACTATGCAAAGAAAACATAAACTTAACATCAAAACAAATAACATTTACATGTCAAATGCCTCTTCGGGATGACAGTGAGACCAGAGGTTGAATGGAGGAGAAGACAGCTCTCCCGCTGTACTTTATCATACCAAAGTACGAATTCCTGGAATCTTGTGTCGTCTGACAGATGAACATCTATGAATCTAGGGTTAAAGAGTAAGAAAATAGTAATATCAGATATGACAATGATGATAAAATGAAGTTTGTTAAAAGATAATTATCGGGGGCAGGCTACTATAATGAATCGAACGGAGACTGTTTTTACATCCCAGCCAATTCCAATTCCAGCATGGATACTGAGCTTTTGGCTATAAGTGCAGCCCTGACTAGCTGTGTGCATTTAAAGGGCAATTCAAAAATATGCATCCTATCGGATTCGAAAGCCGCCCTTCAGTCATTGTTAAATAATTCTACAAGTTCATACTCGTTTCGAATATCAGAAATATGAAAAACCATCCTAGAATTAGTGGAGTGCGGGAAGGAATTAACTCTTCAATGGGTACTTGCCCATTGCGGAGTACCAGGAAACGAAAAGGCTGACAAAATTGCAAAAATAGCCTCAACCATGGGACCTACAGATGAAGGCAAACACTCCCTGCTACATTGCAAAAGTGTAAGCAGGGAAGTTTTCCGAAAACTTTGGTGTGAAAATTGGGAAAAAGAGACTACTGGTCGACACCTTTACCAGCTCCAACCAGAACCACCAGTCGAGGACAAATATAGGGAAGTAGCACGACCAACAGCATCTTTTGCTGCCAGAGCAAGAACCGGCCATCTGGTGACACAGGAGTACCTATTTCGTTTTAATCTCACAGAGACTCCGTTGTGTGCACTCTGCGGTGTGGAGAGCGAAACAATTGAACACATCCTGCTGAACTGCCCTTACCCATTACCTACAAGAGACATCCTCAGACCAACTGTGACAAAGTGGCAAGATATTCTACTTAAGAAGAACCTGTGGGCCATAGCATCATATATATATATATATATATATATATAGATGGAAACAATTGCTCATGGAAACAATTTATATATATATATCTTTAATCTGTGCATCTGTGTCATCTGATTTCTACTCTACACAATCTGTGATTACAACTTATATTTATTTTATTTCATTCTCTCATATTTCTTTTTGTGTTTTCTCTTCGATTGATAAAGACCACTGTGTGGTTGAAATATATCATTGTTTTAGTGCTTTTATGTGTTTCTATTTCAAGACTACAGTGTGGACTCTTACCAAGGTAAGTCTGTCAGTCTCCTAGTCCAAAAAATCTAAATAATCTTTACCAACCAAAACTAACCTAAAAAATATATAAACATATATTTAATCTTTCCATTTTCATATTCCTTCTCTATCTTTGTATGTGTTCTTTCCTCCTTTCCTATCTTATATATAATGAATCTTCCTAAGCTGTATTTGAAACAGCTTAAAAACCTGGCTTTTAAAATCTCAAAAATAAACATGCATATACTGTTTTTAGAAGCATGTCTAAATCTAGGCATTACACCAAAGGGTTTAAATATGAAATCACCACTGTCAGGTAT
Source organism: Prosapia bicincta (assembly GCA_036971475.1). NCBI lineage: Eukaryota > Metazoa > Arthropoda > Insecta > Hemiptera > Cercopidae > Prosapia > Prosapia bicincta. Next base: position 106,647,552 of record JBAIZL010000004.1, read on the forward strand.
GCCCCAGTATATCAAAACTGTTATTTCTCCAATTTACAAAAACAACTCTTTCCAAATTACAAGTTTGGTCTTACAGTGTCACAAACAAGAACAAGTCAAATTATCTGAATTACTAACCTCAACTGCCAAATTAATTACCTCCAATTTTCCATATCTAATACAACAAATGGAAGATACTCTCAATAAAGCATACATACTGCAAGACAATCTTGCAAAGAATAAAATACATAAACTTTCAAAACTCTGCATTCAAGAAATAAATCTTTTTGGCCAAATCAAAAAATATGATAATCCAGTTTTACCTGCCGGCAAACCACCTCTTGTTTGTGACAAACCTAGCCTAAGTTCTCTCTTCAAGATACCAGTACCCTGTGGACAACTCCCTAAACTGCCAACCCAATCATTATTGCTAAATAACAAAAATAATAATAAAAACAGCCCTGACATAAGAAATAACTCTTCACCAAAAACAGTTGCCGTGCACAATATTTCCAACCACACACTCTCGGAACATGAACTACAAGTAATTTCTAAAGGCCTGTCATTCACACCAGCTAAGGAAATAGACCAATTCAAGTTAGGAAAAGATGTTTTCAGCTTTGCCAGAAAACTTAGGATAAAAAATTATATAGCTCAGACACCAACCTTCAAAACGGATACAAACATAGACGTATGTCTTGCAAAATTCAAACCCCCCTCCAACTGGGATCCACCACCACTACCACCTGATCACCCCATTGAACTTTACATCAACTTTATCATGCAAAGCATCACCGATATAAATTTCACTAAAAATCTGAAGACTAAACCTAACCTTACCAAATTAGAAAAAGCGGCAATATTTTCGTTGAAAAACAATAAAGACATTATGATTCTTCCAGCAGATAAAGGTTCAACCACTGTCATTATGAACAAAGAAGACTACATCAAAGAAGCAAATAAGCAACTGTCAGACATCACAACATACAAAATACTTACAGATAACCCCACTACAGAATTCAACAATTTACTCTCGGACCTACTCAAATATACAGCTCCTGAACAAAACATTTCAGAAACATCTCTAAAATTATTATATAATGAAAACCCATCTACTCCTCAATTCTATATATTACCAAAGATCCATAAAAACATAATCCCTCCACCTGGTAGACCAATAATTGCTGGCTGCAATTCAGTAACGGAAAGAATTTCAGCTTTCCTCGACTCACACCTTCAACCCTTAGTAAAGAACCTTCCATCACATACCCAGGACACCAATCATTTCATAGACCGACTCTCACAAATATCTGTACCTCTACCCCCGGTAACTATTTTGGTCACCATAGATGTCACCTCTCTCTATACCAACATCCCTCATGCACACGGCCTATCTGCAATAGAGAATTTTCTAAACAAACGCCCAGGCAAGCCTTCTCCCACTACACCTTTTCTTGTGAACCTGACCAGGTTCATCCTCGAGAAGAACAACTTTCAGTTTGAGGGAAGGAACTACCTTCAAATAAAGGGAACAGCAATGGGCACCAGAATGGCACCATCATACGCAAATCTGTACATGGGATTGTTGGAAGAAAGTTTTCTAAAGACACAAACACACCAGCCATTATGTTGGTATAGATATATAGATGACATCTTCCTAATTTGGACACAGGGTGCTTCAACACTTGAGGCATTTTTAGACAGCCTGACACAATTCTCCACACTTCAATTTACCTGGGAGAAATCTACATCAGCCATCACCTTTTTGGATGTAGAGGTAACACTCCAGGATGGAATTATCAACACAGGAATTCACATCAAACCGACAAACCACCTACAATATCTCCATTTCGACAGCAACCACCCAATAAACATAAAACGATCCATTCCATACAGTCAAGCAATCAGGGGTAAGAGAATCTGTTCGAATGATAGGGAATTGGAAGATTTTAATAGAAAGATATCAACAGCCTTCCAGAGAAGAGGATACCCAAAAAGACTCATTGAAAACCAAATTCATTCAGCACAATCCTCGGTTCGCCCCAAACCACAAACAGAACAAAATAAACTGTCTTTAATAACAGACTACCATCCTGGTCTACATAAACTCAACAAGATATTGAGAGATGGCTTTAAAATTCTTCAAGCTTCCGTCCACACCAAAAATCTTTTCACCGATCCACCGCAAATTTGGTACAAGCAACCTCCCAACTTGAAAAACATCCTAGTACATCCTAAACTACCAGACCCTGATGCAGAGAAACCACACAAACTTCCTCATGGCTCCTTCCCATGCAATAGACCTAGATGCAAGACGTGTCCAATACACCCCTCAGCAAATAGTTTCAACAGCCAAACAACAAAAATGGTCTTCAAAATACAGGGTCATCATAATTGTACATCGAAAAATGTCATATACCAGCTACAATGTAAACTTTGCTCAGCACAGTATATAGGCCTGACCACGGATGGTCTGAATATCAGAATGAATGGCCACAGACATGATGTTAAAATTATGAATATGGATAGACCAACAGCTCAACATGCTGCGAGCCACAACATCGCAACTTTTGATGACTGCTATACCACAAAAATAATTAAATCACTCCCCCCTGATTGCAATCCCTCAGAACTGAGAAGGTGGGAACTATCATACCAGTGGTATACCAAGTCCAGAGAATCCCCTAACCTCAACATCAGATAAATCAATTTTTTTTTTTTTTTTTTTTTTTTTTTTTTTTTTTTTTTTTTTTTTTTTTTCCCAATAACCTTATCTCTTTTCCTCTGACAGACTTATATAAACTATAATCACTCATATGCTCATGGAAACAATTTATATATATATATATCTTTAATCTGTGCATCTGTGTCATCTGATTTCTACTCTACACAATCTGTGATTACAACTTATATTTATTTTATTTCATTCTCTCATATTTCTTTTTGTGTTTTCTCTTCGATTGATAAAGACCACTGTGTGGTTGAAATATATCATTGTTTTAGTGCTTTTATGTGTTTCTATTTCAAGACTACAGTGTGGACTCTTACCAAGGTAAGTCTGTCAGTCTCCTAGTCCAAAAAATCTAAATAATCTTTACCAACCAAAACTAACCTAAAAAATATATATATATATATATATATATATATATATATATATATATATATCGTGGACATCGAGCCATCGGCTATAGTTAAGCTAGACGCCTGCACGAAGAAGTAAGTAAAAGATAATAATTATAACCATCTCTCCATGTTCCATTAAGCATAAATAAAATTGTCTTAGCCCCAAACAATTTTATCAAGTTTTTCAGAATCTATCACACAATTTTTATACATATTATTTTATTTTATGAATATTAATTGTTTTATTTTTATTTTTAGGTATTTGTTATTTTGTATAGAGAATTATATCACCGCCACATTTATGCTCGAATGACAAATATTGATCCTCAGCAAAGGTTTGAATCCTTTTGCACCTACTGTGATCTTTTCAACCACATACTAAGTAAGAACAATTAAAATATTGTATTTTCTAAATAAAATTCTAGTATTAAAGTTATTTAAATACGTTGAAGATTTTTTTATTCAAGCTTTTTAATTTTTCAATAAAGGCCTAACTCTCCAAAAGCAGCTCTTAAGAAGCCAGTCATTTATGAAGTGATAGCAGACTATTTTTTTTTTTTTACAGAAAAAAAGACTTGTTAATATATTATTTTCATCAGTATAGGTTGTAGGTAAAATAAAATTTATTGCAAAGAAATAGGAAAAGTAAATTTTTTTATTGTTTTTTTTTTAGTAAAAGTGATTTTTGTAATTTATAAATTTGTGTATTATACATCATTTTTTGTAGAAAAGTTTAAACATTTATTTAATTTTAAAAGAATCAAGATGGGATTAAAAGAAATTTCTATATTAGTTCAAGACAATATACTTTTCCTCATTCTTTAAAGATATTTATATGTATTTTACTCATACAGTATGAAATATTTAAACCATTAGAACAACGTACTGTTATAATTGGAGAAATATAAATCAATACTGTGTAGTTTGGAGAAATACATATATCTAAAGGTGTGAATAAATAGGAATGAAAATATTGTTGGTTTAGTTTTAGAAATAAAAAAATTGTTTTTTAATTATTGTAAATTAAATGTAGTAGAACATTTTACAAAAGATTGATATATACGTAACACAACATGGGTTTTTTGGTAATATATAACACAATAGTTATAAGATTTTTTATTTACCATTATAAACACTATGCTATAGAGAAATGTGACTTTAATGAAGGGTCAGAAGTGAATTAATTTGTTACTATTGTGAACTCAATATTCCAAATATATGCTATAAAATTAAAGGCCAAAACCACAATATAAGTGGATGTAATCTTATTACCCTTTTCCGGTTTATAACTCCACTAGTCATTATTATTTTAAAACTAGAAAATATTTCAAATTTAAGAAAGGAATGGTTCTTGTAACAGTGTTACTGAAATCTGAGCAAAAAAAAGTATTTCTTATATAAATGTTTGAAAATTTGTTTTTTTTTCTATGTGTGTTATTCATGTGTTGACACTAGCATGATTTCCCTTATTAGTTGCGTGATTTTATTTTTGGAGGTCAGCCAGTACGAGTATTATATCATACAAATTTAGGAATAGTTTGCAACTTAAATTAAATTTATTGTGTATTTAAATGATTATGAAAGTTTATCAAGAGGAACCATTTGGTAGTTCCATTTGAAAGAGTTTATGTAAGGGATTGAGTTCAGTTTAACTATGTTATTTAAGCCATGAAACAGTCTTTACAATGATGCAAGGTAATTGAGTGATTAGTAAATATTCAAGTCTTGATTTGCACATTATTTTATCTTGAATTTTCTCTAAATAAAAGTAGTAATTTATAAAAGTGATATAATAATTAATATATAAAGTGCTATAATATAATAATATAGCAAAGTTCGATTTCAGTAATAACAATTAACAATTAGTTTTTTTTTCTAAAATAAAATTCTGTTAATGTTTCTCATTATACTTTTAATTAATTTTAACATTTATTTCTTTGTATTATGTTTAATAAATTGTATATACCTTAATCAAATCAAAAAGATATCCTTAATGTAGGATAACCTTGTTATTCCATATTAAATATGGTAATGGGAACATTTATAGTACAAGTTGCTTGATGTAATCATCTTGAATTCACTGATTAAACTAATTTTAAAAATACTTAACTAAATGAATATGTAATTGCTTACTTGTTGACGCGTTTCAAAATATTCGTTCCTTTAACCCTCTACCAGAGGGTTAGCTTCGTAAAAGGAACGAATGTTTTGAAACGCGTCAGCAAGTAAGCAATTACATATTCACTTAGTTAAGTATTTTTAAAATTAATTTATTCTAGGTTGAAAGTTATGTTCTCTAAAGCATTGAGACATAAAAATTATACAGTACATTTAGTGTATAATTTTATAAATAAGTAAATTATTTGGCATATACAATTTCACAATACACAGCCTCTTCATATTGAAAAGGTTAATTGTATTAAGGTCATGTTTGGTGGAGAAATGTAACCTTGATATGCACAGTTACAAAAATTCTTGCTCTTTCAGATAAAACAGAGGTTTTTAAAGTAATTTTGTTACAAAACCAGTTCTCGAATAAAATCCGTCTACAAAAAACTTCAAATTGTGTTACTTTTTAATATGTCATAGATAACTTATGCTCAAAGTATTAAGTTGTATAGTTTTAAGTATTAAATTTCAAAGCCAGCTTTTAGTGCTAAAAACATGAAAAAAAGTTTTAATGACTGTGTAAATAATGTTTCTTTTCCTATCTGAGATAACTCAACAAGTAGTAAACACAGCAACAGATTACACTTTTATAAAAGATTTACAATGACATTAATACCAAAATATGTGTTGATTTATAGGTGCTGATAAACCAGTTGCTCTAGAACTACCAGATCAGTGGTTATGGGAACTTATTGATGAATTTGTTTATCAGTATCAATCATATTACCAGTATAGAGTAAGAGTGGCAAAAAAGTATCCTGTGGAGTATGATGCTCCACTACAAGTATTAAGGAACAATCCTAAAGTTTGGAATGTACTTTGTGTGCTCAATGTCTTTCACTCGCTTATTGATAAATCTAACATCAAACGGCAGCTTGAAGTGAGTAATAACTATCATGATTTACAGGCATACTAAGCAGTGTAATGCTGTGTCTTGTATTTAAATTTTTAAGATTTATGGCTAAAATTTAGAAAGACTATAAAATTTGAAGTTATTAATAACATAAATTCTTTCTTCAGCCACATATGTGTACAAGAATTTTATATTTACAAAAATTATGAATTTTATTATCTTTACAAATGAACCTTATATTTGTAATGAACCTATGTAGAATATTTTTGGGGATCATCCCATTAGATGTATGGGGATCATCCCATTAGATGTATGGGGTATTATATTTAAGGCTTGACTAAATAAACATTATTTGACCTAAAGTTCCTGATAACTTTTAAACCTGTGTTTAAATATTTTGTCAACTTTGTGAACCAGATAATAGTGAATAATTTTTAATAAGTTATTTACATTTATCTATACTACTCAACAGGTTCTTTCTTCCTTCTCTAATTCAAGCCTGTAATGCCACCTCCACTATAATTGCCAGAAGAGAGTTATATTAATTTTAAGAAACATATTTTGAAGCCAGTTTATGTCTCAGGTGTTCACCATTAAACCACAAATGGTTAACCAGGACTTGTATGTTCTTTAAGTTCTTGTAAAAAAGAGTCAACAAAGCAGTTTTTGCTTTTTTAAAAATATTGGTAATATTACAGGAATTAAGTACTTAACCTTCGAGGGAGATGCATAGAGTTTTAAATGCAGAGGTTTATTCCGCACAAAAAAACAGTTAGATTTAAAAGGTTTTTGTTGTTATATTTGGGTGACTTTACAATTAAATAATATATAAATACATTGTAAACAATTTCAGAAATCATTATTGTACAATTTTGAATTTCTAAACGTCATATTTCTTAAAAGTCTTGAATTGTTAAAACGTATAAGCAATGTATACTAGACCGTTGTTTTCGTTACAGGAGAGGAGTTTGTGGGTTATTTTTCTGTAATAAAGTAATTAAATGTCTAAACCTATAATTATTGAATTGTGATAGTACACATTTTTAGTGAAAATAAGGAATGTTTTACTTCAAATATATAACTCTACAAATTAGTCAATAAAAAATATATTGCCTTTATAGCAGCATAGCTTCTAGAGTAAAATAAAAGTAGCAGAAACTTAGTCTTTGTTGAAAAACCAATTCTTAATTGTTCATTTCTAAGTTTACTAGTCACAATTAGTGTAGAGTGAACAAGACCCACTCTCATGAGAATTATGTTTCTTCTTGCTGTCCTCCATTGCTTTACTGGTTCAGTTTACCACGGCATTTTTAATAAAAAATGTTTTTTTTCCATGGTCAAATTGCACTGTAATCGGTTCCTGCCTAATTTGTAGCCGAATTTTCTCTACAACGTCAAAATCTGACATAGTTTCAACAAAATCAATCTCATCATTTTCAGATTCACCTATTATGTCTTCATTTATTTTATTGGCTTCTTCGTCAGATCCATCATCTAGCAGAGACTCGTTTTCGTCAGTTATCAAAAATCTATCTAATGATTTCCGGTTGGCCGTATTTCTTGAATTTCTTTTTTTCGACACGATCCAGCAGTTTACGAATATTCTGCACTTTAAATGGAACATCAGTAAAATGTGACACTTGGATACTAAAATGCCATAAAATACTAAAATAATAATAACATGAAAAACAGTAATGATTTCACTCCACAAAGTCTTTTGTAATGTAAAAAGTAGCACACTAGGAACTCTGCTCAAAAAAGTTACCCGAAAGAGCGCTTGCGAAGGCAACCTCTGCAATCTGACCACGAGTGACAAAGATTAAGTTCACACTAACGCTACGAAGAAAAAATTTATAAAAATAGGTTGGGCCGTTTCCTAGAATGCAGGTTGTAGAGTAACAAACTGGAAAAAAACTTCTGACAACTGGAAAGACATTTTCTTAACAAATAATGATACGTGCGGAGAAAAAATCTGCTTTTGCCCTCTCGAAGGTTAATTGAAACTTTGGAATAGAATTTTTTTAAAGTTTGATAAAATTTATGAATCAGCAGCAATTTTTCACATTACTATGTGCACATTACTATCAAGCTAAAACTGAAGTAATTTTAACAGCTCCAAACCCCTAGCTACAAAAACAAAACCGTTACAAAACCTTTTTTTGTTTTGGTATAGTAAAAACTGAATATTTTGGTATAGTTATTATCACCAGAACATCTTGTATTAGTGAAATGTAAATAAATTTATACAACTGTTTATTTTTGTAGCAAAGATCTATAATTGTTAAATTATAGCTACTGTGCTCAATTAAGTATGTTGAAAACTAACAAAAATCTAACACTTTAATGATGTATAATTATTGATCTTATTGTATTTTCAATTCTTATATATATATATATATATATATGTACACACATACACACAAGCAATTTTACTTACATCTTCTCTTTTCACTTCAAGGTTTTTGCAAGTGGTGGAGATCCTGACTCAGTAGCAGGAGACTTTGGAAAACATTCTCTGTACAAGATGCTAGGCTATTTCAGCCTTGTTGGATTACTTCGATTACATTCCTTACTTGGGGATTACTATCAAGCCATCAAGGTTTTGGAAAATATTGAACTCCATAGAAAGGTATAATTTTGTTAAATCTAGTTTAATTCGGATTTTTATAATTTTATACTGCATTATGAATATTAAATCTAATAGTAATTAGTTATTATGAAATAATAAAGCAGTGTGTGTGATAGAGAGATAAGTATAGCTTTGTCAAAGCTGCAGTTCATTTCTGCATAGTTTTTCCAGTAATTTTAATTTTTCATAAAGAAATATTTTTCTTCACAGAAAATTGGTTTCATTACCAAGCAGTCTTTTCATGCATTATATTTTAATGTTATGTTGTTTTCATCTAATTATATAGTCACTTCTAGACGTAATGGAATAGAAAGGTTTAATTCTATAAGATTGTTGGTGAGGGAGGAGCCGAGCAAGAGTATATATTTCCCTATTAACTATCAGCATAGTTTGATTAAATTTCTATCTGTTACCTATACAAAACCACTTTCCTACTCCATTTTCATTAATTATAGCCTTATTAACATTAAGAACTCATAATGCAGTACCTAATTTATATAGGATAGTCATTACACTAGATTTCTCTCTAATTAGCAAATTAAGGCTCCCTCTCTGTAATTAGCTGTGTACCAGGCTACTTCAGTTAATTAGAGAGAGTAGAACTTAATAAACTGTTTCTACTGGAATTAAAAAGTGTGTTTTCTTCCAAAGTGTCTATATTTTAAAGACATACATAATTATTATCAAGGGAAGGATGAGTAGTCCCCTAACACACACACACACACACACACACACACCATACATACATAAGTAGTAGAGCTTATTTGAGATTTTATTGGATTAGGTAGTAAATGGATAGCTAAAATATTCTATCTCTGTGTAGTGTATGTACATTAGGAGGAAAAACACTCTGAAACTTTTGATTTATTAAATAGACTGCATCATTTAACACATTGGCTGCCAACAAATTTTCTATAAAAGTTTAGACACAATGCAAATTATGAAAAATATATTGTCTCCTAGTGTGTTTGTTTATTTAAACTAGCATATTTTATAATGTTGGTGCGCTGGTGTAAATATTTGTATTATGAGGTGCCTTGCCAGTTACTTTTTAATTTTTGAATTTACTGAAGTTATTTCAAGTAAATATATTTTGAAACAATGCAAATATAAAGGGACTTTTAAATGCTTTATAGTTCTACAGGTGTAGATAAAGGTAATTTCCATGTACTATTTATTGTAATTCTAAACTTCTAGTCTTGTAATAAAACAAAGTAAAAATTTTTCCTGAGGCCGAGTTAACAGACCTACACAGCAGTCATTGTGTTAAGAATTAACATTTGTAACTGATATCAAGATTTTCAAAATACACATCACAAGATATGGTTGAACTTTACAAAGATACGAGTATATAGACCTTATCAATTTGTATCATATTCTATAACATTCATACATTATTGACAATTATTTGAAAACAAACTCAACCTCAACATCAGATAACTCCATTCATAGAATCCATCAGTAGCCTATCACTGATGAAAGCGACATCATCATCAAAACACGTGTGTAGTGAGAGTTTAAGTGAACTATTTTAATATTTATCGTTGTGAATTGTTCTCACTACCTAAGCTCTAGTTAACTTAATATGTAATTATATTGCAATATATAACATGTGTTTTTATAAAAAAATGTATGCCTTGATTTTTAGAGTCAGTACTCTCATGTGCCTGCATGTCAAATCTCAACTTCATACTATGTGGGTTTTGCTTATATGATGATGCGCCGTTATTCCGATGCCATTCGGGTTTTCAGCTCTATCCTTTTGTATATACAACGCACAAAACAACTTTTTCAAGCACGTACTTATCAGAATGATCAGGTAAGGTAAATAAAGTTGAAAGCTGGAAAAAACTAATAAATAAATTATCTAATTTCTAGATAATTATTTCTAACATTGTTCAAAATTTATAATTTGTATTCTATATATCCATATCCAATAAATTTTTTCTGATACAATTCAACACGATTAGTTGAAGATTTTTAAGAAATCAGATAAAAATCTACACATCTTATTTATATAAGATCGTAACATCTTAAAATATAATGACAATTAGGGTATGCCTTTAAAAATACCAATTATAACCTAACGTTTTAAAGTACAAATTATCATTATGTATATTTTTACAATCTATTTTATTAATGGCTGTGTTTAATATTTGTAGCTTAATTACAATGTGTATTTTTAGGTAACTGCTTGTATTCCTTTTATTTTATAAATTCTATATGAAAAAAAAATTGATATGTGGATTATGATAAAGTGTTCTAAAATCCGAGTTTGATAAATATTTTAAATTATTTTGTTACTGCACTACATTCTTTCTTATCATTACATCCAGTGTTATATAACTTGGTCCCATAAAATGTTGAGTGTCTATGCTAGAATATTGCTAAAGTATGATGGGATTCATTGTTCTTGTACAAAAAATATTAGGGTTTTAATAAATTAAATGAAATGTCTAATAGAAAAGTTAATGTTTATATATATGGTTAATATGAAATATTGTTATTACTTTTGTGCAGATTAACAAACAAACAGATCAAATGTACACTTTGTTGATCATGTGCTTAGTTCTCCATCCTCAGTGTATTGACGAGTCTATTCAACAAGTGTTAAGGGAAAAGAACTACCTTGACAAATTGTACAAAATGCAATATGGTGACATGGAAGAGTTCCATTCTAATTTCCTCCAAGCCTGCCCCAAATTTCTATCACCACATCCTCCACCTATACCTTCTTTACCAAATGAAAAGATTGAAATTGGAAAAGAACCTACAGCTTACCAGGCTGATGTTTTCATGGCTGAGGTACAGCAGCAAAAAATGCTGCCAATTATCAGAAGGTATGACTCTGATTTTATTGCTATTAACAACCCATTACCTTTAACAAATGTTATTAAATTGAAATCAATTTTAGTGATGTCGATATTTTGAAATCAGTTTTAAATATGATATTCTTTTAAATATTTTTGTAAATGCCCATATAGTGACTATCTATTATTGTACTACATTTACAAAAAATAATTTATCAATAGAAGGAAAAAACTAAAATATCCATTAACATGTCTGTGAGAGTTTTCCTACCTCAATCCGTTCTCTCTGTTAATAGTTATTATTTCATAAATAGTTTACTTAAGCATTATTTAACAAGTGTCAAGACCAATTTTACTGAAATTTCTTTTTTTCTACTACAAAATTATTGATGACACTAGTTTATATGATTCGCCTTAGGTAAAGTAAACCCATCTATCACTTATATAACAACACACCAACATCACATAGTTTTTATTACAAAAAATATGAAAATTATTACTCAAGTATAAAGCATATCTAATATTTAATTTAGGTGCTTTATAGTAACAGTATTCTATTTAGATAAAGGAATTGCTACCTGAGTTTCCAAAAAATTTGTCTCGGAAACCTTCTCTTAAACTTTCTTGTTAGAAAGAGAATATAGCCACCTGCCGAAAAGAACTGTTTCCTGTTTAATAAGATAAAAAGATTTATTTGGTTTATGTTCTGTTTGGGACTGAACTATACGAAAAGGATAGATGTATCAGTGGGCAGGTGAAAATGGAATAACTGATGGTGTTATTAGTGTGGAACTTGGAAATAGTGTAGCTGTGGGTACTGACGATTCTGGAATTAGAATAAAGTATTTACTTACATCTTAGTGAGTATTCTTACTTTCCTCTTCTACTGAGAAAAAGCATTCCTCAGGAAGAAGTTAAGAACCAGACACTTTAATCTGCTTGTACTTTCTTTAATGGTCAAGAATCAATGTTTTGGGTTCAGATGATAATAGTGAATCAGTTGAATAAAAAATGTCAGCAATAGTCAGTCATTATACAATTAAGTTTACATACATTTGAATGAAAATAATAAATATATAATCAATTATAATTCATGTGCAACTAACCTTTGAGGAAATCGCCAAAGAAAAGTGAATAGTCTTAATTGATGTATCGGATACATGTCAGTTGCCATTCCTTCAGGTTAGAGCTGGTATGAGTGTAATGATAAGATGTTGTAGGGATTTGTTAGTTGAAAAAGAGATTCTTGATGATGGCATGCCATTGCAATTCATTCTCAACATATAAACTGACACCTCTACTTATTTATAAGTGTTACATATCATGACAAGAACAGATATCTTGAAAACAAACAGTCAGTTTTGTAAGTGTATTTTTTCAAAAGATCAAATGTGAAACTGTGGGATTCATTTCCCCCAATAAAGATTTGCAAACTACATTGGGTCCCAAACAACTCAGTAGTTTTTCGTTTTCTTTCTAACTCCAATTGACTTTTTCAAACATTAGTTTGCTTAAACAAAACATTATATGTTTGTATCACATGTTATTGCTAAAGAATATCTTGAGAAGAATTTTATATAGCTGCAAGAGTGACTTCTTACAACCCATAAATCATGCCTAAATATTTAATAATAACAATTGAAAACAGACATTGCCATCTTGTTCATGTTCAGCGAACCTGAATGTTTTCTAATAACATTGTGATTAATATTTATTCTACATAAAAGTACTCTATATAATTTTGTTCAAAGTAAAACCATATATTTGTATAAATTAGTTCAATATAGTATAAAATCATATTTACATTTAATTTGTAAGAAGTTTCTGAATAAGATTCTAAGATTAGATTTGATATTCATTTAACTGCTGATTATACAATAAATTTGAATTACAAACAGTGGTTTTTCTTCGAAACGGACTTTTCAGGCCTAATGATTCAAGCTGAAGCACTAGTAACAGCAAAACAATTAGGATAGAATGATTTCAGTTGTTGGCTGGAGAGTTTTAAAAATCATCATAGTTTGTTTCCATTTGTGTGTGCAGCAAAACTAACGATATTGATGTGCAGACTGTGCAAGATGGGAAATAAATGGTCTGGTTGAAAGATCAAACAGAAGAAAGTATGCAACAGTGTTAAAATAGGGCTGTTTTTCAAGTGTTGCCTTTGAATACGGTGAAAAATGTTTTAAGAAAGACTTGCTTTTTTTATTTGTGCAAACATGGATAGAGAGTCTCTAATATTAAGATACTTATTCTAACCTTTAATGATAGGAAAACAGCTTCCCTCTGACCTTTTAGGTCACTGGACAATCATTTCCCATTGCTTTGGTCATTTAATAAAGCCTGGATGACTAGTTTATTCACAGACAATAACTGATTCACAGGCTATTGCAGTTGAAAATTTAAAAGGTATATTTGGATCTTTGTAAGTAGGAAAGCTACCAGTTGAGATTGCAGATGTTGTGGATTTTGATAATGAACTTGCCACGAAAATATTCAGATACATCTAATACTAGTGCAGTTGGTAAAACTGGAGTGACAGAAGATAATGATGTTTTCTTTTGACAGTAAAGACTTCGAAAGAGAATTGAAATTGCAGAAACTTTATTTTCTGTTACTCACCTGTAAAAATTTGCTACTTCAAAAAATCTCCTAGAATTGTGAAACTAATTCAAGGAGTAAAGGGCATGGTACAGCATTGCATGTTAAAAGTCATGACTGTTGACTACATGAAATGTAGGGACAGAGAAACTAGTTGAAATTGCAAATTTGTAAGTACAGTGGAAAATAAATAATTTAGTTTTTATAGACTGTTTTACATTTTAAATTTTCCTCTACTTTTTTCTTTAATTCTATCATTTGGTTTATTATAGTTTTTAATTTTTGTTTCACTATCACTTTTAAAATTTTTATTTAAGTTTAAAGTTATTTTGGTTATTTGTATTTGTATAGATACTACAAATTAATTAGTTTTTGGCAAAAAAACTTATTGTGCTCAAAACCAACTGTAATATTAATTAAAACCTTGTTATTTTTGTAATGGCAAGGTGTTATTTGTCAAAATTCCTTTGTTCATTGATTTAGAGTGCTCATTGGCTAGAGTTCTTATTGATTTATGTGCATTTATGTTTATCAATAATGTTGAATTCAATATTTTAATGAGTATGTTTTTGTTCTGCTTTTTTTTATAGTTATTTAAAGCTTTACACAACTCTTCCATTGTCAAAATTGGCTACTTTTATGGCCCAAGCTAAAGATACGCTTAATGAGCCTGGGGTATTGGAAAATGAAACTAAAGCATTGTGCATTCATCTTCTATGTTTTAAACACAAAATGAAAAACATTGTATGGACAAAGGGAACATCAGGTCTTGAAGGTACTTTCCAGTCTGGTTCAGAACTAGATTTCTACATTGATCATGATATGATTCACATTGCAGATACTAAGGTTGCCAATCCTTATGGAGATTTTTTTATCCGAAAAATTCTCAAATTTGAAGAACTAAACAGGAAGTTGAATGCAATTAAGATTTAAATATATATTCTGGAAAACATTATAAATCAATAAAGAATTTTCTTCACAAATATAAATGTTTATAATTTTGTTTATTGAAAACATTCCTATTTAAATCTGCCATAGAACTTTTATTTTGTTAAGAGAATGCAGTAAAATTGCATTTAAAAGTCAATTTCTGTTAACGGTCATTGCTATAATAGCTTAATAATACTATAATAACAAAGTGCTTCAAGGTACACTAGCGCGTTCGCCTTATTTGTTAAGCTAAATGAACCATTTCACCTGCTTTATATTACCGTACTTTTTTGCCACATTTGTAGCTACTGTGCAGATATTTTTATCATGTAATAAGTAGTTTTTTTTGCTATTACAATCGTGTTTATTTTCTTTCCACTCCGAAATATAATACATTATTGTTAGAGTGATATCTGTCTATAATATAATTGATTGAGGTTGTGTTTTTAAGGAATAATACATTGTTTCTGATATTGGTTGTCGGAAGGACCCAGGTTCCGACGATGATGGTTAATCGAGTTTATACTGTAATTCTTATCCTTTAACACCCTTCTATCATAACATTTTAGAACAGAAGATCAAGAAGAGGATCAAGAACAGTGTATTTTTTCATTAAGTTGTTGGTTTCGTACATTAAATTTTTCCGCATAGATTGAAATTTAATAGTCTATAATTATTATTTTGTCAAACAATAAATAAAAAGTCAAATTTGATAGGCTGATATTGTCTTGCAAAACTAATTAACATAAGATAGTTAGTTATTAACGGAGTTGTAATAGGAATGTCTTGGGTAAGTCAAATTTTTGGAAACTAGTACAAGGAGAAATCTCAAATTTACAAGTTTCAATATCTATTATCCTAGTGTAGTTAAAAAAATCAATTAGAGTGCTAAGTAATGTCGGCATGGTATAAACAGTTTCGTGCATTTATCATGTTTGGAAACTTGATATTTTATTACCAGTCAGTTATCATAGCAAAGAACAGCCTTTTTATGGCAATAACATCTGTACATACACATTTGATATCAATTCTTGAAATCCATTAGGCATCTGCTATCACCCCAGCATTCTGTGACCTTCTGTTTGCATTCTGAGTCAACCGTTATCTGTTTGTGACTGTTTTTACTCTCGTAAAAGATGTGTATCTAACTCCTTGATGTCTTGACAAATTTGACATACCCAAAAACGTTTTGAATTATCTTAGCGTGGGAAAATATGTATAAACCACTGAACAATATTTGAATTATTTCCTTATTACATACATTTACAAATTTAAATTTTAATAGAGTTTTTAACTGGTCAAAAATTTAACACACTAATTTGGCACTAGCAGTAAGTAGTGTTGTATGTACAGTATGCTTAGGATATTATCAGTTCGTTTAAAGGATCACTACAGCGAGGTCTATATTTTCATGTTAAATCTATATATCTATATTTTGCTATATAAATTGAATCAAAATTGGTTTATCTGTTTAGAAACTTATTTCATAAATTGATTATTATTATAAAATTCATTTAAATCTTTTATTTGATAACCGTTTTTATTAAGGAAGAATAAATTATACAGAATATAATTAAATGCCTCCAGTATAACAATTTATATCCCTATGTTCGCAATCATACAACAAAAATATTTTCCAAATAGTATTTATAAATTATATTGAATCCAATCATGATATATTTATCAAAATAATATGATTGTGTTGTTTACTTAAAATTACATTTTAAAACACCTATAGTGTTACTCCTCTTTCTGGGAATATAAAAAACCACTTCAACTATAAAATTTTAAGTTTGAAATTTTCTGAAAGAATAGGAAACCATTAATATTTGTATATTGAAGGTAAAATTTTTAAATGTGCAACACCTCCAGCAACTTTCAGAAACTTAAAAGATGGAACAAAAACTTTTAGCCCTCTACAAAACCTTTTGAAGCTCCCATGAATTATTACACTTGAGCCATAGATAATTCACTTTTTCATTATCGTGATTTACTTCAATTCTGTCAGCTATCTCCTTCACGATTATCTCCCTTGACAGGTTAAATTTTTGTGGCTCCCCATAAAACACTGAACACTTAAAGGAGTTATTACATATGGAGACCTATTGCTTACCCCTAAGGATGAGAGTAAAAGAGTACTAGCATCTGAATGCTTATGTTCTTCGAATAAGAAGGACAAAACATGCACATAAAATTTCAACTGCTGCTTTAATACTTATATATGGGAAACCATGAATTCTTGAACATATCTAATTGGGCTGTCAATGGATTCCTGTCAGGCCTTGTGTTTCGAATCCTCAACATTGCTACAAATGTCAACGATTTGAACACCTAAGCACTTTATTATTTTAAAAGCTAAAGGTAGAAAACAGTGAAGTACTAAAGGTCATGTTAAAAAGGATTACAAGAACACTCTCAAGTGCCCGAACTGGTGATTTCCCTGATCACTCCTTTAATTATCCGAAATTGAAGCAATTCTCAGCATAATGGCCAAAGAAAAATTATTTTTCCTGGAAGCAAAGGAGATACATAGCCTAGACTTGAAACAAAATATTTTGCAGCAGTTGCTACAATTGGAAAGTCTTTGAATTTCATGGAGCTTAGTAAGAAAATTGTCCTTATGCAGCAGGTTAATCACCTACTAGCTCTGGTCTCCAAATGTTTTACTATTTTTAATGGTAAGTTTATTGTTATCACCGTTGGCTCACTTTTAAGCCACGTACCTCTTCAGGAAAACTTGATCCACAAAATAAGTCGCTCACAGAAGCTAGTGATCTTCATGATAAATCTTAGCAACTGTTTTTTTTTTTTTAAATTAACATCTTTAAGAAATTATATAATACTGCTAAAAATATGAACTAAAATATGTCACCACAAAAGGGTCAAGGAGGAACTCAAAACACCTCTCTTGAATATAAATTCCTCGGTTTTTGCCACTGTAAAAATTGTGATGGAATCTGAGGAAATATTGAATGAGACATCTGAACATTTCAGGTACACTAATAGCGGCCTTCCAGTAAATCCGTTTCACTAATCACTAATGTCCACATCTATAGAACCAGCGATATAATGGAACATTAATAGAGCCAATTAGAATATCTCAAAGTAATTATGAGAGATGTCTCGTATATTTATTGTATTTTTGAGATAATCTCAACAAACCACCCAATTTCCAACTAAGGGATTATTCACATTTCAGATTGAGTAGTCTGGTAAAGAAGATGGAGCTAGTGCTGTATCTATTCTACCTTGGGATTGTGTAATGCTGTAAACTTTATAACTCCTTTACAAACATTGGCAATTCAAACAGCTGTTTTTGGGATCTGATCTTGTACGCAAATTATACTATGCACTATACTGTATTTGGAATGAAGAATGGTAAACTGTGAATTATAACAGGGATTCCATCCTCGATGGAGATTTAACATCCATTCAAATCATAGAGAGGAAGTAGTGGTTACTTCTTCTTTGTATATTTTGTTTAAGTGAGATGAATAGACAGATGTTTATCAACTTTATGATCTTTGAGGAAGGTTGAAGAACCATCCCATAGCTATTGGCCTTGGCTTTGCTTTTTTTTGACCCACCTAAATATATTCTGTATTCATTTTTAAAATTAGTTCTTTAAAAAAAATTCCTGTATTTAATTCCTGAAGTTTTAGCCTATTAAAAAAATTTAGTATTACTTTAAGTTTAGATTGCTGTGTATAGTTTTAGCTTATTATTTTAAATAACTTGCAATATATTACAATAAAAATATTCAAAAGGACCCCAATACCACAAAAATAACAAATAAAACAAGTTACTTAAGATTAAACCCTTGTGTTCATTTCGATGTAATAACAAAATTACAATCTGCCAAACAAAAAGTTACAAACTAGAGTGATGAGTTTGTAACTTTGTGTTTGCTAGATTGTAATAAGACCCTCTGATGATGATGACATGGTCACCAAAATGTACATAAGGGTTTAATCTTAAGTTACTTGTTTTATGTGGTATTGGGGTTCTTTCCAAAATTTTCATTGTATTAAACAAGTTACTTTTAATTTTAATCTTAGCCATTGTTGATGATAACCTTAATTTCTTTTTTGCCAAGGAAAAATCTATCACCTATAAATAAAGCAAAGTTATGAACAAAACTTTTCATTTAAAATAAATTTAATTTTTACGTTATTTTGAATAAAATGTAATTTATTCTAAACTCAACTACTTTTTTATTACATTTACACCAAATTCTCTCATAATAAATTCATAACAAAATTAAGGGGTAGTTTAAAGGTTTTAGTTAAGCAAGTAAATTTTGTGACTTATGCCCAAAATGTGTTTTTAATTCTATTATTTGTAATAAATTTTCTAAAACAATTGGTTATAAAAAATTGTACAATTCTGTAAATTACGTTTTTATAAATTGCAGTTTTTGTAGTGTACAGCTTGAATTTTTTTTTTTAGTAATATTTATTTATTGATTACACTTGGCTAACTACTTACAGATATTTTTCAGCATACATGTTTCACACTTTATCAGTTTATTGTTTAATACTGCGAGTTTTGGACCAGACTGAACAACATTTTAGCCAAATATCAGCAAAAAGTAAATCCCCTTTATACTTTTTATATATACTGTTTTAACTAATTGAAATTGAAAAAATCATTTTTGAAACTGTTACCCAACTAGTATGTACTGATGTATAGTTATAACATACTTCCTGGGTTAAGTATTATATGAAGCAAATGTATGGTACTTGCCACTTTAACCAATCAATGTCAATCAAATTAACAATGTATTGTCTTATGAAATGAAGTTACAATACATCAACTTTTAATTTGTGAAATCACACTTGTACAAACAGTTGTTGAAATTTACCATGAGACAACTGACAACCGCTAACAGATTCAACTTAGAGATTATACTGTATTTATTTTAAAATGAAGGCAAAAATCTTACTTATTGTTTTTATTGCATTGGGATTGGTAAGTAAATGTTTGCATTTTGTAATTTAATAAAGATGTAGCAAGTTAAAAATCATAATTCTATAAAGGACTTTTGATGACAACCTGAAGTAGATTTCAGTTGCAAGGTGAATTAATAACCACATTATTTCATGTTTTATAGCATTGTAATCCTCGTCTTAATTTTGCTTATAAACCTTTATTTAATTTCAGTCCTTTATGAAATGAAGGTATTTTGTAGAAATGAATAATGGTATAGCTTTTCTGGATATAACTTAATTAAATTTTAAAAATAATATCTGATTTTAAACAACTTATTTCAGTCTTTAATTCTGATGAAACATAGTTTATGTCTTAAATTTGTGACCTTTAAATAAAGCTGTGGGAGTTCACATTTTTTATTTTTAACTCCTAATAGCTCACACTCTACTTGTTTGCACACACACACACACACACATATATATATATATATATATATATATATATATATATATATATATATTCTTGATATTTAACGTTATCCATTGTTTTTCCGTTGCACTGACTTTATGAAGTTAATATATTACTATTGTAAGTAATTTTTCCACCATTAAGTGCAATAATTTTACCTTGAGTGATGAGGCACCTTTCGGTCACTTGACCATTGTCGAATCACTGATGTTTTTCTGTTGTAGATGTTCGGTACGTGATATTGGTATTTGTTGTCGTTACACGCACAGATCAAGAGAAAGTGCGTGTAACGACAACAAATACCAATATCACGTACCGAACATCTACAACAGAAAAACATCAGTGATTCGACAATGGTCAAGTGACCGAAAGGTGCCTCATCACTCAAGGTAAAATTATTGCACTTAATGGTGGAAAAATTACTTACAATAGTAATATATTAACTTCATATATATATATATATATATATATATATATATATATATATCGTAATAATTATTATATATTTTTGAATAATTTAAATAATTTCTTTATAATAAAACATTTAATAATAATAATCCTCAGAAAACAATAAGTTGCCTGGCGCCAGTTAGAATTACAAAATGATTGTAACCCTAACAGTAAAATTTAGATTCCTTTTTTTTATTACTTACCATTTATAGTAATAAATAATGAACACTTTCTTATAATTCAATTAATCTTTGTTTAATTTAGTTTTTTTATTATTCTAGTTACAACATTTTTTTAATACACTTTTTCTGTTTTCTTAATTTAGTTAAATATCACAAGACTTTTTCTCCCAGGTTATTCAGTGGGTATTAATTATTACAAATCTATTGAGCACTTCTGGTTATAAATTAAAATTTAGTTTATGCAATTTATGCTTTAATAAATTTTATAAAATAAATTCCTAGGCCTAGAGTTATTAATTTTGAAAAGAATGCTAAAATGCTTTTTTTATGAATTTTAATTTACTAATTTTGCTTATAAGAATGGTTTTACAATATTAACTTAAATATTAATTTACAATTTTTCTTAATTTATTACTTATCTGAGATTTAATGTTCTTGTCCAAATTTATAGCCTTTAAATTTATTTTTATAATCAAATCTTTCACCACTATGCTTTTTTATGTTTTCACCAATATTGGCTTCTATCAACTTTTAATTAGGCTAGCTTTTTTAATACTTGATTTCTTCGTCTAATAAAACTTTGGACCCACTAAGTTTTTGCTTCCAGCACCAAGGCTACTTTTTCCAACAATGAATTTTTCTATTGAGATTCTAGAGAAAAAAATAAAACTTTTTTCCATTATTGAAACATCTGTTACATAACAGACTGATTATTTGATTTTCATCTTCTTTCCTGGACAGTTAAGTTTTGATACTCTATGCAATAATTTTAGGATTTGTAAATTTCTACATTTGAAAAACATCAGCTGCTACTCCAGAATCATAATTATACTAGCCGCCATCTTGGTTTTAATATTTTATAACTTTTTTTTAGGTTATGGCTCAATTGTTTACATTTCTTTTTTATCCATTTTTAATTTACTTCTATTATATTCTGAATTATTGTTAGTTAATGTTTTAGTGTTTTATATAAAAACATTACAATATATATATTATAATATTCTTATAAATTATTGTAAATATTAATAATTTCCTTAATACAACTGCTCCACCTTGTGGTAGTCAAATTGTAATAATATTTTTTTTTAAATAATAAAACAAAACTTAATAATTATCCTTAGAGAACAATAAGTTGCTGGGCGCCAGTTAGAATTACAAAACGATTGTAACCCTAACAGTAAATTTTAGATTCTTTTTCTTTTTTATTACTTACCATTTATAGTAATAAATAATGAACACTTTCTTTTAATTCAATTAATCTTAGTTTTAATTTAGTCTTTGATTACTCTAGTTACAAAATTTTTTAAATACACTTTTTCTATTAATTTAATTTAATTAAATAGCACAAGACTTTTCCCCCCAGGTTATTCGGTAGATATTAATTATTATAAATCTATTGAGCACTTCTGGTTACAAAATAAAATTGGTTTATGCAATTGATTCTTTAATAAATTTTAGAAAAGAAATTCCTAGACCTGGAGCTATTCGATTTGAAAAGAATATTAAAATGTTTTTAATGAATTTAATTAACTGATTTTGCTTATAAGAATGATTCTACAATATTAACTTAAATACTAATTACAAGTTTTCCTTAAACTAGTACTTAGCTGAGGCTTATTGTTCTTGTTCAAATTTATAGCCTTTGAATTTATTTTATAATCAAATTTCTTTCACCACTATACTTTTTTATACTTTCACTAACATTAGCTTCTATTAACTTTTATTTAGGCTAGCTTTCTTAATATTCAAATTCTTCCTCTAATAAAATTTCTGGACCAACTAAGTTTAGCTTCCAGTACCAAGGCTCTTTTTTTCAATATGAATTTTTCTTATTTGAGACTCTAGAGAAAAAGAATAAAACGTTTTTTTCATTGTTGAAACATCTGTTAAATAACACACTGATTATTTGATTTTTCATATCCTTTCATGAACAGTTAAGTTTTGATACTACATGGAATAATTTTATGTCTTGTAAATTTCTTTCTTAATCTTGTGTTGTTTTATTTATAATTGAGTGCTGTTTCTTCTTTAAATGGGGTTTTAATATTGTATCATAACCTTTTTTAGGTTATGGCTCAAGGGTTTACATTTTCTGTTTATCCATGTCTAATTTACTTATAATATATTCCGAATTCTTGTTTGTTATTTATTGTTTTAGTGGTTTATATAAAAAAACGTTAGTGTCCCCTATTATAAAAATTAAAAAATAAAACTTTATAAGAACAAAATTACCTCCATAAATCTAAAGTTACTTAAACTGTCAATCACTGTTTATATATTTTATTTTTTTCATTTGAATAATATATTTTTTTTTTGTTTTAACTCACTAATAGAGTCTTATTCAATACAATTAACAAAAAACAAAACTTTGATTACATCACCTAACACATATAACAAATTAATTAACAATTATCATAACAAAGTAATTAATTTTATTATTTTTTTTAACATTAATTATCAGTGATTAAGTCCTTTTTCTTATTCTACATACATATTTCTTTACTTATATCTAGCATTTCTTTCATTACAAGTACTTATACATCATTATTCATTAAATCTGGATTCATATATACATCCAGGTCACTCATCCATCCAATAGATTCTTATTTTCGAATGTTTCATTTAGTTCTTGCTAGTTTTAGATTTGTGGTAATAGCCCACTTGTCTCTTATTAAGTATTTCTTTCATAGTTAAGCTCAAATTCTCCTTATTAGTACATTATGTAGTTCGCTTATTACATACATAATATATTTTTATTTTTTATTAACTCGACGCAATTCAATTATTTTATAATTATCATATTACCTCCTTCTTAAACTCACCTAAATTAAATGACATAATTCTATTGCCATATTAACATATTTGCTCCAATCTCCCCTTCAATTCTATAAATTCATTAATTAACCATATTTTATATTTATTTATTTTAGTCAAATCCATCTCTCCCCTCTTAGTTACATCCAGTAATTTTTAGTCTTATTCTGTATTTATTCATTGGTCATGTCCAGGTAGGTTAGTCTTGTCAGATTTGTTCATGCGACATCTCCCTCATATCATAATATCTTTTCAATTACCTCTATATTCGGTTCTTTATTCTCACTCTTGTCATAAGTATTCTGGTATGGATTTCTTTTTATCACATTTGTATGAACGAACCTCCTTTCTGATTCCTTCTGCATATGTGTTTCTACCCATTGATTCGTAAATTGCACTTTAGGCCTATTCCCCTCTATATTCAACTGGCCTACTTGGTCCCCTTTGTTCAGGTCCATGTCTTCCTCTGTATGTTGTATTTCTCTCTTCTCTATAATTTGTTATATTTCTAGGCCTTTGTTTGAAATTATTCTGTGGCCTATTCCAATGTTCCCTATCTCTCAATCTGAAATTTACATTTCTTTCCTCAATATCTTCCTCGTTCAACAATCGCTCCATTTCTCTAATATACTTGATGTTTTGCACCCTTCTAGCTGTCTGTAAGTTTTTGTTGCAATGCCTTATTAATCTTCTTACGATCTCCTCCTCAGATGGTGGTGGTGTCATGTTCCTTAAGACCACAACCATTTCAATAAAATAATCAGCTCGACTCACTCCAGTTCCCACTCTATATCTATCCATCTTAATTCTCTCTTTTATACCTTCCTGTATCTCCCTGGCTCATCTCCTTTCATGAACAGTTAAGTTTTGATACTATATGCAATAATTTTATGTCTTGTAAATTTCTTTCTTAATCCTGTGCTATTTTATTTATAATTGAGTGCTGTTTCTTCTTTAAATGTGGTTTTAATATTGTATCGTAACCTTTGTTTAGGTTATGGCTCTAGTGTTTACATTTTCTGTTATCCATTTCTAATTCACTTATAATATATTCCGAATTCTTGTTTGTTATTTATTGTTTTAGTGGTTTATATAAAAAAACGTTATATATATATATATATATATATGAAGTTAATATATTACTATTTTTGAGTAATTTTATCCACCATTAAGTGCAATAATTTTACCTTGAGTGATGAGGCACCTTTCGGTCTTTGACCATTCTGTCAAAGATTGCCAGAATGGTCAAAGACCGAAAGGTGCCTCATCACTCAAGGTAAAATTATTGCACTTAATGGTGGATAAAATTACTCAAAAATAGTAATATATTAACTTCATAAAGTCAGTGCAACGGAAAAACAATGGATAATGTTAAATATCAAGAATATATATATATATATATATATCTTATGCAAGTTTTCAATTGTTTAAAAATGCAATTTCATTCATATAATCAAGTTCAAATATTTTTTTTAAAAGCTATACTGGCAGACAATTGATGTTAATACAGTTTTATCAAATATTTATTCATTAATTTAAGTTAAAAATTTGATGTCTTAGTCGGATTCCAACTATGGATCTACATGTTTAAAAAAACAGCACTTTTACCACTGAGCTAACTTTCCCAGAGATAAGAATTGCTTAAAGATGTACTATATGAAATTATAAGAAAAATTCTCTTTGCAATAGTGAAGTATTACAAGAGCTTGATAGAATGAGAAGTTAAAGACCACTATCATCTTCTAAGATATTTGTTTTATATTTTGCCACTTAATATTGTGATTGTCATTTTTTTCTAAGTTTAATTTAACTTCAAACGCTACTGCCGTCGGAGGATTTAATAAAACGAGAAGTCATCGATATTAATTCTAAAATAGCATTGAGTACAATTAACGGACATTAAATCCTTCACCGGCCTTGGACAGTGCGTTCAAATAAACATATGAATTTTTAACCAATATAAAAAAGAAACATTAAATAAATCGTTTACCTGTTGTGAGTCGTTACTAGGGCTTATGTGTTACCTCTTACTGGTTCCCTCAGGAAGCTAGCATTTGGCCGGATGCAGTCCATTGGTTGCCAGGAAGACGTCTTCTCTCTCGACTCGCTAGTTTGGGTCTCTCTCAACGACTCGTCTTATTTCAGTCTTAAAACTATACCGGAAATATTAAACTTTGCCCACTAAGCTGTTTTACTATCGGTCTCTCAAGGACAAACCGTTTGCTCTCAGAAATATTTCCGATCGAATTAGACTATTTAGGCGGTAATACAAAATAACGTTACAAACTATAGACAATGTTCTTCCTAATTTGTTATCAAAGTTTGGTGATCCATTTGTCCATCAACACTGGTTGTTGATGCTCTAAGTACGTCTAATGAAATATATCCAAACCATTTCTTTATGTCTTTTAACCAAGAATCCTAAATTTCCTCTCTGAACTCTTTCCTTATATTTCGTCTTCTATTAGTATTAGAAACTATTACTCTCTTCAGGTTCTCTTTATAACTAATTTTTCTCTTATTGTTAGAATCAGTTCTTTTGTATCTGCATTGAGCAAGAATTTACTCATTTGTTATTTTCAAAACTCTAAGCATTTTACATATATGGCTATAAAAACACATCTCAAAGGCATATATAGTTATTTAAATTATTAGGTTGAGTATTCAACTTTTGTACCCATATAATAAAATTGGGAGATATAAGGTCTGATCATATGCATTCTAAGCACAGGAGTTAATTCAGATTTTGTACTAAAAAAAAACTTTCATACTGAATTAATCCTTTTTTAACTAAAAACACTAGTACATATGTTACACTTGTCTATAGTAGCACTTACTTTTTTGATTTTTGAGGATGGCCGTTTCGGGAGTTGTGTCCCATTGTCAACTCACACCGTAACTAACCACTTGGTTATTATAGGTTAAGGTGGGGTGGGAT
This sequence comes from Prosapia bicincta, assembly GCA_036971475.1. Classification (NCBI taxonomy): domain Eukaryota; kingdom Metazoa; phylum Arthropoda; class Insecta; order Hemiptera; family Cercopidae; genus Prosapia; species Prosapia bicincta. The sequence goes on from JBAIZL010000004.1 coordinate 106,674,430, forward strand.
ATTAGGTAGGAATGTGGGTGTATTTTGGAGAGTATTGAGGTTATAATGTCAAAAAGTGTATGCGAGTTATAGTATAATTTGGTGTTGAGTATGTGTATAGGATGTAGTTTGAAATGTTTGTATATCTCGTTTTGTTGGCTATTTTTGTTTTGTTTGTGAAAAATATGTAGGTTAGATGCTATGTTTGTGTAGTTATGGTTTGTGAATATTAGTTGTTCAACGAAGTTTGATTGGATGTTTCTGTTTGTGAGTGCTTTTATGTGTTCTTGGTAGCATGTGTAAAAATACCTCCCTTTTTGGCCTATCTATAAACTGGGGCACGAACTGCAAGTTAGTTTGTAAACACCAGCTGAGTTGAATGTGTCTTTGTTTATGTTGTTGGGTTTAAATTATTTGTTGAGGTTGTTGTGTGTGGTGTTGGCTATTCTGTAATTGTATTTTCGAAGCATTAATTGATTTGTTTTGGGGATCTGTATGGTATTGTTAGGTATTTTATGGATTTGTCGTCTTATGTATTTGGAGCTGGGCTATTGAGTTTTTTTAGGCGGTTGTATAGTTTGTCAATCATTGTTGTGTTGTATCCATTGGTTTATGTCATATGTTTTATGGTGTTTAATTCTTGGTAGTGTTCTTCTTTGACAAATGGAGTTTTTAGTAGGTGATATATCATGTTGTTGTAAGCAGCTAGTTTATGTTAGCGTGGGTAGTTTGATGAGTAGTGAATGGTAGTGTTGGTATTGGTGAGTTTTTGGTATATTTTGAATTAATGAATTTGTACGTACATGTAATTATAAGGTCTATGAAATTGAAGGAGTTGTTTGGTTCTGTTTTGATGGTATGTTTTAGTTTTGGATGTATGGAATTAAGATGATTTAAAAATATTTGTGACCAGTGTTTGATGTTGTCTTAGTGTTTATTGAAATGTAAAATGTGGTTTTGTTCAATGTTGCGTATGAATATTTCTGCTAAGATGGTAGCTATGGAGGATCCAATAGGTAGGCCGTCTTTTCGGGTGTAGAAAGTGTCATTGTGGGTAAAGTTCAGTCTTTGGTACTTGAATAATAATATATTATATTATTAAGTGATATAATATTAAGTTATTAATAATATATATATTATCATCTGTTGATTCCATCTTTGTTGAGCTACTAGTAATCACTAAACACTTTTAAGGTTTACGTAGGTTAGGGTGGGGGTGGGATATTTTGGTGATGTGGGTGTATTTTGTGTGTATTAGGAGTTATGATGTCAAAAAGTGCGCGTGAGTTGTAATGTAATTGTGTATTGAGTATTTGTGTAGGGTGTAGTTTGAAGTGCCTGTATATTTCGTATTGTTCGGTTGTGTAGCGTTGGTTATTTCTGTGTTGTTTATGAAGAATTTGTAGGTCAGATGTTATGTCTATGTAGTCATGTTTTGTGGAGTTGAGATGATCGGCGAAGTTTGATTGATAGTTATTGTTTTTTAGTGCTTTTATATGTTCTTGGTAACGTGTGTAGAATGACCTCCCTGTCTGGCCTATGTAAAAACTGGGGCATGAACTGCAAGTTATTGACAAATTATACAACCACCTAAAAAATAAACGTAATAACCCAAATACAAACACACAAGATGACAATCCCATAAAATACTTATCAATACCATACAGATCATCCAAAACCCACAATCTAACTAACACACTAGGAAAATACAACTACAAAATAGCTTACTCCACACACAACACTCTCAACAAACAATTTAAACCCAACAATATCAACAACATTTACAACACCATTGGAGTTTACAAACTAACTTGAGTTCTACACCCAGAAAGTTTTATGTTCCTAAATCTCACAAAATATTTCTCCCAACCAGCACAGGTAATAATAGTCTACTGTGCTCTCGCTCTCTCTCTTCCTTAAAGGCAACATAAGAGTTTAAAAAATTGAACTTTGTGAATCTTTGTGTAAAGATTTAAACACTAGAGTAAAGATTATGTGAATAATAAAATTAATTTTTATGCATGGCAATTTAAAGATCGTTACTGTAAGTAATTTTTTTCAGGTTCATAACATCGAGTGTGATGTAATGTCAAGCTTCATCTATGAACTGAAGGTAAAAATATTTTATAAATTTATTTTAAGAGCTGTATAAATTAGTAGGTATAATTTATCATTGTGATGAAATTTTGTTTAAGATAGCTAATATCACATTTATTTATTGTTGGGGATAATGTAATAAAAGTAATTTTGGCTGTAGAGGATGTAAAAATGTTAAGAAATAAATAATAAAAATACTTAAATAAGGTTGCCGGGAAATTGCAGTAATAAGAATTACCCCCACTAATTGCAATATTTACTGCAGTAAATATTTCTTAAAGAACTATTGAGTTTTAAAAAGATAAAAACAGACGCTTGAAGAATATTATGGGTTTTGCAGTTCACATCACTTATCCTTGAGGTTTAGTGCAGCACGTTATCAATGTTGGCTTACTATAAACACTAGTTTGCTCACTACTTTATTTATAGGAATTGAGGTGGAATTTTAAGAAAGAAAAAGAAGTATTTGTTCTTTTGTGGTTTGAGGTATTCTGACTTTTATTGTGTATTGTAATACACAGTTGCAGTGAGAATTGTTGCTTTAGGCATCAAGATGATACTGTGGTAATAGTCTAGCAAAAACAGCTAGAGTAAGTGGTCTCTTGCCACAATCAAGGCAAAAGTAAAATAAAATAAAGCTTTATAAAATCACTTTAGTTTAGTACATTATTGTGTAAGCTAAATATTTTAAGCCTATATGAAAAGACCCAAATAACTAATATTTGCCAAACAGAATTGCTGCTTGACACCTTAACAAATTTGACATGAGGTGAATTGTCTGTGTAATATATTGAATGTAATTCCAGACTCAACGTTAAATTTAAATTTGGTTGTTCATTTTCCATATTAATTAACTTCATTTTTAAGAAGGGTTTTTGAAATTGATCTATTTTATAAAATTTTGCTTTGAAACAAATGAACAGCCCATATTAACAAAAAACATGTGACATTTTAGGATTAATTTGTTAATTTCAAGAATATATGTAAAGTCTTGAAATACTGTAGCACAAAATTATACTACCACAATTTTTCTAATTAGTATGTTTTCCATTGATTAAAGGGTGCATATTAAAGGTTCCATACCCTATTACAAAATACTGTTTATTTTTATTTTAAAAAGTATTCATTGATTCAGATATGTTTTTACAAAATTTTATTCTTTCTTTCCTGAATTTTAAAGTAGTTCTTTATGTGTACAAACATCTAATTCCATAATTAACAAATATTAATAGAGAGATTTTATTTTATAATTATGGTTACCTAATTATTAGCTGTATAAATGTCTTAGTAATAGAGAATTTACAACATTTTATTAATCACTTAAACATTAGCTTATGACTATCCGAACTTTAAATTTAGTAAATTTGTTAAAACTTACAGACAGAACGTTTTCGATTGCTATGTGCCGACATTCATCAGTGTCTTCTGCTTGGAGATGTTGGGTCAAGCGGTGACGGTTTTAAAGGTAGAGTGAAACTATCGAAAACCTACCTTTAAAACCGTCACCGCTTGACCCAACATATCCAAGCAGAAGACACTGATGAAGATCGGCACATAGCGATCAAAAACATTCTGTCTCAGTAAGTTTTAACAAATTTACTAAATTTAAAGTTCGGATAGTCATAAACTATTGTTTAAGTGATTAATAAGATTCACCGAACTTAATGGACTACAAAATTCAATAACATTTTATTAATAATTAAATCATTATTTATTCTTAATTCAAATCTGTGTCAAAACATCACTGTTATTAGTAATATAATAAATTAAATTCAAAATCTTGTTGCTGTTCATGACGAGTGGGTTGTTAATTACTTATTTTACTTTTGTTTTATTACACAAGCAAAATTGTAACAAATATTAAATTATTTGAACTGTAGAAATTAACAATTTAAAACACATTTTTCAAACCTCCACCTCCAGTCTATAATATTTTTGATCTATCATCTTATTTTACAGGTTTCTAGTTTGTTCTGTTACAGTAATTTACAGAATGGGATTTACTTATTTTCTTCTTTAAAATATTTGTTCTTTAATATGAATTAAATGTAGCCTATAAAATATATTTAAAATGGATAATTTGTTTAAACTGATTTTTAAATTGTACATATTTGTATCTTGTTACAAACTTGAATGGAATAAAGGAAGAGTTATTCAATTCTATCTGTTTCTATGTTTTTCTCTCTACAGAATGCTGCTCGATAAATTATTGTGTGGCCTAAAAATCCCTACATCTTACTTAAGTTATTTATATAAAGTATTTTTTAAATTGTTTAGAAATGGTCTGATTACTTTGGCATAACTGAAGATTCAAATTTATTTAAGAACAACATCAACGAATATAATGGAGAAGAATCACATGAATTACATCATTTTCCAGATGAAGAGAAGATCAGTAATGTAAATACAACAATCTAATTAAATTTCATTTTAAATATTCCCATTAATAGACATTTAAAAATTGTTGTTAAAATATTTTAAATATACGTATATCTTGTGTGTTTCAGTAGATCTAAATTTATTTATTTAAAATTTCTTTGCTTGTGAATCAATTTTGTTTTACTTTTATATATACCTTTACCATTAATAATTATATAATTTTCTTTTTATTTCTCCTAATAATATTTATTTGATGAGTAGTTATTTTTAATCATTACTTCTTTAAGAGAACTCCTTTTATTTATTACGTTTTACACTAACTTAGGTTAGCCCCATTGTTATTTAACAACAAATATATTTTATTCACCCCTTTACAATTTTTTCTTTGCTGCTATTCCTTACCCTAACTCCTAATACTTACGGGTGGTGTCCATTGAGGAAATGTCCTAAGTTAACAATCCTGCCTAAAAGCCAAAACCTGTAACTGCTTAACTTAGATTTGTTAGGAATAAGTTCCTAAGGTCGACAAAATCAATTAGCTTACTATTGCTTCAGCTAGCAAATATTCAAAGGTTAGTTCAATTCTTGGAGGTGTTATACACTTGAGGCCTTTTGGAAGTGTTATACACTTGAGACATAGTTCAAGGGAACTGTGAAACCATCTGTTTTTATTTAAAGTACAACTGACAACTGATAGTTGAAAACTTAAGCTTTTATTTCCTATGTAACTTTTCTTTCTCACACACACTGAAAAACTACAGGTTTTTTTGTTTCAATAAATTTATTAACGTCTTTTGAAAGCTGCTAATATTTTTTAAAAAAGTTTTCCAATTCTCTGTAATTAGAAAAATGTAGTCAAGCCCTTTTTACTTGGTTGTACTGAATATCTTGTTTGATATACATAGGAGGAATTTTGTTGGAATGGAGATATTGTAAATGATTTGTTGGCTTCTGTGGACTCTTAAGGTGTTCAATCACATTGTTTTACATCTACATCTAATTGTAGAAACATGATGGCTGTTGTTGATTTTTTCCCAGGTAAATTAAAGAATTTTCCTCAAGTGGAAAATAATACTACACTCTTCAAAAGTCCTTATCTTGGGTTGTACTTTTAAAATGAATACAGTAATTTCATACAAAATTATTTTTCCAATTATTCATTCAGGAAACTAATTTTAACTCATATTTTGACTAAAAACACTTGAACATTTGTTAAAGTGTTTTTAGCAAAAAAAACTAGTAGCTCAATTGAAGACGGAATCAAATAATATTTCATATTTTGAATACTATGCAAGCAAGATCAGTTCTATAGTTAAAAAATAATGTTATAGAGGTAGTTATACTTATATTAGAGGTAGTTTTACACATATTTTAATAATTTACATGATAACACATAATTATTCGACAAAATGTGTAAATTGAACTAGTTTTTACTGTTTTATGTCTTGCTGCTTCATTACAAAGTATTAAAAAGGTAAATAATGACACTTCCTATATAAAATAGTGTATTGATTCACCAACAGTGACTTATCTCTCTTTCACTATAGGTCATCTACTTTTGGTATATACAACTCTTTATGTCGTCCTCCAAGATGGTTTTATATTTTCTCCTTCATTTTCACAGCTGCAATGATTCTATCATATTCAAGGGGTTTACTGTTGTAATCTGTATTCATCTTTTCTTCATAACTTTCCAAAATTTAAATTTTGGATTTAGAAACTCCACAATTAAAAATTTTTTTTAATCAATGAATTTTTTTCAAGACTACATATTAGTAAACAGGTCAACTTAATCCATTGAGTCTGTGATCAGAATTAATATAATTTCAAAATCGATATTTTTCAAACTCTTTATTAAATTCTTCTCTTCATTAATAACTAAGACTAAAAATGAAAGGAACTTAACCTTGTAACATGATTTTAATAAAATATCAGTAAGTTAGTGGGTTAAGACAAGATTTTAATTTTTTTTAAATAGTAGATTAAAATTAATTGTTTAATGTTTTATAGCTGGATACAGAGTTACAACCAACATTTGGTGAAGGCCCTTCAAAGTTAACGAAGGAGTTATACGAAGAGGAAAAATATGAAGAGTCAACGGATCATAAAGAAGTGAATGATCTATTTGTAAAAACAGACAAAATTTCAGCAAATGATAAACTAGATCAAGAAGTTTCTTCTCAAAATTTGAATTTCAAGTCCAAAATCGATCCAGAAAACCAAGTTGAAATTCCTCCTCTACTTCAAGATGAATCGAAACAAAATGAAAATGTTGAGTCAGCAACCTCAATAGAAAGTATAGATTATACAGTGTTTGAAAATACTAGTGAAAATGAAAATGAAATTTTAATATATGAAGATATGGTTAAAATTGAATTTAAAGAACAAGAACCAAATACGCAGGAAGGGATCATTGAGGGTGATACAGATATTGAAAATCTTAATAAAAATAATGTCAAAGACCACAATATGTTTTCAAATGAAGCAGCTAATGATAAAGTCATTCAAAATGTTATCTCAATAGAAAATAATGAAGATTTCCATCAACCCTTGCCTCAAGCAGTAAATAATATTTCTCCAAGTAAAGAAAATCAGATTCCACAGAAGTCATTTGTAGAGCCACCAATGGCAGATGATGAAGATTTCATTAACACACTGTCATTATTCTCAAAATGTAACAATGCTGAAGGCTCATTATCTTGTATTAAGGAAGATTCAGTCAATAAAGAAGAGGAGAGTTTTTATGAAAGTAAAACTATTCTTGTAAAAACATCTACAGAAGTTGAAAGTCATTCTGATGTGTGTTCTTTATGTTCAGAAACACCTTCACCAAACAAATGGGATAGTTATGAAATACAATACGAAAGTAATGAAAATGAACATCAATAAAAGGAATTACAAATTTTTCATTAAGGAGGAATAAAGAGACAAAATAAATTCCCCAATAATTATTATAAGAAGGAAATAATAAAGTTTTATAATAAAGGCGAAACAAATGTATACATGTTTTCAGATAATAAATGAAGATATAAATACAAACATTAGAAATTATTTGAAAACTATTATTGTTGACAGTTTGTAAATTTGGTATGAATTTATACTTAGCATTTTTTAAACTTACTGAGACGAAATGTGTTTGCAATAAAAATGATTGAACAATTAATGGTCTTTTTCAGTGACTCTAGAGTGATTTTACAAAGATTCAACATTAAAGTTTCGCAGTACTTCATAGGCAATGGTATCCAACAATTATTAACTTACAGTACAGTCTCGCTAATCCGGTCTCCGATGATCCGGACGTCCGGCTAATCCGGACGGCCCAAAATTTTTGTTTAGTTATAGTATTTTACAGTGCTCAATCAGTCTGCCGTCAACAAAAATATTTATTTTTATACTTCTATATTTGTTATTTTTCAAAGGGGTTTTCCTACTCTAATAGACAAATAATATAATTTATTCATTAAAATATGAATTTACCATATTATTTGTTTCTTTTGCATATTAAAGTAGGAAAAACGTCTTTGAAAAAATATATTCACATTAGATCTCCCAACACTACAACGCACGTGACATCAGAGACATCTTGCGATAAACGATAGATAAAGGACCGCTGACTAAACGGATAGAAGACAGTCTATTCGTCTGGCGTCAGGTCAGTTGTGTTGTCGGACGCACCTTTATTGCTTCTCGCAAGATTTCTGCTCGGTTGTCATTTAATTCTAGTGCGATATTGATCTGTGTTTTTTATTTACGTCTCGTGCAGTGTTCAGTGAAAATGGCGACTAAACGTAAGTCAGTGACAGTGACGATAGAAATAAAAACTCCAAGCTTTATTTCGTATTGATGGAGGTGAATCGCGTACTAGAATTGCAAAAGAGTTAGGCGTGGGAAAATAAACTGTTTCCGATTGGAGAAAAAGCGACAGGAAATTGAAGATTTTTTTGCAAAAATGGTTAGTAAAGACAGTTTAGGCGGCAGAAGCACTTTAAAAAAACCAAAAAATTAAACCTTAGATGATGCTTTGTATGTTTGATTTTGCCAACAACGGGAAGAGGGTGTTCCATTATCGGGTGTGAATTTGCAAACGATCGCACTGAAAGTGAATGAAAAGTTAAAAGGAGGCCCTAATTTTACTGCCAGTGTCGGTTGGCTGTCACGGTGGAAGGAACGACACGGCATCCGTCAACTCGGAATAAGTGGTGAAATTTTGTCAGGTGACAGTGATGCCAGTGAAAAATTCAAAGACAAATTTGGCAAGTTTCTCAGAGATGAAAACTTACAGCCTTGTCAGGTGTTCAACGCCAACGAAACCGGATTAAATTATAAAATGTTCCCAAAAAAAACTTTAGCTTCCAAAATAGATTCAATAGCAAAAGGCCATAAAGTTAAGAAATAACGTATGACTTTGCTGCCCTGAAGCATTAGCTTCTGGCGATCTAAAATTTCCAGTTTTGGTGATAGGGAAATCTGCAAAGCCTAGGGTTTTTAAAAATGTAAATATAAGTGTTCTACAGGCCCAATACAAGTTCCAAAAATCAGCGTGGATGAACAGTCAAATTTTTAAGGACTGAAGTTTTTTGAAAACTTTGTTCCAACAACAGAAATGTTTTTAAAAGAGATAAAACTTCCTCGAAAAGCGGTTTTACTAATTGATAATGCCCCATGCCACCCAAATGAAGAATTGCGTCATGGTGACATTTTTGTTAAATTTCTTCCTCCTAACATCACGGCTCTAATTCAGCCGATGGACCAAGGCGTGATAGAGGCGATAAAACGGCGATATAGGAAAAAGTTAATTTTATCGCTTTTGTAACAACAAGAAGCAGATCCAGCTACACAATTTATTGAAATTCTTATAAAAGTGATTATAAAGGATGTCATTTATATGGCTGCAGAATCGTGGGAGGAAATTCAACCGTCTACACTCCAAAAGAGCTGGAAAAAATTGTGGCCTGAAGACCACAGGAAAGTGAAAAACCGACAGTCAACCCACTAATGACGACCCGGAATTTGTTCAGATTTTTGAACAATTGGAGGGTTAGGCCGAGTTGATTATCAGTGAAAATGACATTGGTTATCAAGTGATCAATTGTCACGGTGTGCACTGCAAACGTAGAAAATGACAGCTCGGAAGAGGAAGACTACACAGACGAAATGGTCAGCCCAACTAATGATAGGGCGGCTACAATGCTGGAGGGGTTGATGACCTACTTTGAGAAACAAACTGAAACGTCAACTGCGGAGCTACTGACCTTGAAACGCCTACGAGATCATACTGTGAAACGACGTCATTCATAGTTAAAACAAAAGAACATTACGGACTTTTTTCACTACGTTTTTAAAGTTTATTTTTGTTTCAGTTTCATTTTTGTTTGAGTTTTTTGTGCGTTTATACAGTATAGTGTAAATAACTTTATGTAAATAACATTTATTCAACGAGAAAGATGCTTTGATATTTATTCATGTCATACCTTTTCTGTTACAATTACAGGATTTTTTGCTAAATAAGCTATGAAATACTGTACTGTATAGCTATATTTAGGCCTCAATTTCATTAAAACTACAATTTAAATATGTTTCCCCGCCTATAACACATATTGTATGTATTTGTTTGGCCTTTTCCGTCTAATCCGGACTTTCGTTGATCCGGACAGGGTCCGGTCCCATCAAGTCCGGATTAGTGAGACTGTACTGTATGTTGATTATATACCGAACTATTCAATACAAGTGACCCTACAGTTGAGTCCGTCTTGATCTATTTGACTAATGTGTGACCCAACTGTTCAGTCAAGAAATTTTTAGTAAAAAGCCAAACTCTTTTTCCTGTTATTTCCACCATTATCATCCTAGTAATATCCTATAGGATTAATTTATATCCTGTTTTTATCCAAGCTTTAGAAAAATGAAGTCTGTCTTTAGGAATTCTAATCACAAATCACCAGGTAGAGTTTAAAACAGGCTCATTTTTGTTAATTTGCAATTTTTTGTATGAATATAGTTATGTCTTATATTGCAAATTTGCAAAATAAACTAACATTTATATATTAGTTTCAATATAAACCCTATAACATTTTCTACCCCTTGAGTCTCTATTTTTCCCAGGAAAAATATAATGAATAATATCCCATTCAGAATATGAATGGTATTCTGTCTCATATACTTGAGTCCCATAAAATGCTTTGGTTGGGCATTTTTAAAAATAAATAAATATTTCAAAATTTATTTTAGAAATTTAGAAACACTCGACCGGTCTTAAATCAGGAACATAGATCTATTAGCTTTTTGAGAGCAGACTTGACAGTGGCTATTGAATCACTCAAAAGTTCCTAATTTGTTGTCTACTCAAAGCCGCCTTTTGAAATTATTATTAGAATAGGAGTTTGCTTAGGATATAATTAAGTTATAAAAAGAGTTTGATTTTCATTTAGTATATTTTTTACCCATTTTCACTTTGGTAAAAAGAAACTCGTAACACTAGTTACACTTTTGGTATTGACTTAGCAAAAAAAACTGATATTTTTTAATAGACAACTTTTGCACTAGGTCAGCGTATTATTCAATGCTGTGAGTTACAGACAAGACTGTTGCTCAGGTGTGTTGTGTTGATGTGAATCTGAGGTGTATTGTTTTTCTGTGGTGTGTTATTTTTCATAGTGTAGTTGTTAATTATGTGTTCAAATATAGTATTTGATTGTGAGTGTGTTTTGTCATTTAGAATGTGTTGGTGATAGTTTTGTAGTGTTAGTATACCTCCAACCATTCTAGATGACAAAACACACTCACAATCAAATACTATATTTGAGCAAATATTTAACAACTGCTCTCTGAACAATAACATTCCCCAGAACAGAAATATACCACAGACTCATGCCATTTCAACACAACTGAGCAACAGTCTTATCAGTGACTAACAGCATTGGATAATGTGCTGACCTAGTGCGAAACGGGTCTACTAAATCAATCAGTAAAAAGTAGTGGGTTTTTGCCAAGTTAATACAAAAAAGTATAAACATTTGTTGATTTCATCTTCGCGTGAGCTACTAGTAATCACTAAACACTTTTAAATGTTTTAAACTTGCATATAGTAGCACTTACTTTGCTTGTTGGAGGACGGCCATTTTGGAAGATGTTTCCCTTTGTCAACTCAGACCGTAACTGATCTCAAGGTTTACGTAGGTTAGGGTGGGGGTGGGATATTTTGTTGATGTGGGTGTATTTTGTGTGTATTAGGAGTTATGATGTCGAAAAGTGCGTGTGAGTTGTAATGTAATTGTGTATTGAGTATGTGTGTAGGGTGTAGTTTGAAGTGCCTCTATATTTCGTATTGTTCGGTTGTGTAGCGTTGGTTATTTCTGTGTTGTTTATGAAGAATTTGTTGGTTAGATGTTATGTCTATGTAGTCATGTTTTGTGGAGTTGAGATGATTGGCGACGTTTGATTGGTAGTTATTGTTTTTTAGTGCTTTATATGTTCTTGGTAACGTGTGGAGAATGACCTCCCTGTCTGGCCTATGTAAAAACTGGGGCATGAACTGCAAGTTAGTTTGTAAACTCCAGTGGTGTTGTAAATGTCGTTGATATTGTTATTGGGTTTAAATTGTTTGTTGAGAGTGTTGTGTGTGGAGTAAGCTATTTTGTAGTTGTATTTTCCTAGTGTGTTAGTTAGATTGTGGGTTTTGGATGATCTGTATGGTATTGATAAGTATTTTATGGGATTGTCATCTTGTGTGTTTGTATTTGGGTTATTATGTTTATTTTTTAGGCGGTTGTATAATTTGTCAATAACTTGCAGTTCATGCCCCAGTTTTTACATAGACCAGACAGGGAGGTCATTCTACACACGTTACCAAGAACATATAAAAGCACTAAAAAACAATAACTACCAATCAAACGTCACCGATCATCTCAACTCCACAAAACATAACTACATAGACATAACATCTAACCTACAAATTCTTCATAAACAACACAGAAATAATCAACGCTACACAACCGAACAATACGAAATATACAGGTATTTCAAACTACACCCTACACACATACTCAATACACAATTACATTACAACTCACACGCACTTTTTGACATCATAACTCCTAATACACACAAAATACACCCACACCACCAAAATATCCTACCCCCACCCTAACGTAAGTAAACCTTGAGATCAGTTACGGTCTGAATTGACAAAGGGACACATCTCCCGAAACGGCCGTCCTCAACAAGCAACATAAGTGCTACTATATGCAAGTTTAAAACATTTAAAAGTGTTTAGTGATTACTATTAGCTCACGCGAAGATGAAATCAACAAATGTTTATACTTTTTTGTATTAACTTGGCAAAAACCCACTACTTTTTACTGATTGATTTAGTAGACCCGTTTCGCACTAGGTCAGCACATTATCCAATGCTGTTAGTCACTGATAAGACTGTTGCTCAGTTGTGTTGAAATGGCATGAGTCTGTGGTATATTTCATTTAAAGGTGCTACTACATTTAAAGTGTTTAAAAACATTTAAAAGTGTTTAGTGAAAAAAGTATAATTCATACAAAAACCTGAAGATGTACAACACAAAAATTGCAAGTTTTAAAAACACTTGTAAATATATTACACTTGTCTATAGTAGCACTTACTTATATGTGAGTAGGACAACCGTTTCAGGAGATGTGTCCCATTGCACATAGTCTGAGTTGGAAATGGGATACATCTCCAGAGTATGAATCTTACTTTTACTTTCAACTACTATAAAAAATAGTACTTCTGTATACAAGTAACATATTTACAAGTGTATCTTTTATGTTATTCCTCTTTCTGAATTTTTTATTCTGATCTTTGGTTTTTGTTACAAAGTATTTTCTAGAAATTCATGGTTTGCCAATCAAACCTTCTAAAGTTAAAGTATGGCCTCATGAAAAGGTATAAACCATATCCAGTCCAATTGACTTAAATGTGAAGATCTATACACATATTAAAACATCAAGAGATGTTCCTATTACACACTATTGATGATTTTGAAAATATTGACCTATATTTGATTTTGAGCTTTAGTTTTCTAATGAATTTTAGTGTGAAAAGTATCCAGGTTCTCTTTTTCTTTTATTTGTTTTTATGTAAAAAACTAAATTCTACACAACATAAAAATTCAAATTGCTTTAGTAACATTTATAATTAGGTAATTTAAATTACAAATTTTAATAAATATAATGAATTAATTGCTTTGTTTAAAATTTATAAAATCATCTCTAAGGGTAAATATGTGTCATTCTGCTCTAATAGTTTGAAAGAAAGAAATGAGATTAATTTTCCTGGAAGAGCTCACAGATACATTTTAAACGAAAATCTTTGAGTTTTCTTTAATAAGATTGGCCAAAGAGGTTATTTACAGGATTTTAACTATATTGAAGAAATCGTATTGCTATTTAGTTGGCTCTATATTTTCTAAACTCCTCCACTCCGTCCAAAGACACATAAATAGCACATTTTAACTGATGATTCAGATGTAAATTACTTTTAAAATTTGTACAAATTTCCAACACGATTCTTTTCGTTCATCCATATCTTAAAAGGGATTTGACACGGGTATGTAAACACTTTTATACAGACTCCAAGGTTTTTTGGAAAGGTTAAGTATTTACTTGACCAATATAAAAGACGTACCCAAATTAATTTCTGTAAATAACACAAAACTGAAATAGGAATTGCTAATGTTATGCTCTGGTATATATCATCTGCAGTTTGAAAATTATTTATTTTTCGTATCGAAACGAAAGGGTTTCGAATATTTGGACAAGAAATGTTTGAAAATATACACCAAGTTGATCGATTATTTACAAAAGTAATAAAGCTAAATCTTGTAGACAAGCAGAAGTATATCCCTCCACTCATTCTCATCATTTCAAATATGTTTCATCATCTCAGATTTGTTTTAAATATGAAAGCTCAAGCCATATTCCTTAGCCAAGATTTTCAGAACTAGCCAAGCTTTTAATCTTCACACCTTCAATCAAATAAATCATGCTTTTTATTAAATAATCCTGGAGATCAAATTTGGAGTTCACTTTTTTATTGGTTCAGATATTGTATTAGATATTATGATATTAAAAATAATTACATTTTAAAAATATTAGATATTTAAAATAGAATCATTTAAAATGATTATAAATAAAATAGATGTAGCATCATTTTCCTGTTTTCTAAAATAAGATCAGTACCTGCATTATTTTGCTCTGTCCTATCAACCAAAGTTAATCTTCATTGGAGCCGGTTTACAGCCTCAAACTGAGGAATAAAAAAAGGTTTATTTGGTATAAAATTGAGAATAGTATATAACAAACAAAAATATCTACATATACCCTAGGCGCCACGTTATTTTGTATTCTACAACTTCAAACTGTTCAGCAGGTACGTTGTCGTGATGTTGAACTCAAAATAATATTTCTGTTATTATTTGTCAGCGATAATTTGGATGCGTGATGTATAAACTTGCATTGTTATTTTGTTCCTCCCTAATGCATATCTCGTAAACTTTATCGATAATTCAAAAGATATACAGAAATTTATTATTGGTCTGTTTCATGACATTGTTGTAGTAAATAAAAAAATAAATAATTTTATCATTATATCCGAAAAAGCTCTCTCAAATTGGCTATCTAAGTTATTTGCTATATCGCAATTCAATATCTCTTAATAATACAATATTAATGGGCATTATCCATTATGACTTATGTTAATTGTGTTATAATAGATATGTTTTACATTCATTTCACATTGCCAGCTGATCACTTTAAATTTTTATCAAGCACATCCACTTCCTTTTTTTGGCGTTTGCCTACAAAGGCTAGTTAATTTTTAGTTTTATAGTGTTTTATTAAGGGTAAATAATCCTGATATCTAACTAAAACAAATGTTATGCTTGAATAATAATAAAATAATTATTATGAAAATAATGTACGTATATACCTATGAGTGCTAAATAGGTTAAATGTACTTAATCTTTCATTGAGCACGAGCGTGAATTCTGGAATCTATGAAAAATTTTGTCTTCCTTGTTGGGTGTTGAAATGTAACAATTGAAATAAAACAAGTTTCTATAATGGCAGATGATAGAGGGTTTGATAATTTTAGGCTATATGTGTAAATTATTATAAATTACCCATGTTTGTAACGCAATGTCGCGGCTGGCTGATTATTTTGTTATAGTCGGATATGATCACGAAAAAGAAAGTAAGCTATTTTGTTATTAACTGGTTTTAATTGCCAAATAAATAGATAATAGTGACTTAAATCACACACAAACACTTGGCTAATTGTACAAGTTGTTACTAGTTTTATAGTTTTATGTAATATTTTCGTTTTATACTAGATTAATTAGAAATAAAAAATTTGGTTTAAAGTATTTTCGGGTTAAATTTATTGTCTTTAATTTATGAACTTTTTAGACAAATTTGAGCTGTCAGTTTTAGTAAGGTTAGGATTGATTAAATCTGACCAAAATTTATTTCTAAATTGTGGAAAGTACAACTAGATAGGAAATTTCTCAATCATCTAAAGTAGTTTCGTTATTCAATATAAATGTAAGTAATAGGATTCTGAATAGTTTACAAATCTAATAGTAAGCTGTAGGAAGACAAACCTTAAAATTAGTGGTCATTGTTAATTTTTTTTGCATATGTTATTTAGAATCACATTATAAGAAAGGGAAAAATAAGTATAAATATTGTGTACGAGAAATAGTGGCCATAATTTGAAATATACAAACCTAACCTAAATTTAGAAACAACTTGCATTGAGCTATGGCATAGTGAAAGCCTTTTTTTACGATATAACTATATGGCAAAGTGTCTGGGTAAGGTAGGTTAGCTTATGGTATAAAAATATTATTTTATCTATCTAGAATCATGTAATTTACATTTAGAAAATTTATTTATTATTTTTTTGTATGTAATGACCCAACATATATAGTTCGGTTTAATCCTCAAACAAGATTACAGTAATTGTGAGTTTTAGCGGCCACCTGAGGTATGTATTGAAAATTGTTCAAAACCACATATTGTTCGAAAAGGACGATAAGCATAAGAATTAAAAAAAAAAATTACTTGAAAAGTTATATTTTATCAATTTAAAGTTGGGTAAAAAAATCAGTATGGAGCATTAAGTTGTGCATCGGCCGCAGAGGGATACAGTGATGTTATACATACCTACATGTAGATAATTGAGAAAAGTTTTGGTTTAATTTTTATGGTTTTTGCATATGTATATTTAAACCTACTTATAAAGTCTCCAGTTAGGATAGATTTGGTTTTAAATTTATACATTACTATATACCTATATTAAAATATACCTAATAAGTGTCCAGTCAGGATAGATTTGGTTGTATTATAATAGGGGAAGCCGGGGTAATAAGAGACAGGGCTAAAAAAAACCTTTAAATATAATTTTTAAATTGTTAAAAAATACACATAGGCATTTTTGACACTTTACCTTCCTTACCACACTCTTATTTACCCAATATTATACCTAAAAACATTTTTTCTTAACCTTTGAAAAATACCTTACATCCAAACATGCAGGGCAAAATCGGCCCTTTTTCTGGAAGAAATTTTATTGTAAAATTTTAGCTTGAATTTTAGAGATCCGTGTTATGTTATTTTGTGACCAAGATTATAAGGATTAACAAGCATTTTTTTAAATTTCTGGAAAACATAATTTAGGGTGAATTTTGAATGTGTCTCTTATTACCCCTTTTAGGAAATTTAAAGGGGTAATAAGAGACACATGTCTCTTATTACCCCAAATGTATAATGGGGTTCTGATGAAGAAAGCATTTCTTTGGACCAGTTATTGGAATCATCATCTGATGAAAGTCTGCCTGAAGAAATCAACCCAACCAAAATAGAGCCTCGTCTAGAAATGTACTATGCTGTATACTATGATCTTGACTGGTATGTAGGAAGAGTGATTGACTTCCCAGATGAAGGTCTTTCCAAAGTGAAATTTCTCAAGAAAGTGTTAAACAACTTTGATTGGCCAGTACATGATGATGTCCAAACTGTGCCAAAGAAGTTTGTGTTCTACGTTCCAATAAAATTAGATGGTAATGGGCCGTTCACCATCTCGAGAGGCCAACTAAGTAAAATTAGATTGGTCTACAATAGAATAAAGAAGGAATTTAAAAACTGATGTACTAGCCTAGTTTCCAAGCACATTTAGCCTACAACATTATGTTCTTTCCTTCTCTGACAGTAATGTGTTTTGTTTTATATATCAATGTTGCTATGATACTGTTTTAAAAAAATTCATTAAATATATTTTTAATATTAATTTAGCCAATTTTAAGTCTTGAAGTGTTTTTTTGTGTGTTATTTCATCTAATACTATCAGTTATCATTCATAAAGTGTTCATTCTATTAATCCGAATTAATTTAGGAAAAGGGTATTTTGTCTCGATGATCTATTTTGTCACTTTTTATACCCAGTTTTAAAATATACTCTCAACAAGTTTTATAAATTTTATTTTTTATTTTTACAAGTATAGGACAACCTATACTATGTGTAGATTACAAAAACTCTAATACCCATAGTTTAAATGTTTTTTTTTATTTAATACTAAGCAAAGTAAATTTTACAGTCCGACTTTTGCATTTTGTTTTTTGAACCTTAATATTTTGAAAACCAATGTACATTTTTTTTACTGACAAAAATTTAAATGCTCAGAATTGTCTGGATTTGTCTCTCATTACCCCCTCTTATTTTACATTAGTTCAATATGGGAAGCAATAGCCTTGTCTCTTAATACCCCGGTGGGGTAATAAGAGACACAGGGTTAAGCAAAAAATTCTATATTTTTTTTCTGATGAACATTTTGGTAAATATTTTTAAAACCTATACCAAAATTTTTGTTTTTTTTAGTACAACAACATATAATAATTTGAATTTAATCAATTACTTAATACCTTAGAAATATTTTTTTTTTGTCTCTTATTACCCCTTTTGTCTCTTAATACCCCGGCTTCCCCTACATTATCTAATTGGTTAAATTTATAAAATTAGAACCAAATCTATTCTGACTGGATACCTTATAGGTATATTTCAATATAGATATATAAAATTCGATTTCCCTGGCAATAACAAAAATAATAGTTATCGATATAGCTTCAGGACATGTTTTTGATTTATAAAGTTTAGATTGCTAAAACACCAACTACAGTAGTGACGTCACTATCACTCTGTGGCCAATGCACAATTTACTGGTCTGCACTGAATTTTTTACCCAACTTTAAATTAATAAAAAAATAACTTTCCGACTAAAAAAAATTCTTGTGCATATCATCCTATTTAGTGCTTTTGAACAATTTTCAATATGTATATCTCAGCCGTAGACAGTACAGAAAATTGCTGCTGTATTAAATGAAAAGTCTTTTTGCATGTTAGAATTTTACATGAAAAAGTCAGTAATTACTATATATCGTGCGTTTTGTAAGAAATTTAATAAGAACCCACCAAGTGACAATTCATTTTGTGTATGGTGTGTAAAATTCAAGTAATTGATTGTTTTTAAAAGCAGAAACCTACTGGTCATTGTTGAATACAGATGCCTGTGTTGAAAAAGTGTGGGCAAGTTGTATTTCCAACCCGTCCAAATCATCTGCGTCTGTAACCAGAAAATTAGGGTTATCATAAATTAGAGTGCTGATAGTTTGCTGTAAACGTTTATTACTCATAGTATTCTATTTACAACTACTGCAGTATTTATCTGATATTGATTTTTGTTTACAGTTAGGAGAAAATTTCATTAGATTAGGGTTTCTGAAACAAGATAATTTTTAGTGATGATGTGAGGTTCTATATTAATGGCAAAGTAAACCACCATTAGTTTTGGATTTGGGCTAGTGAAATCCCTCATGTCTATGTGAAATTTGTTCTTGATTCTCCAAAATTAATGTCTTGTGTGGGGGAATCTCTTGTGAGGCAGTTCATGGTTATTCTTTGATATAGACATTACATTGACCGGCATGATTTACTAGTAGGACATGTTAAACTATGGCTTATGTATGAGCTGCTCAACAAGATTTCATGAGCTTTTTCCAAAAAGATGGTAGTCATGCTCATTAATATAACTATGTTGACAGTACTTTAACACACAGTATATTGTGGCGACCAAAATCCCAAGACTACATGCCATGTAACTTCTATCCCTGGGGTTATATGAAAGAAATGGAGTTTGTCCTATCAAACCCCCATGATACCACTGATATTATTTTGTTGGCCATGCAGTCAACTTTGTCAAATGTGACATGTTGCAATGGGTTTTGGCAAGAGCTAGAGTTTTATGTTGATGTGCGCCGTAGAAGTAGAGAAGCACATATAGAACACTTATAAGTATTGAAAAAACTGGGAAAGTGCTCTTTCATACAGTTCTTATTTCATTGAAATTGGTGAAATGGATTTTCGTAATTAATTTTCTTAACTCCTAAGATTATTAGGAATCACCTTGTATATATTTTTTGCTACAGTTGCTTCCTGATAGTCTGAAATGAACAAGTCAGGACCAATTTCAGAATAAGCAAAACTATGAACCAAAATGAACACAATTGTTAAATACAATGTACAAAACAGTACTAAAAAGCTACTTTGTATCCTAAAATGCTAAAATATGGTATAGTACAGTATAACTACGATGATTAACACTTTGAGCTCGAATGTTCTCAAATTCATATCTCATAATGATGTTGGCGGTCTTAGTTACACGATTCACCGGTAGCTAGTAACATGAGTAATTGCACTGATCAGCTGTTCGTATGTTTGGCAACCCTAAATAGTTTTGGTTGAGGAATTATGTGTCTTAACTAACAACTCTCTTTTTTGTTAGTGTGCTACTTCTCGCATTAACGTCTAAAATATTTGTTGTTTATTATACTATTTTTTAATGTGAAATGGCTTCGAAACGGAAACATACTTTGGTTACACTAAAAGATAAACATAAAGTGTTGAAACTCTTAGTCAATGGTGAAAGCGCATTGAAATTTTCTGTTGAGTTGTAGTGGGGAATTCTACAATCACCGTCGTGAAGAAAAACTTGTCAATTTTCTATTTCTTCAACATGTAAGAGATTGTTTTGAAAGAACCTGACATCTTAGACGAGACTGAAGGTGAAGGAGACGACGACAGTTAGCAGAGGGTATCCCACTGACGTTGCGACTGACTTAGATGTTGTGCTATGTACGTAGAACATTAGTCCACCTCGACTTTTAGCATTAGCGTAATTTCGCTTTAAAAGAGAGGTCTTTTTCTCTTCGACAAAAAAAAGAATTTTTTAAACCAATATAGTTTAGAACTACATAATAACAACGTTATGTTTTGTTCATTACACTGTCTAACTTTGAAATGTTCTGTAATTTTGAGTACATAATACTGTTATTCACTGTTCTTTCTTAGTTTTTTTATTACTTTTCGGATTAAGCCGAATTTTGAATTACCGAAGTTCAGGTTATTAGGACTCCACTGTGTATATTTGTTTATTACCTATTATTTTTTTAGTGATTTTATTTTTTTGTTTGAGACTAATCTTGTTTGGCGATGATACCAATTTTGGTTATTTGGTATTTGTTCAGCATTGAAACATTTGTAAACAAATTATTAAAAAAATACCCCAACTCTCATACTTAGTACAGTAAGTATGTCAATAAATCAATCACAACAGGTACTTCCACTCTTACTTCTGCCTGTGTTTCCAGTTTTCTCGGGTAGATCAATTTAAAAAAGTACTCTGACTCCCTTTACAAGAACCTCATACATTCCACAAGTTGGCATTAGATTAGCACGCCGTCTACCATGGATTTGTCATAATTTACATTATTCTCTTCTGGATAAATTTCAGCCACTTTTTATTAAGTTTTTTTCAAATTGCTGTTAATTTGGCAATCGAACACGTGGGAACTGGAAATAAATACAAAATTTCATCTCAATGGGTCCAGTATTTTGTATGTGATTGAGTAATACACACACAGACACCATTAGATTTTTGTATAATATTATAGATTAGTTCCCAATAGATATATCAAACTTGCTGATTATTGTCCTGAAAACCAAGGAAAGGAAAAACAATGTAAAACAACATTTGTAAAGTAACTTATAACTAACCTCAAAAGATGAATAACAAACAATCACAACAATTACTATGTGTTTAAAAGTGATTGATACAGGTAATGATCAGCTTATTAAGTCAAGGTAAGTATTAAAGGAGTATAGACAAATCAAATGTTAAGGGGTTTTTCAAGGCCCATGGGGAGGTGCCCTGATGAAATTTCTAAATACAAATAGGCCAATGTGTTTACCAGGGACCCTATGAATGTCCATGTAAAATTTCAGCTCAATGGGTAAAGTAATATTTACATATATAATATATACATATATACAAAAATACATATATGTACATACCCTTATCCTAATCATATTTACAATCTATTCTCATCCTTCACAGATGATCGTAATAATGTTGGTTAATCACCTTAAAAGCACAAATACAATTGCTGTAATTTGGTTTTATGCACACAAAAAATTTAAAAGTATTTTATGTGTACTTGTTACCTTTTTAATTTTTAAGTGGCTTATAGGTGTAACAAATTAAAAGATGCAGGTTTTAGTTAGAGATATATAAAGTATATGCAACTCTACTGTTTTAGGAAGTGGGACCAGTAGCGGCATTATACTTCAGCGTTTTCCTGAAAAAGATTGGCCTGATACACCATTTATTGAAGGAATCGAATGGGTAAATTTAATTTTCCATAGTAAAAGACATAGAAAGTAGAGAGATCCTTTATTTTTCTAATGGAAATCAGTTCTATTTCCTGGATTTACTATGTCCATTCTAACCATGTTTTTTCTTCTATATTGAAAAGATTTATTTGAATCATACCTGAATTTTTTGATTTTCTGCATACCTCTCTCCTTTTTGCTATATTGAAGAGAGTGTTTTACTAATTTTGACAATATAAATTAAAAAATATACTTAATAATTAAAACTAAATTTCATTTGCCTATATTTTTAGCACTTCCAGCAATAGATCCATATTACCTTTTTCTGGACCCTAAAAAATGTTTGGCAATTTAATTCTCAAAATTTAAAGATTTTATAAAGTAGTTATTTATACTTACACAAAAAATAGAGAAATAACTCTTTAAGTAAAAATAATTTACTACAAAATACACTGTATTGTAATAGTTATATATGTATATATAATTTGTACAGTGAAACCTCTTATACCTGGGCCTCTCATATCCAGAACCTTCGATATCTGGACGTAATATGATAATAAAGTAAGGGTTTTTATTTTGTAAAGCACCTTGCCATCAGGCCAGTTCTCTGGTGCCAGCAGTTATCTCTTTGTTCCTTCCAGACTCAGCCAGTTGTGTTCAAGTCTCTGTATCGTTCAGTTCACTAGTGTTCTACAGATTGAACACAAGCACTCTTCTTGTGCAGTATAGATCAACAGGACTGGCTGTAACCGGACTCATATTAGAAGAAAAAGCTCTTGAATTTCATAAAAGAACTTTATTAAAACTTAGCCTTAATTGAAAATCGCAAAAACCAAGGGCTCTTAATAGATTTAGAGATACAGATTCTATTTTACCTGTGTGGTAAAGAGGGCACAAATGTGCATGGATAAACGCAGCAATCTTTTAAGATGGGTTCAAGTATCAGTCCCTTAAGCAAAAAAAAAAAAACTTGGCAAGTAAGGATATTTCTTTTACTCCTTAATGCCCCCTCTCACCGATTAGCAGATGAAAATAAAAAATGGAGAAATGAATATCGTTATAAATTAGTAACAGTTATAATCGCAGGTAAGAAGTGTTCCAGACTGCCTAAAAACGTAGACTTGCTAATTGTTGCTTTATGTACAGTTGATATATACAGTTTTAAATGAAGAAATTGTCTATGAGTTTGTTACTAGTGATATTATAGACTTAGTGAGTATTCAGCCATCGCCTGCCGAAGATGATCAAAGAAATCATACCATTACTTATAGCGAATCTTTCCAGGCAATTGACCAGCTGATCGAGTACATTGAACGACAAGAAGATGCAACAGCAGCCAATCGTCTACTCTTTTGAAGTTGGAGAGATGTTCCATCAAAGAATTTTGTTCATCTTGTTCAACAAAACGCGTGTAACTAAATTGAATGTACAGTTCTATATTGCTATTAAAATATAATTACAATCTTCAATAACTTGCTCATTATGATTATTTATTTGAAACAATCATACATCTACTTCTAATTGGAATGGTTATGATTATGTAGTACAAACTTATATCATTACATAACCCCTTCTATATCTGGAATATTTTGTTATCCGGATCAGGCTGTCGCCACATTGATCAGGATATGAAAGGTTTTACTGTATATGCATGTGTGGTTTGCAAAATAAGGAACCAAACTAAAATTCCTAATGAGAGCCATATAAAATCTATAATATAAATTTTGATAATTAAAAGTGTAATAAAATGGTACTCAAACGGCGTTAGAAAGCAAGATGACATCAGGACTGTCATTTTAAACAACAATTGTCTCAGAAGCAAACACCAAGGATCCTAAAATGTTTTCCACAACTCCCTCAAAGATTACTAGGTTGTGCATCAATGAAGTTGTTTTCAACTGCTCCATTTAGTATATGAAATTCCACATTCTAAACAACCAACTGTTTGCAACTGTACAACTCTTTTAACAGTAAGTAACTTTCCCATTTGATCCCATTATTTTTTCATAATCCTAGTACTAGGTATCGTTATTTTCTTGGTCCTAAACCACCTTATGTTTTTTATAACAATGTATTGTAATGGGAAGACACCTCTTTATGGCCCCAATAAATAGTAGGTTTTTTTCAAGAACATGATCCTGTCACATAATCATTTGATCTCCGTATATCCTCTACTAGAGAGTTTTGTGACTACACTAATCCTATGTATATCTTTATTCACAGTCCTTTTTTATCCTTTGTAGTGATTAATAATCAATCATACTGGCTGAATGTCTTTAAAAAAAAAAAAAAAAAAACGTTTTGATTGAATATATATATATATATATATATATATATATATATATATATATATATATATATATATTCAATCAAAACGTTTTTTTTGATATATATATCGATATTTCACGTTGTCCATTATTTTTCCGTTGCACTGATTTTATGAAGTTATTATTATTACTTGTAAATAATTTTTTCCACCACTACAAGTAATAATAATAACTTTATATATATATATATATATATATATATATATATATATATATATATATATATATATATATATATATATATATGAAGCAACGGAAAAACAATGGATAACGTAAAATATCAAGAATATATATATATATATATATATATATATATATATATATATATATATATATTATGAAATCATTATTGTGGAAACATGAAGGACAACAATATTGAAAATTAAACTATGTAAGTGGTATATTGTTTATAATGTATTTTGATAAAAAATTATTATTGTTTATTTTTTAGAAACTGTTAAATATGCCCTTATTTTAAATTTATGATATTGATTTTTTTAGTTCTGTCAACCTCAAGGATGGGCTTTATCTTCTGAACGGCAAGAACCTAGATTTTTTGTTTCTGTTTTAACTGACATAGATGCAAATAGACACTATTGTGCTTGTCTTTGTTTCAATGAGACAGTTTCAATTACTCCAAGTAAACCTGTTGATGAGGTATGTTTTAAGTAACTATTATTTACTCTTATACTTATTATAACAGTCGGATTGGGACTTAAAGGTGTCCATTTGATAAATTTTATTTATAAATAAAAACATCCTAGTAAATTGGATGGAAATAAAATGAAAAACATATTAAAGATTAATGAAAAGAAATAAACTGATGTGAAACTTATGTAATTTAATTAAAAACTTCATTTTGTTGCTGCAAGCCAATATTTACACTTATAAACAACTAAATATTATATATTTTGCACAGGTGCAATTATCTTTACTTTGAATATTTTTTAGTTTATTTTTTTAAAATTGATTATTTGGAATTATTTTTCCAGCTGTAAAATAAAAACTGCAACTGTAAAATGCTACTTACAGTTTGAAGCTTAGCAGTTGCTTGTAACTACCCCTAACATTCTTGTAACTAATTGTTCACTTTAGACTTCTACAAAAAAGTTGTAACTAAAATAATTACAAAAAAATATTCACAGATATATGGATCCTGGATGATTTGATCTGAATAAACAGCTGCTTGTGATAAAGAAGTTTCGAAAATAAAGAATAATACTTCATTAAATGTGGGGTTACTTGTCGTTTCACATATGCTACTCAAGAATACGTACTCAATATGGCTATGTTAATTTTAAGCAGTGAAATTAATAATCTGTACTGAAATATGTAGCGAGTAAGTTAGGGTAGATATCGTATCTTTAAAATTCATCGTTCACCAGATCAACATTAAAGCACTTTTGAATTTAATTGTCAGTGTAATTACAAAGCGTCAATCACATCTCACAGCTTCAGGATAATGCCATATAACATTAAGAAAATTGAATAGAATGTTTATGTTAATGAGTTGTCACTTAGTAATGAAGAGGATGGGCTTGGCAAGTAACAGCTGCATTTTCACTTGATTATCATTGTGGACATATTAAAAGTACAAACGTGGCTTCTATAGCGGGGGTCAATTTTCTGTTCTGTAACATATTTCTTTTACTGTACTATACTGGAGATATTCAGTATGTCTGATAGCTACACACAAAATTAACATTGGACCAAATAACCAGGTTTTTGAACCAATTAACCGGCATAATTTTTAGTGTAACAGGTATTTGTTTTTTAATTTAGGTCAAATTAAACGACTGGTCCGATTAACCATGGACCAATTAACTGGAATCCATTCCATATGAAATTTCAAACTATACTGGTTCTGAAGTTCAAATGAGATCCTTAATCACACAGTAATTCTAACAAACTGTATATCAAAGAGAAAGAAACAAGTTGGCTTTTAAATTTTTGTCCAATTAAATGGTTGGTCAGATAAATTGGTGGTCCAATTAACTGGAATCTACTGTATTTGCAATTTTATACTATACTAAAAGTTTCGATGTGATGCTTAATTACATGGTGATTCTAACATACTGAAAATACCCAAGAAAAAAAGTAACTTGGAAAGTGAGTAATTCATCAAAACATCCAACAAGTAATAGATCAATTATTGGAATCATGGGATTAATACTAAGGGTACTGTACAGTTGCAGAAAATACTGAAGTATGTGATACTGAGTTGAGTGCTATTCAAACAATACTCTAATAAAATCTGAATGTCTACATTTGTACAGTAGAATATCATCAGTAATGTAGCACTCTTTTTACAATTATTTGTTATGGGTTATGCTTGTTGAGTCGATGGATTTATACAATCGATACGTTTACAATTTATTTGCCTGTGTATTGAGCTGTATTCTAGGTTAAATATTTGCAACTATCTTGACAAGAAATACTACACAGAGTACATAATTATCATTCTTTTGTGTCCGAGTCTATGGGGATTCCCACGTATTTACAGATCGTTTTGAAGTTTGTGCCGTATTTTACAATTAATAGGCGATTAAATAATGAAGAAGTTCTTTTGTGTTCAAAGTCTATGGTTGTCCCATGTGTTTACAGATCATTTTGGAGTTTTTGCTGTATTTTACAATGAATAGGTATTTTATAAAAAAAGATTAATAGATAATTTTTAGCAAATAAATTTTCGGTAAACATCAGGTAAAGTTTGTTTAACATGAGAAAATAAGTCGATAAAAAAAAATAATAGCAAATATTACTATAATTTAAAAAATTAGAGAAAAAAGTGTAAAAATCTTTCAAAAATATGTTGCTTCCAGAGACAATCAGGGCAGGCATATGTTGCTAATCAAAGGGTTGAACCAAAAATTGTGTAACTCGAACTTGCGTCTTATTCTTACTATATACTGTATGCTTGGCCTTTATTCCTAAGTGTTAGGTAATTCAACATGTTTGTAATCTTCTCTTGGTGCTCTTTTAGGTTTGCAATGCCTTATTGTGGTATTAGGTTCCTGGATACTAAAAGGTTCTATAAATATTCTAACTGTAGGGTTGAAATAAATTGTTTTGAAATTTGTAAATAACATGTTTACATATGATAAAACCATAATAATAATAACAAAAAACAATAACAGAATGAAACATAAGTATAATTAGGCAATACAGATGAAATATGATAAGCTTGTTTGGATACTGAGCTTAAACTGATTACTTGAATTGATGACAATATGATGGCCAACTTACTGACCACACGCATCTGCCAAGATAACACTATGGCCGATATACTGGACATCAACTGTGAATCTGTTACTTAATTATTTAGTGTTATTTTAACTTTTGCTTTTACTCCATATTATTTTAGCTAAGATCCACTACTTTGTCAAATAAATAGTGTTTAATTGTATAGAATTATTGAATATTTATCACATTAATGGTCTTCGATGTGCTTTAACCCATTATGTATCTCTAATTAGATGTACACTGCAGCACTCAGTGGGTTGAATTAATTTCTTTTAAATTTCACTATGAAAATATTCTCACTTATAAAAAACTAAATATTGTACATTCTGATATTATCTATTAGCCTCCCTTGGTGGCTTCGCCTGCATTCGTTTAAAATTGTCACTTTATATGTTAATTTAATAAATTTAAAAACAACTAATAACACAGGGGAACGATGAAAAAACTTTTCTGATAAAATTACCTCTCTTTTATGTATTTTGATGTGCTGAGTCCGAAAATCATAATAATAACAAATGTATAGTTGTTTTATTTCAATAAAACTACTCTTACTTTTTAGCGTTTGACCCATCTGCTTTAAAAATGGCTAGTCGTAGTTGTAAAAACTGTCCTAGTATATTTTGCCACACATGTGGCGATTTTGTTATTAAAAACATAAAAGAAACATAACTGATTTCGTTAAAAAAAGTGTGAATCGCATATTTTGGTTTTAAAATCCGTGATCAAGACAGAAGTTGGGATCCTCAAGAGGTTTGTTATGTTTGTCTTGAGGATTTAAAGAAGTGATCTAAAAAAGAAGAGAAAGCTTGTAGATTTACAGTGCCTATGAAATGAAGAGAGAGCATAAGAATCATTCAAATGATTTTTATATATGTACTATTGATGTTTCTGGATACAGAAAATAAGCTATTCAGCTCACCATTGGATGCTCTGTGGAGATGTAAAAGTTGTTTGCACGCTTCTTTGTCAACAAAAGAGAAAGGTGATTACTGTTGGTCACATTGTTGAGAAAACAAAATGCTTCACATTGGAGAAAATCTACATAAGAAGTTTTGCAGAAAAAGGATAAAGAAAATACAAAAGCATTAACTTCTAAAATGATTATATATGTTGTTATAAACAAACAATTTAATAAAAAAGTGTTATTTTACTATTGTATAATATTTATGCATTTCACTATTTCCCCATTTCCCAATTATTATATAAAATAATGAATATCAGATTGTAAAAGAACTGTGGGTGCTACTTTACAATCTGATATAAGATTCTGTTCTGGCACTCAAACATACATACAAAATAATATCTTTACAAGATTTTTTTCAATTAAAGATGATTTTATAAATGAATATTGTATTTCAGGAAGAAGATGCTTTGGATGGAGAAAATGCCCCACATAGTATTAGTTTACCAAGCATTACACACCACAGTATCATGTATGCACCTAAATGCCTTGTGCTCGTTTCAAGAGTAGATTACATTGAAACTTTCAGAGTAAGTTTTATATAAAAATGGTAATAATGTAAGTAATATAAAGTTTTTTCCTCGTTTACTTTTTAATTGCTTTTAATTCTTTATGAAAATTTGTTTAAAACAATTGTAACTGATTAGTGTTTAAAGAGACAAAAATTTGTTTTTTAGAGTGAAATTACTGTAAAATTCTCTAAAACCAAAATTTGGTTCTAACTTTTAAGAGATATGAGTTACTAATATTTCAGTTTTCTAAATTTAGCTAATACAGTAGTTCCTCGCTATTTGCGGGTTTGGTATTAGCGGTTTTACTTATTCTCGTTTGGCATAATAACAGGATATTTCGCTATTATATATCTTATTTTAAAAAAAGAGAAAATAGTATAGTTACTTTTCAGGTTGTAGGATCTGTTCTCCTCTTATTTATTTTGTACAGTACTCTGGTTACATATCCCAAAGAAATCTGATTATTCTCCAAACATCCGTTATATTGCACACTACTAAGCCTACTCAAAAAATTGAGTTTTTGAAAACCAAACATCAATAATCTTTATCTGGCGGTCGTAACTAACTCGGATTTTGTTTTTCCCATCAGTTGTTAAATAGGTGTCATATTCGATTGTTGGGTCTGCTAATTTGAGAAACATGGTGTCTAGTTGTGAAAGTGTTTAGTTCGGATTGAAGGAAAACGTAAATAAACAAAAATATGTATGTAATTATGTAGTACGTAAATATACCATACTGTATTGTAAGTGTACAGCACAGTATTGTATGTGTACTGTAATGAATGTTAACATGTTAAGCCTCCCTTTTCCATATACAGTTGGTTTCAGTATCCGCGGTAAATTCAGGGAATATAACCCCTGCGAATAACGGGGGATCACTGTATATAATTAGATCTGGATGTCATCAAGTCAAAACCTGCTATACAACTAGTACTAGAAGTCATGAATCAGTTACTGGCATAATTTTTGTGTTTGG
Organism: Prosapia bicincta; assembly: GCA_036971475.1. Lineage (NCBI taxonomy): Eukaryota > Metazoa > Arthropoda > Insecta > Hemiptera > Cercopidae > Prosapia > Prosapia bicincta. The sequence goes on from JBAIZL010000004.1 coordinate 106,704,655, forward strand.
GCCATTATGTCAGGTAAATACCTCTCTTCACCTCTACTGAGAACAAATCTTATCCTTTTTTGTTCTTTTTTTTACGACAGGAAGTAACAAACAGGTAGACATGTCTTTATGATCCCTCCTCTACAGATTGCTTTATTATTGCCTTGTAGCTGTTGTTATAGCAGTTATATGTAATTCTCAAAGTATTAACAAGAATTGAATGTTCATCTGTGCACTGTATTCTGTGTTATAAATCATGATAAGCTGAGGGATGTTAAGTATACCGTCCATCTATATATATGAAATTGGTTTTGATCCCAATTCCAATGAGAGTGTCCTTTGCTTTAACCTGTGACCTCCCTTTGAGGTAGTATTCCCTCTGAGGTAATTTTCAATCAAATGGAATCAAGAAACGTGGCCACTATTTCTATCCATTAAACTTGCTAGTGAACAGTTCCATGGATTTTGCAATATATATATATATATATATATATTGCAAAATCCATGGAACTGTTCACTAGCAAGTTATATATATATATATATATATATATATATATATATATATATATATATATATATATATATATTCTTAACAGGATGTATACCTTTTTGAAGGGGTTAGTTCTTTGAGCTATTTTGACTTATTACCCACTTTCCAGGACTAACTTTGATACTTTTTGTGGATCAACAAGTCAACCAATTGGGAATTGGAAAAAAAATAAATTTTTATTACTTTATAAAATTAAAAGTTTAATTGGTTTTCAATAATGTCATTACAGCTTAACACTCTATTCTTTTTAAAATGAAAAAATCCCAATATTAATTAATAAAACTCTTACTTTACCAAAATGTGTCAACAGAAAATAATGTCCACTATATTGCATCATATAAACTTCTTGTTAGATGATGCTTAGAAATAACAACTTAACATTATATATTATTTACAACTCTTTAATATTACACACAATTCATGAAATTATTTATGTCTTGACTGTAATACTCTAACTCAAGTTCAAGATTTAATTTGAATCCTTGCAATTATATGAATACAACAAAATATGAAAATCAGCAATAAAATACGTAATTGAGTAGCACTGTACTAAATTTCGTATTTCATTACGTTTGCTAAGAACAAACTTAAAATAAGTTGTAAAGTTATTTGAATTCGTTTTATAGCTCTAATATCCCTGAAACAATTCATAAAGATTGTAGTTCAAACTTCCTGCTTCTTTGCTATCATTACATTGATTAACCATTTAAACATTACATATTTACTTGGAATGTTATTGTTAATTTATCTATATGGCACATCAATTTATCATTCATAATTATTTTTTGATTTCCTAAGCAAATAATTTTTAAAATGAATCAAATCAAATATCACAAAACAATAATACAGAAACATCATTTTGAATAAAAACAAGTTAATTATGAGCTTAAAATCATGTATTGATAATTATCATATAAAATTGTTATTTCATTTGAAGATAGCTTTATATATATATAGGTTAAAAACTCTCCATAAAACAATTTTATTTTTAAGTTTATGCTACAAAAGTTTTAGGATACTAATATTTGTTATTCCTACTAGACTCTAGGAACAACATTTAGTTGCAACAATTAATTTACCATATTAAATTTTGTGTGATAACTTGGCGAGTTGCAGTGTAGAAAGACATAGGATTCTAGTTTGGTGCCACTTGGTTAGAAAACAGTGGCTAAAGATGTTGCATGTAATTTTCTGTTATCGGGTTTGGCAACATGTACTTTTTAATTCCAGAGTGGAATAATTGTAGTATTGGTACTTTTTAATAGTTAGCAGCTCTGAATCTTACATGATCATCATATGTGCTGTTTATCTGTAAACAGCTGATGCTGGAAAAAAATCATGGTGCAGAGAAAATCATGTTGCCATACCAAAACCATGGCCAATAAACTATTAAAGCTCAAAACGTTTTTTTCCTCTAAAGAAATTTATAAGTAGGGAAAATCTAGCTCTTATTATGTAAAATAGACCATTGTGGGGATGTCCCATTCTGTCTTTAACTATCTCTATACAAGTGATAATTTTCGCTTAAATTTTTAGTAAACAAATATCACTTTCAAGAAGTCTATATATAATCCTTGTTTAAGTTCATTAGGATTTTTCTGATAAAACATCATTTTTTGAGTTATTTGTGAAACATAGTCAAAACATGCATTTTCTTTAATGAAAAATCAACATTTTCAATACTGAATACCTGAAGTTTTATTTGTGTATCAAAAGAACTTTATAGGGCAATTTTTGCTTAGATTTTGTTCTATTAATTTCTGCATTATTTCAAACTTTCTACTTTTCACAAGCAAGAAGGGGTGGAAACCACCCTGCTCCAAACTGACCAACACTATATAACTTTTGACCTCTTCTTAGTTACTATACTAATTTGAAGTAAATTGATCTTTTTCAAAATTATTCATACCTGAAAACCATCAGTGATAAATTTGATGTAAGAGATGGCTATTAAACAAAAAGTATTTTCCACTCCCACTAGTAATAATACATAAGAACAAAGGTGTTAATGAAACAATTTTACTATGTATCATAATCCATAATATCTAAGAGAAATAATTGTTTAAATAAAAGGTGTACAATTTATTTGATTTAAGTGCAATAGAGTCTTGATAATCCGAGTCATGGAGCTTCAGTTAAATTCGAGTCTATTTCTATTTGAGCCTATTTTATGATTTTGAAAGAAAATGATGAATCGGCTTCCAAGAAATGTTTATATCAATACGGTATGCAAAGGAAATGTGACAGGCTTCCAAGAATTGTTTATAAACATATGGTATGCTAAGGAAATGAGTCGGGCTTCCAAAAATGTTCATATAAAGTTCTATAAACTTGTTTAGCGCTTTTCAATTACCTATATTATTAGGGTTCATTAAAACTCTTATTTTTTCAAATGCACAGAAACATATTTCCGTGTAATCCAAGTTTTCAATAATCCAAGGGGGTCTCGGTCCCATCTACCTCGAATTATCGAGACTCTACTGAATGTAATTATAGAAGAACTTTTTATACTTACAGATATTTTAATAAAAACAAATAAAAATAAAAACATATACAAAACTCACAAATTATTCATTTATTTACTCATACACGTAGTAGTAACACTCACCGATGATGATGATGACTTGGTCATTGAAACGCGTATGAAATAAATGAATAATTTGTGAGTTTTGTGTATGTTTTTATTTGTTTTTAACATAACCTCATAAGCTAAGCTCAAAGAATATTTGTTTAGATATTTTAATAATTAATAAATTTCACTTGTTTGTATTATCTTGGCAAAAAAAACACCACTTACTGATTTATTCATTGCATCAGATGACACCTGAGCAACAGTTTTGTTAGTAATTCACAGTATTGAAAAATGCGCTGACGTAGCACGAAACGCATCTGCTGAATAAATCAGTAAGTAGTGGTTTTTTTCCAAGATAACACAAACAAGTGTAATTTCTATAAAAACCTCAAGATGTACAACACAAAAAACTGCAAGTTTTAATAAATTTCAATTTGATTTCAGAATTGTCTTGGAATTATTTATACTGTGTATGTGGAGAATGTGGGAACCCCCTTGGAAACGTTAGTAGGGAATATCCTTGGCTGTATACAAGTGCCTCCACCTGGTGGACCTCAGGTTAGATTTAGTATTGGGGCTGGTGATAGACAAGCATTGCAACCTCCTTTAACACCAACCCTGCCAGTTACCCACACAGCTGTCAATTTACTTTTTCAACAGTTAGGTATGTTAATTGATAAAATATTATGTTGTAAATACTATAATTATTATCATTTTTCTGTATTTATTATTATAATAGTAATTTAATTTAAATAACTAATTCATTACTGTTTATAAATTGATTTACTATTCATATATTTAATCCAAATAAGTACTAATTATTTTTAGGACTGGATATTAATATTTTTATTTATTATATGACAGTGATGTTCTTAATATATTTCTTATGTATTATGCCCATAAATCTCATCTTCTTTGTCTGAAAATTCTTTGTGCTCTCCTGAGTAGAAGGTAGACACATTTCTCTACCATGGTTGAGAAGGGGTATACTTTAGGTAAGTGACCTAGCCCATGGGTCACTTAACCATGCATGCAATACCATAATTTTCCTTTATTCTTAGCATTAAGGGATCATATTCTCTTTCCTTGTATCTACCTAATTTCTAGTGATGGGTCGATTCACGATTCCACCGAGACATTAGAATCGGAATCGGGAATTGATCACAAAATTCGGTTCCAAATTCCTTGATTACAGCGCAGCTGGCATTTACACAATTGGTAGTAAATATTCGTCACCACTCTAATATAATGTAAGGTTTACAGATCGGGTGGTAAAATATCCATCACCGTTCTAACATAAGGTTGTGTTTACACATCGGGGGATAGGATATCCGTCACCTCTCTAACATAATGTCATGTTTACACATTGGGCGGTAAAATATTCGTCACTGCTCAAACATAATGTTGCGTTTACACATTGGGCAGTAAAATACCAATTGCCGCTCAAGATAATATCGCGTTTAGATATCGGACGATAAAACATCCATCCCCGCTCAAACATAATGTCGCGTTAGTGCATAAGATTTTCCTGTTTTTATTTTGTTGGTAATTGTGGTATTTAGAATCGAGAATTGGGAATCGATTTCTTGGTATCGGTGAAATTTTTAAATTGACCCATCATTACTAATTTTATTTACCTTTCCTTATGATTTTTATGAAGACACCTCCTCTACCTTTCCTTATCCTTCTTAATTGTAGGGGAAGAGGTAAGGATCTCTGTATGACTACGATGGAAAATATATTTTCAGGTATGCAACCCTGTAACAAGTGGTGCCATATATCCTGTACCAAGGAGCTTTATACTCGTATCCTAATAATATATGTATTCTCAATTCTTTCTTGTTCTTCCTTAATAGGAAGTTATAGTTATACTAGATAATATTCTTGAAATTTTAACAAAAATTTTTTTTTCACACAAAAACCTAATATTCCTTTTGGTTTTCATTTAACAGTTATCTGTCGAACGCCTTTAAAACTTATATGTAAATATTACATTAAAATATCAGGATAAGATAAGGTTTTCAAACTTGAATTTTAAATAGAATTGAAATTGATTGTAGTGAATTAAGAATCTTATCAGTAAAAGCCAAATAACCCACATCCAGTAATACCAAAGGCCCATTAAAGTTTTCCCAGTAGATTTTCTTCAAGATTCATCAATGATGTCAAACATAACATCTTGAGGAGTCAAATTGACAGATTTCTACAGAAATGTGTTTACTGCCACTCAAATTGGGCAACATATCAATTCCAATTTTGAAATTAATGCAAACCCATAATGCAGATACTCTCCTGCATAAAACAAAAGATTTATTATAACAACATCTTTAGATTGAATGCTTGCTCAGTAAGTGGTTAACCAACCCTGTAAAACATCAAACATGTTGAAATACAAAAAAAAAAAAAAGAAACCAAGGATGCTGATCATTCTTAGAGGTCAGTTAGTAATTTAATATAATAATATCCTCTTATAATAAAACACTGTTAGATAAAACTGACAGTATGATTCACCAGATAAGTCCTTTAGATTATTACTAATACGTACCTATTTGCCTTAGTAATTTGATCATAGCTCCTATTAACCAAATAGAGGTAATAATGTCATAATAGTTGTAAAAAAACAACAACAAAAAGTAAATAACAAGGCAATTTAATATGTCATAGGTTTGGGACCTAAAAAAACTATTTTTTCCAAGAAAATGTGATCATGCATACATAGGTGTAAAACCTAAAAGAAAAGTTATAGTTCTTGTACAAAGGAGGTTTCAGTATTTTAAAATTATTTCTTCAAAAGGTTCCAACAGGATGACCTAGAGCATGCAAGTGTTGATATGGGTGATTTGTTGCTACGTTTTACTTGATTTTATATCTAATTAAAAACATATCTGTCTATTTAATAAGATTTAGTAAGTTACAAATAAAACCTCAATATTTATGCTTTTAAAGAAATTGCACATCTATTTATTATGTATGTTTCAGGTATTCGTAATGTATTAGTGTTGTTTTGTGCAATTATGACCGAACAAAAGATATTATTTCATTCGAAAAGCTACCATAGGTTAACAGAAGGATGTAGAGCATTAACTGCATTAATGTATCCTTTTCGATATAGTCATGTTTATATACCTCTACTGCCAGCTGCATTGGTGGAAGTTCTTTCAACACCGACACCATTCATCATGGGTGTTCATTCTTCTCTTAAATCTGAAGTTTCAGAATTGGTAAGAAAACTTTTACTATAAAAAATGTGTTATGAGATTTTTAGTATCTCTAACGGTATTTTATAATTATTTAAACCTCTATCTGCATAGGGTCATTGTCATGATATGGTAGAGGCATGGGAAATGTATAAGGTGTTTAAAATAGAACCTTACAATTTTCTGGGTTAGGCTTTAATTATTCCTTAGTGTATGGACCAGGCCTTAGATCAAAAAGATCCTACAATTGTAAAACCTTATTGTTGTTTTTCGTTATTAGATCTCTCTTTCATGTCTTCCTCCAGAATTTGTGGAGTAGCTACATTTCCAAGATACAACAAGAAAAACATTGCTAGGTTCTGATCTTTTTTTTTCAAGTCAGTTCCTTCTCCTTAGTTGATGGCTAAAAATTAAGCTTTTTAGTCACAAATCAAGGCCTCTACAGAATTAAAAATAATTTGTTTCATCTCCCAAAATTATTATAGAATATATTTTTTGGGATACATTATAGTATACAATTATTCTAAATCGTAGGTATGTATGTTTAAATCTTTTACTACTATTTAGAACATATTTTTTTTAGTACTATTTACATAAAAGGTTTGAATGTTTTTTCCTAGAAAGTTTGAATATACCAATGTTGGTCATTATCGCCAAGGTTTGAGTGGTAAGAAAAACAAGTATTAAAGATATTTTCCTAAAACTACTTATTTTTTTTGTTCAAAGTTACATAACGGTAATATAAAGAATATTGTGGGTTAGAAACAAAGTGGTTTAACTCATGGAAATATAATTTTTCAGGATGACAGGTTTTCACTCAAGAGTTGTGAAAAGTCATGATAAAATAAAATTTAAAAAAAAACTCTTATACTTTAGTTGGTTTTATTATATTGACTACAGTTATTGAAATAATAAGTTTTTTTTATGGAGTTGAGTTATATAAAGGGTATAAGATAGACTACTAATATATTAAGCAATTTAACTATTTTGTTATCATAAAATAGAACATTACTCTAAACCAAATAATAAATAATATTCTTATTTTCAAAGTTTTACTTTTTAATATTTTCTTCATTTTTCATTTCACCCAATTCTCTTTTACATTCTCATTCATCCTCACTCTCATTATCAGGTATTTGGTATATGATCATGTCAGCTCCTTATATTTCTAAAAAAAGTATGATGTGATGGAAGGATACATTTGAGCAGATCTATCGCGTTTTTTTTAAACAAGTTTAATATTTATGGTTTGCTGTAAAGTGTAGACTTGAACTCTGGTCATTTTTGGGTGTTATTATGGAGGTCTCAGATTCAGTGTATTAAATGGTTAGTTTTCATCAAAGGTAATTTTGTAATTTATATTTCAAAATGGTAAGAATTACCATAAACATATTTCCTTGTTAGAGGCAATATATTTTCGGGTTTTGTGTAAACTCATTGAGTTTTATTAAAAGATTCCTAGCATACAGGGAATCTTTTAATGGTATTCTGATTTATTTTTAACACTTGCAATTCTTTATTTATGGTTTGTTTCAACTGAGCCATTTATCAAAAAAAATATATTCTATCTTCTGTACTCCAAAATCCTAATAATTATGCAAGATTACTTTGCAGCTATCTTGTGGGATACTAGTGTTACATTTATACTTGCATATATGATTGTATGAAGTAGTGTTTTCCTTGTATGAACTTTTCCTCTTCAGTCAACATATGCTCTACTTTCATTCTGGCAATTTTACTTTATTTCATATCTCAAAATTTCTAAATCTCTTCTGAGATGTTTGAGGTACTGCAGGGTTCTGCATTTGTAGTTAAATCTATATAGGGATTATTAAAATCTTCTGCAGTTGAATCCTCTAAAAATATTCTGTAATGAAAGGTGACTAGACATTATACATTAATAATGTTGCTACATACTATAAAGAAAAACATGTTTTCAAATGTAGATAGTAAGGAGTAACAACTGTATGAACTTTCTTTGCGAAGGAATGTAGCGTATATAAAACGACTATTGTTAATCTATAGACTTGAGATTACTATGTGCTGCTATTTTTTTTTTTTAATTTTTTTTTTAAAGGATTCAAATTCATCGAAATATTGAAAATGCGAACTCATATATCATTTTTAGGTAAAGAGACAGGTTAGTTAACGGAGAGGTAAATTAATGAGGGATAAGCCCATCAAACTTTTAGAGTTACTAAAGTAGATATTTTTCAGAGAAAGCTGTAAATTCCAAAATCAGGCACTGCAAAAAGCACAATGAAGTGCCCTTTGACCGAGGCAACAAAAGGAAGACAGGCCAGGATTGGCTGATGAAATTCATTTGTGAACAAGACAGGGAGAAAGGGAAGGAATGAAGAGGAGGAACGTTGTAGAAGGCGGTTGTAAAGTCTGGGGATCCGGAGAAGGAGGAGAGCAGGAGATAGAGGAGCTACGTTCTGAGAGCAGAAGACGGCAGAAGTTGTCTAAGAGGGAGTCTAACACTAAAAGTGGGAGGTGGATGGAACCAAAGATGCTGGGGTTAAAAGGATAATGAAAGAGTTCCTTCGTCATCTTGGAAAACAAGTGAACTCTGCTGGATCTGAGGCAGTACATGAGAATGCTGAAGATCGACCAATCTTACTCACATTCTATCATTAACTAGTTATACTAAATAAGTTTAGAAAACGGGAATAATAACGAAGTTTATATAAATATAAACCATAACGCAATAACCTCACGGGTAGAGATAAATTCAGTTAATTATTTGTTTATTCTTGTTGGTTAACCCTTTGTTTCGCAACATGTGCCTGCCGTGATATGGTCCTGGGAGCAACATATTCTTAAAAGATTTTTACACTTTTTGTTTTATCTAATTGTTTAAAATTTTTCTGTATTTTTTAAAATATTTAATATTTTTAATTAATATTTAATATTTTTTTATATTTTTTTTATTTACTTTTTTTTATGTTAACCAAACTTTACCTTACTTTTACTGACAATTTTTGTGCTAAAATTATCTGTAATCTTTTTATTTTGTAAAATACCACACAAACTTTGAAACAATCTGTAAACATGTAGAAAAAACCAACTACTTTGGATACAAAAGAACTTCTTCATTATTCAATCACCTATTCATTGTAAAATACCACACAAACTTCGAAACTATCTATAAATATGTGGGAAAACCCGTAGACTTTTGTTGAAAGAGAATTATGACTATGTCCTTTGTGTAGAATTTATTGTGTAGATAGTTGCAAATATTAAACCTAGAATACAGCTCAATACACAGGAAAACATCAATTTCTATTATTTGAACATGTAAATTAGTAGTAGGCTACATTTTTAGTATCATTAAAGTTGAATTAAGTAAGTTTTCAGTGATTTTTTTAAAGTCCTGAAATTCTGAAAATCTTTCACTAAATTTAATCCTTTCAAAATACAGATTTGGCGCCCAACAATAAATTTATTTAATAATAAACAGTTAAGGAAATAGGAATATTTGATACTAAATTAATTTAATATTATTTAAATAGATTTATTTCGTAGCGTAACAAAAGCAATAGTATGTTATGGTTATGGTATGGTGCCAGCATGAGCAATTAGCGTTATGTTATAATACATGGATCTGAAAGTCAATAATATTGGACATTTTAGTAGTCACACTATTAAAACTGCTGATAAAACTGAAATAAGCATTATTTGATTTTATGACAATGTAGTTTTTTTGTTTCTGTGTCATCATTGGGAAACATATTATTTATCCACATCACTGCCATGCTGATGATCTTTATTGCCATCACCAAACAGTGACAATTTCTCTGAAATTTAAACTCAGCAGTCAAATTTGTATTTTGTTTCTAATAAAATATCTATCATAAAACATTTAAAGCTTAATATAATGAGACTGGAATAATAATAATAAAATAATATTCTGTTGAATTTGATGGCATTTATTACAGTTGGATGTAATAGTAGCTGATTTAGATGGTGGTTCACTTGTAGTACCTGATGGAGTATCACTTCCTCTCTTGCCAGAACCCCTTCTTAGCAGCACTCAGGAAGCTCTAAGTTTAGTCTTACAGCCAGATCTTGGTAGTGCAGATCATGCATTTCTACCTGCACCGACACCTCAGCCTCAACCTGCTGCCTTTTTAGATAAAGAAATCCGAGCTGTCTTTATGAGAACATTTGCACAGTTGCTGCAAGGATATAGAAGTAGTTTAACCATTATACGAATTCATCCTAAACCAGTTATCACTTTTCACAAGGTACTTTTGTTTATTTTTTAAAAAAATGTAATTAGTATGTTATGTTACAGAAATTAAATTAGCATTGTGTAGGTTGCAGTTTTATTTTATAATTAATAATTTAGTAATTAATTTCGATGTTTATCTTTTGGTAATATGTATCTGTTTATTAACTCATAAATAATAATAGTACTTGAAGTATGCATTCCTTGTTTAATCCTCAAAAAGCTACACAACATTTATTGTAGCAGGAATAATATCTAGCCCTGTAAAACATGAAAACTAAATCTTCCAAAAATATATATATAAATAAGTAGTTTGCAAACAAAAAAATATTAAAATACACGAACAAATTAAAGTTTTTATAATCATAAAATACCATGTAAAATTATTAAAGTTTTTTAGTAGATATATTGAAATCTATTATTTCAGTTAAATATGAACATTGTTGAAATGTATGCTGCATTATTCAATTGTATTAAATGTCATTTGGATACAATTAACCTAACTTTTTATTTTCCCCTACATTAAATTTTAAAAAAACGTTGATAATTTCTTTTTTCATTTTCTAATGTGATTCACTTTGCTTGGAAATCCAGTAATTAGCACAATACTAGCCTCTGATGCTTCTTTTTCAAGTTTTTCTTATAATTTAGAGTTTATCTTTAATACTTTAGATGCTGGCCACAATATCGGCGTTTCCCCAGTGAATTGCCAAAATATTTTAAGCTTATTTTTACATAATGTGTACTTATTTTGCTCCCCTAACATATCTAAGTACAAAAATAACTTTCTTATCATGTTATATAAAAAAGTGTTGGGCCAATTGGCCGGAGTTTTTTTATAGTATAAATGATACCTAAATAAACTCCCTCAGGCCAATTGCCCAGACATTGTTTTTGAGGTAATTATATTTTCTCATCTGTATAACATTATCTTAATATTTTTTTGTGTTTAGTGTGTAAACAATAAACAACAAAACCACAATTTCATGTTCTGGTTACCCACATAATAAGCTGACTGGTGAGAAAAGTGTTTTGGCGCTTATCTTTAAACATGTAAATGTGTCACGAGTGATTGATTTGTGAGTTTATAAATATTTTGTGTGTAGAATGGAAGTGTAAACATTTTCTCTCTCTCTGATAAGTAATGCTTCAGGTCTGATAAATACTGTACAACATTCATAACAAGTAAAAGTTTTAAAACTTAATAATTTACTTTTAAAGGAATTTAAGTTAAAAAAACATTTTTTTTCTTTTTTTCTTTTTTTTTGAAAAAAATGTTATTTTAGCTAAATGTATAAACTCAAAAAAGTTACTTAATAGTTATGAAAGTGTTTTATAGTCAAATCAAATTGTAAATTAATGAATGCAGATAAAGGACCTATTCCTAACTCACCATTATATACTTTACTTAAATAGCTTTCTTCAAATACGATGTATTAATTTAATTACTTTTAGTTTATTTATTGTTATTGCTGTAGTTTTTATTACATATGTATTATTATAATGTACTTTTTGACTTAACCTATTTGGTTCCTGATGGCCGATCGTTATTTGTCGGTCGAGGGCGGACACTGGGCGGAGCTTACCTCACGCCTATATATAGCGACCGCGGAGAACGATTGGTATCATTCTAGTTTGTAACTTCTTGTGTGCTAGATTGTATTTTATAAGACCCTCTGATGATGATGACATGGTCATCGAAATGTACATAAGGGTTTAATCTTAAGTAACTTGTTTTATTTGTTATTTTTGATTATTTTTGTGGTATTGGGGTTCTTTTCAATATTTTTATTGTAGTATATTGTACCACTGTGCTCTTGATATTGCGTATTATATACCTTTATTGTAGTGTTAGTTATTTGTAATAATTTGTTTTAGGCTATACTAACTTTTGCAAAAAAGATTATGTTCCTTCAACGTAGCATACAACATAACAGTTACATACGCTCATTATATAAGTTTGTTAATTAAAATTAATTTATTTTATAGCAATCATTATTACCAATAATATAGTTACACAACATAATTGTTTGTACTCAGGCTCAATTTTTGGGAGAAAGGTCTCTTACTGACTGCGATTTTACAACTCGAGTGTTGGACTGTATGTTTTTCACAGGATTTGTTTCTGAAAGAGGACCTCCTTGGCGTTCCTGTGATAATTGGGATGAGTTGTATTCTAATATGGCTGACTTATCAAAATCAGAAGGTCAAGATAATAGGACAATTCTGTTACACATTCAGGTAATTAATTGTTAGAATTTTGGTAGGGTGTGAAAGTTTTATGAAGGTTGATTTGTTCTTTTTACTTGGATTATATATTTTAAAAAATAATAACAGGTTTAATGTAAGTTAATCTTTTAGTTTCTCACTTAAACTTGTACTGATTGGGACAATCAATTCTGCTTTTTTGAAATATCTGTAAAAAATCAGATATTGAAAAACAGATCCAGATATCAAAATTTTGTTCATACAATCTTATTTTACATTAAAAAATATTTAAGAAATATATAAACGTATTGCTCACAGTTTAAAAATAACATTAGCAAGATGGTGTCCTCCTAAGTTATTCCATTCTCACAAGTGATTTGCTTTGGTGTTCATCACATTACAGAGCAGACACTACGTCACATTACAGAGCAGACACTATGGAATTCTCAGATTTCTAGCCTGATTCTTGCCTTATTTTCACCAATCATACAAGGTCTTTCTTTGTAAACTTTACACTTTAAATATCACTACAAGAATAAATCACATGCGTTGAGGTTGGAAGACAAGAAATCACTCTTCTTGGATAGAACCCGATTGAGAAAAACATCATTGAGAACATTCATACTCACACAGGCTGTTTAACTTGTGGATCTATGTTTTTGAAATAATGTTTCATCATTCATTGCTTTTTGACGAAGCTCAACTAACATTTCTGAATAGAGCTCAGATTGCATGATAACCACATGAACTCTTTCTTTGCTAATAATAAAAATAAAAAAAATTAGGACCTAGATTTCTGTGATATAAAGTTTTCCTTGTTTATATATCCGGAGAGGTAAAAATGTACCTCATCCTCCATTCAGAGGTTTTTACCAAGCTCTTCATTTCAAGCAAAAAGCTTGAAGTATAAATGGTATCTGAGATGATGCAAAGATCAGACAGTGTTGTGAGAGGTGAGTATGGCATGCAATTTTTGTAACTCTTCTTGATACAAGTGTCTAAAACTTGTAAAAAATACTATCAAATGATAAACAAAAGTACTATATTAAATTTACTATCTTATAATATAAATTTCAACACAGAAATGAGCAAAACCAATGGCATCATTGGAAAATCAATCAAGGCATTATACATGGTATGTTAAAACATTCAGAAGAAGAAACAAATTAAATGGTTTATTGCTATCTAGAATTGTTTGTAGGGATCTTTTATTAGGTAAATAAAATATTTATCGAATTGGCAGTATCAGGGGATTATACTAAGTCTGCTATCCTCTCTTTGCTAGTCTACTTACCCATACTAGTGGAAATTTGAGGATTAAAGGCTGGAGAAGTCTGGCATTGTCTCAGTGAAACAGAAAACAACAATGAGTCAGATAATCCCTTTCTAAATTGAAAATCATGTTATTACTTAGTACATAGTAATATTAAGAAGTGAATTACTCAGTGATACAATAGTAGGTCAATAGCATTAGAAACAATATTGAGAATCTGAATTCTGTGTAGAAATTATGTGTAAACAGAATCATTGCGATATCTGTCTACATTGTTCATTTTTCATCAAAAGGCACATCTGAACTATTCGCTATATTTCCATGCAAGGGAGTTTATGTTTACCCTTTAGTTTCATTTACAAATATTTACGCATCAATCACTCAACTCACTTGTGACACTCTTTTTTTCTTATGATAAGTAACAAAACAAAAATTTTTTTGACAAAGTCCATGTTTATGTGGGCTATCTGTACATTTGAGCGTCGTTTGTGTTAAATACACTTAAAATAGCAAAACATTAAATAGAATAGTAGTAAGACAATAATCAAAGATATGATTCGGAAAAGTTAAAATAGGTTTGTCATATTGGGTCCAAGACCAATCCAAATGGACCTGCCGATAAAATGGCAATCCATGCTACATGCAATGTATTAAAGGTGGGCCTGGGATAACCTACATTCCTACAGAGAAAAAAAATACTGATTACATTACTAAAATAGTGACTACAGAATCTGAAGGTTCAAGTCTATCATATCGTCAAAACAAAAACTGTCATCAATGGGAATCAAATAATTCCTAAATATATTAAAAGCTCATGATATCAAAGATTTTCCTAGTTTGAGTTATTCTCCTATCAGTGATTTGCCCAATTTAAAATGCTTAAAGCCTATGCATTTACTCATAACTATGTGTGTTTCTTATAGGTCTAGTGAAATATTGACCTAATGTAAATATTAACTTGAACTCTACTTAGGTAGCTGTATAGATGTGGGCCGGGCAAATGCCCAGTGGGCAGGACATTTATAAATGGGCATTTGCCCAAAGCAGTTTTAAGCGCCCAACATCTGGGCATTTATGAAAAAGTGTGTTTTTTTACTTTTTACTATTTTTGATTGTTACTTGTGCTTCTAAAACATAGTATAAACTATTAATTAAAGGTAAATTTCATGGATAAACAAATATTGCCTAAATTTGTTTATTTGTTGATGTGTATATTATTATATGTAATAAAAAAATTATTATTGTTCAGAAAAATAAAAAAAATAATACCTAACTTAAATATTGCTAATAATAATTTAATCATCCTGTGATGTTGTTCTCAATAACACTTAATGGGAATTATGTATATCTAGTTTGAATAAAACATTGAAGTATTGAGTTAGGACTGCAGTAGGAGTTTGATTTTGGTGTGAATAGTGTTTTTTGAGTGGTGGGGGAGGGTCTGGGCCCTGGGCAGCCCACTTTGGATAGATTTTTTTAACAAAATCAGGCCTTCCTTCAAGTTACCGTCAAGATATCGGCTATCTTCTACTCTTTTGGATGCGCAGTACACAGAAATGCAAGGTAACATAAATAAACAACTACATGAAGCGAAGCACCTCCACCTGCAGTGTGACGGCTGGAGCAACCTTAGAAATGAATCCATTATCAACTTCATAATTTCAAAACCACAACCAATGTTTGTGGAGTTTGTAATGACTAAATGCAACAGTCACGCTGGCGAGTACCTTTCTCAGCTTATCATAAATGTAATGGAGAAACATGGACCAGAAAAATTTCTGGTGGTGATTGGTGATAATGCTGCAAATATGAAAGCTGCACTGAACTTGGTGAAAGATAGATTTCCCCATGTTGTTCCTCTTGGATGTCTAGCACACCTGCTACACTTATTGTGCTCAGACATTTTAAGCTGCCAAACAATGAAAACTTTCACAGCAATCGCAGTTGATGTTGTCAAAACAGTAAAACATAGCCATGTTTTATTAGCATTGTTCAATGAAATATCAGCTGAAAATAAGGCATTCAAGGATAAGGTTTCACTGAAGTTGCCAGGAAAGACTAGGTGGGGGAGCCATTTGTTCTGCCTTCAAAGTTTACAGTCAAACAAATTTGTCCTACAAAGATTAGTTGTTAATGAAAATGCTCAACCATATCTAAAGCCAGAAATGAAGAAGGGAGTCCTGGACGATGATGTTTTCTGGGTCAGGATTGACACAGTTGTAGAGTTGATGAACCCAATCGTTCACTTGATCACAGCTTTCGAGTCCAATGAACCTCAAGTTCATAGAATAGCTAAAAAGTTTAATGACTTGGAGGCAGTTCTTATTGAGAAGTTACCGTTATCTCCACTGCAATCAGCAGAAGAAAAGGCAATCTTGTCCAAATTCAAAGAGAGAAAGAAATTTGGTGTATCATCTTTACACCTTGCAGCGAACCTGCTTGACCCAGCTGTGCAAGGTAATGATCTCGAGCCTGTTGACATGCTGGAAGCAATAAGCTTTATTTGCGACACAGCAAGAAACACAGGATTGAATGCTATACAAGTTAGAGAAAACTTGGCCGACTACAGGGACAAACAGGGAATTTGGTCCAGACAATTTGTGTGGGAAGGAGTTGGGGTTAAAGAAGACAATGTTTACCTTGTAACTCCTTTATTGTGGTGGCGAGGTTTGAGGGGTACTTGTGCACTGGCAGAAGTTGCAGTAAAAATTCTTGGGGCACCTGTTACATCTGCTGCCACAGAGCGGACCTTCAGCACTTTTGGCTGGATTCATAATAAAAAAAGGAACAGACTTACATCTGAGAGGGCTACTAAGTTGACTTATATAGCCTACAATTGGAAGCTGATGAATAGACCATCTAAGCGTCAGCCCGACAAAACAACTAATGAGACTCATCAGAGTAATCCAGAACAAGGAGAAGAAACCCCAACACCCAGTCAAGAACGTATTATAGGCCTAGAGGAAGATTCAGAATCAGAACTGTCAGATGAATCTGAGCCAGAGCTAATTGAAAGTTCATCAGAAAAAATTGATGAAGAGGATACAGAAAAAAGTGATTAAGACACCCAAGAACACAATACAGCCATTTATTATTTAATTCCATATTTAAATATATGTAACCTCAGTTGTTACACAGTTAATATAATAGCGTACATTATGTATCCAGTTTCAGTATTACTTATCTTTCAGTAAAATATCAAACTCATTGAAGAATTATAAAGATGTGTTGAATGGATTTTTCCCCCGATTTCACAATCAACTTCATGTGCGTCAAAAATACAGTTTAGGGTAGAGGCAATAAAAAATATTAGGCCTAGGCCTACCTTCTACTTAATATAAATTCTCTCAATATAAATTCAACAATTTTGTATATTACATATGTATACATATATATTTACCTGTATACATATCTATTTGTGTATGGATAAATATATAGAATGCATCAATGTGCATACAATGGCTAAAACATTATTTATAATCGTTGCATTACGAATATGTTTTTAAAAGAGATAAATGCCCAAAATGCCTGGGCATTTATGGGTTTTGGGCATTTGCCCGGGCATTTATATTGGGCATTTGCCCCGACTTATAAACGCCCAGGCATTTTACATCACTAGGTAGCTGTACATTATTCAAAGCTGAATTGTTTTCAGTGTTAAATACAGTATGTTATTAAAACTTATTCCAATTTTAAACTGGATTCCTAGTTAATCAAGAAATTTTGTTTATTTATACTTAGTATTAAAAATATTAAATTTTCAGGAATTAGCTCGTCAGTTGTTTTTGAATGAGAATCCAAATCCACAGCCATATGTACAAAAACTACTTAAACCGCCTGAAGGATCGTTTGCCAGAATTCACCAACCTGCTTTCCCTTCAATAGATCCAGCTCAAGTACAAACTATTATTGATGAAGGATTGGCAAAAAGTGATCTCCAGGCAAGGTAATAATCACATTTTTATAACTGATTAATTACAGCAGCAATAATCTTACTCAGTAAACTCTTTTTTGAGTTTATAGAAAGTGATACTATTTTCACACCTGAAAATCAACAGGTTATTTTTTTTTTAATCTTGTAGATCTATAACTTGACTATTGGATCATAAATTATTTAGATTATGTGTTTTATTATTTCTTTATAAATTTTGAAGTAAAGTTTTAAAAATATAATTTTTGATGTTTACAACTGACTTGATTAGTTTTATGACTTTTTTACCCAATTAGTTTTCAGTTAGATGTACATATTATTTATAACAAATTTCTCTTAGAACATAGTTTATTAAATTTTTTAAGAAACTGTAAATCTCAATAATTATTTAAAAACTGCCACTGAAAAGACAACAAACTAGAGAATGTATGAGTAGTTCAATAAAGATCAGGAAGGTTTTTGTCAATCAGCAAACTTTGTGTCTTGATTTATGACCCTTCGTGAGTTTATAACATTCAACAAATAAATTATAAATCTTTGTCTATGTTTTGTGCTCTCTACACCCCAAGAATATAATGGGTGGCTTAGATATAAAATAAAAGTGACGAAATTCTGTCAACGACTTGACATCGTCTCGGAAATTCAGCATCAGTTTTTGCCACTGTTAAGTTTTTTTTGCAGGTTTTTCTATTGGTAATATATTATTGCTTAGGACTCAAAGAGATAAAAATATAGTTTATTAATGCAAAATTTATAAGTAAATGAAAACAGTTAGAATGTACTATAATTATGTTCGGAAGAAAATTATAACTAATGAAAAGGGTGTTGTGTTGGTGTCATGTTTTGGACAAAGTCTGGCAACTTGTGACCACAATTTCCAGAAACAGACTAATAGTTTTTAAGCTAACATAAAACCAAAACAAGAGAGACCTACTAGTAAGTTTTACAATGATAATAGTGACAATAGTATGGAAAAAAACGTTACTAGTATGTGACTGTAGTTGCTATAACAACCTAACTAGTTGAGAAGACAACATAACTGGTACATAGCTACATGACCGAAGCTCTAAATGTTGAAATTAGATGAAATGGCAGACTGGGGTCACCCTTGTCATTGCTGACCAAATCTGAACCCTACCGATGTCTATCATTTATTGTTATACACTAACCCCTTAATATTCTTTATACCCTAATACCTCCTTTATTTTTATACACAGGAAAAACAATACTGTTTTGATTTTTTTAACTGTTGGCAGTGTTCAAAGCTTCTGTCCTTCAAACATGGTACAAAAATATTTCTCTTAAATCATGTACCTGGGAGTCGTAAAGAAAGTAAAATTGTCTGATCTTAAAATTACTAAAAAAACATTTATTATTTATTTTTGTATGTTAAAGTAGTTATTGAATTTATTATTAGTTTACTTTTTTCAGGTTATCTTCTTTAAAACCAGTACTTCCGAGAATTGTTCCAATGGGACTTCATATTACAAATGTCAGTGATATACGGCATATGGTCAGCAACTCAGCTCGCAGATTGGAGGTCAGTGATTTTACGGATTTTATCATTGATAAAATAATTATAAAACTAATGTGGTTGTCAAAAAATGGGAAAAACAAACATTTTTGCATCAATCTAAAGTTGATTGAGACTTTTTGAAAGGTTTAAATGTTCCTCTTAATTTTAACAATCATCTGTGAGACTCCGATAAAAAATAGAAAAAAAAATTATGAACAAAAAGTTTTATGTAAATTATATTACCAGTATAATCATAGCAATAACAAATTTACTTTTTTTTATATAAAAATACCAATTAATTCTACATGATAAATTAGTATAAAGTGATGATCCATGTAGTGTAAATACACATGGACAGTGCCCAATGCTATTCTACTAAAACTAAAACACCACATGAAGAAAGATGATGTATCATATACGCTTAGAGATATGTCCGAAATTGAGTTTTATCATATGTTTACTTTATAATTAAACAATTTAGCTTCAGCAACGGTTTAAATTATGAATAAAGGATGTATGTAATTAGTTTTTGTTTTCTAAAATTTATGATAACATTGTAGGATTTAAGGTGTTTTCAATATATATGCACCATAAAATAAAATGGGAGAGAAAAACATTATTTTTCAAATAGCAATATAGAATGGTTATAAAAAGAAAACTGTAGATAAACCTAATTATAATTCTTAACTAAAAAATAACAAAATAATAACTTAATTTACAAAAATAATATTAAAACAATATGAACATCACCTACATTTACTGGTTATGAAAAAAAATATCACAAAATTGTTTAAGGGTACCAACGTCAAATTTGCATACAAAACTAATAATAAATTAATAAATATAATGAATAATGATAAAATTATTAATATACATGAAAAAACTGTGTATATAAATTAGAATTTGATTACTGTAATAAAGTTTATATAGGGCAAACTAAGAAAAAAGTCGGGAGTTAGATACAAAGAGGATTTTAATGCTTATAAAAAACCAGAAATATATAAATCAAATTTTGCTAATCATTGTATCAATAATAATCCTATATTACCTAATATAGATAATATGGTACTTTTAAAAGAAATTAACAAATGTCTAAGAATGAATACCTATGAAGCTTTAGAAATATACAAATATAATATTAATAACAAATTGATTAATGAACAGATACAGATTAAATAAAAATTCGATACTATATTGAATGTATGTAATGTTAAGGCAACAAATTAATAAATTTGATAATCTTGTAATAGATTTGGCAACACTGTTTGTTAGATCTAACTAACACTTGTATGTATGACATTCTTTATTATTCCTGATGAGGTTGGTACTGTTTGCCAACGAAAAGCTTTGCATTTAATAATGATTTAATAAATTATTCTTGTATTTGTATTTCTCTTATTTTTTTATTAATATACAAGAATACATATTTTATTATATACAGGGTGCGGCAGCATAACTTCCTTTTTTTAAAGGAACTTCCTTTGTAAAAAAGGAAGTTATGCTGCCGCACCCTGTATATATACACACATAAGTTAAAAAATGTATGTATATTTCATGGACTACTTAGGTATTAAAAATTGAGATTATATTTATGAACTTTGAAAAAAATATGATTTTTTCTCAACACATTCTATATTTCTTGAAACAGTTTTAAAACAAATTTTTGTTTTAGGTTTTAAGAAATTGCATAAACTGCATATTTGAAAACAAAATCTCAGATGCAAGGAAAACTTTCCCTGCTGTACTACGTGCATTAAAGTCCCGAGCAGCTCGTTTAGCTTTGTGTACAGAGTTGGCACAGCATGTTGTTCACAATAAGGCTATGTTGGAACATCAACAGTTTGATTTAGTGGTCAGGCTCATGAACTGTGCACTTCAGGTAGGAATTGATACAAAGGTATTTAACTGCCTGTTTTTATTTGTAACATTGCTAATGGTTTAAATGAGAAATTCTTAATATACTCATCTTCATTTCTATTAGAAATATGTCTATATATTTGAGTACAATTTTTTGTATTCCCTAACGTTACAATATTTTCCTCTTTTGACGCATTTCGGAGTGCCTCCATTTTCAAAACTTAAATCATGCTATTTAAGTTTTGAAAATGGAGTCACTCCGAAACACATCTACAGAGGAAAATATTATAATGTTACGAATCCAGAAAACTGTACTCAAATATATATGTTTAAATGAGAGTTAATTTAATTTTAATTAATTAATATTTTAACTTTGAATGTGTGGGGAACTTATATTTTGTTCTGATAACTTTTCAATTGGTGATTTATTGATAAAAATAACATTTAAATACATAATTTACTTTTTATTCTGAAAACAATTGATGAATACAATCTCTAGATGGCCGAGTCATCTTCGAGTGCAAGTTAAAAATTTTTTCGACCTTAGCAATTCCTTGGTACTGAGCCGGCATGTCAGTCTGGGCTGGAAATAAGGCTCAAAGTGGGTATAGAGTTATAAAAGTGCTACTAAAGGAAATGTGGCACTTTTCCAAACACAACTCAGATAGAATATAGATACCTATCTTCTTTATGGCCCTTAAAGAAAAGGCGTGGTTTCGCTCAGCCGACTAAAGAAACCTTTGAAAAATATTTTGAAACAGATATTGCCTGATCCTCTGTAAAATTCAGATTTAATTTAACTCTTATTTAATTTGTATTATCCACTCAAGGAGGTTTTATGCAGAAATAACTCTGTAACAAGAAGAAGGTCAAGAAATTGGTAGGAAAATATTTCAAACAGCAAGACAAAAATTTGACCGCAACAGGTAAAAAATAGCCAGTTTGTTGTTAGGATAAGTATATTAATATTATTATAGGTTATAGTAAGAAATAATTAAAGTCTCATTATGTAAAAATAAGCAAAGTTTTTCATCAGGTCATTTATTTAAATACTAAATGTCCCTCTTGTATGTTTAATTTATATATTTTTTTTTAAGGACGGATCTTCAATGGATGAGTTTGGCGTAGCTGCAGCTCTTTTACCTCTGGCAACTGCGTTTTGTAGAAAACTTTGTACAGGGGTTATTCAGTTTGCATATACATGTATCCAGGTGAGAATGTTTAAAATAACTGAAATGTAATTACAATTTGTATTTTAATATTTTATTAAGATATTGTAATGTCCAATATCTTGCTATCTTTTATTTAGTCTGTGATATTTTAAAAGAGATATTTTTTTAATATTAATATAATTTTTTGTTATAATAATTTTTACTAGGTAGCAGATAAACAAACGCTCCTACAGTTGAATGTTTAAAAATCAGCCATTACACCCAGTTTAAAAATTTACAGCAGTGTAACCGCATTACATACTTTTGATGTCCTATGGCACCTAGTTAATGAACACTCACAACAGAAAACTATAGATATAACATCCTTATACTATATACAACACAACAAACAAATCCTACCTACAAATATTCTTGAAGGAGAGTAGCATGTAGTCATATTTCCTTGACTGTTACAGGTCTACTTTAGGTAAACAATCTTGCTCTTATTCATGTTGATGTTTACCTTTCTACATCAATGGTCAAGTTTCACAACAGTTGGCAACCTGTTCTTAATTAATTTAAGAATATTAAATTAAGTTAAGATTCGAATAACAGTTATAACAGCCTGGAAATACATTATTCAGATACAAATTGTGTAAACAATTTTTATCTTCAAATTTAACTTTTTTAACTGTGATAAAGCTCTTAAAATTTAATAGAACCTTTATTTAAAATTACTATTTTATTAATTTTAAACTAGTATTAAAAATATACGAATTATAATAAATAATCATATTTGTATTTATTTTCTGACTATGGTTAAACAATTTATCTAAAATAAATCCACAGCTTGAAATAAAATATTGTTCTCTACCAAATATTTATTAAAAATCTAAAGTTTAATATTATATCATTTAAAGACTTGTTGCTTAATCCTATGAATATTTTAACTTTTAAAAGTGCAAAGTCAACTAGTAGTAAAAGAGTATTGTAAAACTGGTAATATTTGTTTTATAAAGAGGATTAAGGAGGAAAGGAAACACAAATTAAAGGACTGCAAAGACTTCAATTCTAAATTTAAATTGGCAAGTGACTTGAACTTAAAATTGAAATGAGTATGTGAACTTAAATTGGAAAGTGAGTTGATGCAGTCAACTCTTGCTATCACGGCCAAAATTCAGTCAAATATTTGTATATTATACTACAGGTTATAAACATTAAAATAATGACTAACAGAATCCATAAGTAGCAGTGTTGAACAGCATAAACAAACAAATCTATTAGCTATCATTAGGAACAGACACTAGTAGATAGATAGGCATTTCTTTATTTGCAGAGTTCAAGGTATGGAATTTGATGCAGCGAAAAGGGGCAAGTTAACAGTGCTGTTAGCACTTGTACATTGTCTACACTATATTACTATATATACTTGTACAGAAATATATTTATAGAATATTGAGCTAGAATAGATTTGGTATTAAAAAAAACTAAAGCGTGAATTTTGTGAACATAAAATGTAGTGCTTCTAAAGAAAAACTCCAGGTTGATAACGATTCATACTGCAATAAACATCATTTCATTTGAAATGTGTTGGGGACAAGACAGCAATGTTCTTTCTTATATTGTATCTAAATGTGTATTGTCGTATATGTTTTTAATTATTTCCTGATTTCAATCTTATTGTATCACAAATTATTATTTTTGGATAACCAAATCTATCTCAACCAGATACTTTCTATATATATTGTTACATACTTGTACATAATACAAGAACAATACAATAATGTACACAAGTACATAATACAATAAAAGTATAATATTACAAAGAATTGTTTACTCTCTACTGTTTTGTGTATGTTTGTACCTTATGGCGTTGTTTCACAATTTGCATATTCTAAGGGATATTATGTCTTTTGGTGCTTCAAAATTGCCTGTTCCTTTTTCTACAAAGTAGTTTTTTAGTAACATTACTATTATTTACTTATTACTAAAACTCGGAGGGATCTCATCGGTGTAGAGCACTTAGCTACTGCCTTTGTACTCTCTTCCCATCCTTACCACAGTACTAGCTTAGTGGATACCTACCTCTTTGCAGAATCCAAGTACCCACCTGATTCTAAATCTTCTGATAACTTCTGGTATATATACCTGCCAGCTAAACCACTTTCTCCTTGCAGCTCCTAAAGCAGGGCACTCACAGAGCATTGGGGTTTCCTCTTGGTCCTCGTCCCATCTCTTACACACAGGAGACCTAGATCTTCCAATTTTGAATTGGAACCACCTCAGATTCCTATGGCCTCTAACCAACTCAATAGTAACTCTGAGTTGAAGTCTACTTAAGGAAAGTAGTTCTTTGCCCCACAAGTCTCCCGAGTAACCCCACAGTATCTTGGATTTGTTGCACCCCATCCCATTCATCCCTGCACAACGTGTCTATATGTGCCGTGATCCTCTTGCACCCGTCCTGAGGCGGCATGCCCACCTCAGGTGAGTTATACACCCTTGTTTTGCTAAGTGATCCGGTCTCTCATTCCATATCCAGCCAGAATGTCCTGGAATCCAGGTTAGGTTGAGTGAATTATACTAGTAACAGGCAAAAACTAAAAACAAATTAGAAATTAGCAAGAATAATACATATAAAATGATAGATTAGCACAAAAACATTTATCTGACAGATTTTATAGACAAGACTAAATATATATATATATATATATATATATATATATATATATATATATATATATATATATATATATATATATATATATATATATATATATATATATATATGAAGTTACGGAAAAACAATGGATAATATTAAATTTCAAGAATATATATATATATATATATATATATATATATACATTATTTTTTTTGCTAAACGATATAAAAAGTTATTTTAGTACAGTAAAACCCCTCTTATCGGAAATAATAGGGATGTAACCATTTCGGATAAGTAATGGTAAGTATTTCAAGGTATATTTCTTCAAGTAAAACAAGATGTGAAACTATTTGAATTACTTTACCTGATTTTTAAAAACAAAAACCTTACATTAAAACGATTAATCACTTTAACATTAGTTTATGACTATCCGAACTTTAAATTTTGTAAAAACATACTGAGACAGAATGTTTTCGATTTCTTGTGGTTATCTTCATCTGTGTCTTCTGCTTGGTGTTGTTAGGTTAAGGCGGTGACAGTTTTAAAGGCAGGTTTTTGATAGTATCAAAGAGTATGTGGGATTTGTATTGGGTTTGTTTGTACTTTGTGTGTTTGTAAATTTCATATTGTTCAGTGCAGTGTTGAGAGGTGGTCCTTTTTTGTTGATGTGTAAGATTTCTAGGTTATGATATGTCTGTGTATTTGTATCCTGTTTCTTTTGTGTGATTGTAAAATGCTGAGTTGGTGTTCTGTGTGTGTTCCTCAACTCTTTGAAGCTGGGACCTATTTGTCCAATGTAGAATTTGTTGCAGTTTAGTTTGTTTATGCCTGGTGGTTGTAGTTTATCTTTGTTGTTGGGGTTGTGTTGTATTTTGTATTGTAAATTGTTATTAGTTTTGTATGCTATTTTGTATCCTGTTTTTTGAAATTTGTGGGCTATTTTATTTGATGTTCTGTTTATGTATGGTATTGTGATGTATCTGTTTTCCCTCTCTGTAGTGTTAATTTTAGTGTTTTTGTATATTGTGCCATAGTTTGTCTATTATTGTGGTGTTGTATCCATTTGTGTATGCTAAATATTTAATGGTGTCTAGTTCTTTGTTTATGTTTTCTGTGACCATTGGAACTTCTTTAAGTCGTTGGGGCATGGATCTGAAGGCAGCGTGTTTGTGTTGGATAAGGTGGTTTGAGGTGTTGTGAATAGGTGTGTGCACTGGTTAGTTCCCTTGTAGACCTAGTTCGCTTATTGAGAAAGGCTTGTTTTTATATAAACAATATTAAAGAGAGGAGTAGTCGGTCACTGACACACAGAAATTTCATTTTTTTTTTTGTCAGAATGGTAGAGAAATTTTAGTAATAACTGGAAGTAGCTATGGAGAAATTTTTAATTCAAGTAAATAAAAAAAAAACCTTAATACTAATAATATTAAAATAATAATAATGAGCAGAGTGTTAAATAAGTTGGCCATCCTTGATCCAATTGATAATTTCAGAGCAATCAGTTGTTTATAGTAAATATAACAGGAATGTTTTGAATAGATTTTACAATTATTAATAATATAAATAGGATTAATTTTAAAATATTTTCAGGAGCATGCGGTTTGGCAAAATCAACAGTTTTGGGAAGCTGCATTCTACCAAGATGTTCAGAAAGATATCAAAGCTCTTTATTTAGAATCTCAGAACCCCCTTAGTCCAATTAGTCCTCGAGAAGTGAGTAGTTCTAAAATATTTTTGAAATTTTAGTTAACATTTTAAAGCTAGAAAAAATTTCTAATTATCTTATAATGTTGTTTATTTTCTAGAACAAGGAATTTTTATGGAAGGATAGATCTAGAAATACAATTGCCCGGGGTCAGGAACCGTCTGCACTAGAAATAGCGGCAGAACAGATGAGGATATGGTCATCAATTAGCCCAGGTGAATGATTTATTTATTTTGTTAATTGTTACATTTGATATGTACAGGCAAATACTTGCTCAGTTAGGTGACTAATTAAAAGACACACCAAGGAAACAATATACACCGATTATATATAAAAATAATCAATAGCTAGGTTGTAATTTAAAAGTCAATAACTGATCAATAGTTTTTTTCTATTAAACAAGTAATATAAAAAACAAATTAAGTCAATATCTACTTTGGTCAACAAAGAAAAATTTGATTTTAGTTTCTTTTTATTTTATAATTACAATTAATATAAATATGCATATACATATGTCAGAATAGCAATATTAAGTGGCAAAATAAAAAGCGAATTTCCTTGCATTTTTCCATTTTCCTTTCTATGTATGGTGTTGGACTATTATTTTTGTTTGCTACTATTTATTCGCTTCCTTTTTTTACTATCGCTCACATTGTGTTGTAGCTTCTTTTCACTTTCTTTTCCCAATGTCCGTTTGTGAAGTAAGGGTCGATACCGTTAATCCAGTTTGTTTGTTTATTTTATTCTTTTCATTCATTTTTAATCCTAGAGCATTATTTATGATATTGTGTGTTAACCATGGCAACAATTTAAGGTTGTACAATAAAGATTTTGACGACAACCAGATCAGAGCAAAAGAAAATTTCATATACTTCTGTGAGAAATACACTTCTAGCTATGGGTAAGTTGGCTCGGTGTCAAAAGTGCTATACTTTGAACATGAAGATACTCAGTTCGAATTCGTCCTATACCCCCAAATTTTTATTAATTAATTATTGAATAAATATTTGAAAAAACTGTGTTAACATCAATCGTTATCTACTACAGGTTTACAAAATTATTTAAACGTCATTGGATGAATAAAAGTGTATTTTATTGACAATTGAAAATGTGTACAAGATATATATATATATATATATATATATATATAAGGAGAGTGTGAGCTAATAAAAAGAGAACTGTTAGTTAATTACAAAATTTGTCTGAAAAAAATCTGACTCCATAGATCTATGAATTTTCAACGGTCTTCACATTTAAAGATTTGATGCATGCAACCCTTACTGTAACATCAGAAATAGTGTATCAGTCAATTAATTATAGATTTATTTCAAATAATGAAGATAAACGATGGTGGATTTGTTTTAAACAATTCATTTTATTACATTCAAGAAACCGTCAATTCTTTTCTATGACTTTTAGTGTTTGCTTAATAGATGCCACTGACACTGAAATCACTACAAATAAACAGAGAGCTGTATAGAGAGGATATCTGGTAATTACTGTCTTCCTAAAAACTCCATTTATGAATAAAGCCAACAGTTGAATAGATATACAGACCTACTGTTACTTTTTTTCTATTATTTTTCTTATTACTTGGTAAGATCTGTATTAATTATATGATGATATTTTGGTGTTTTGTAAAGAAAATTCAATATTTCCTTATTGAATCTGATAACAAACTTTTATTATGTTTAGAGAAACAAGTAGAATTGATGAATATTGAAGAATCTACATTATACAGCCAAGCAATTCATTATGCGAATCGTATGGTGTACTTGCTTGTACCTTTAGACATTGGTTGTAAAACACATAGGCAAGATGGAAATCACCTTGACGTAGAAAGGGTTAGCAATATTACCAACCGGTGAGTATCATTTTCCTTATTTTGTAATTGATGCATACTATTTATGAAGCCCGATCCTAAAGTGTCATATGTTTTGGAAATTGGTTTCCTAGTTATATCATAATTGGTTACCTTAACACTAAAAAAAATCAAATATTTTTCTACTTTGTCATCATATTTAAGTTGATGGTTTTTATCATAACAATACCCAAGCTTTTCAACTTTATCCCTGTGGTTTAAAGCAGGGGTTCTCAACCTTTTAGGTTCTGAGCCCCCTTCACACTTTGGTGTGAGGTCACGCCTCCCTTTACGGATTAAGTTAATTTAGACTTATATATGATAAATTTACTTATATTATGTTTAAGTAAAATGACTTTGAACTTAGGCTAGACATACTCTAGTAAGGGTAAGGAATATAAAATCATATTTGCTCAAATACAAATTTTATTTACACAAATCATCGAAAAAATCACAACAAAATATCAATAATGTAACCAGAAAAATGTTCGCTACTTTTGTAGTGCTAGTGTGAGGGCTGGCACTGTTTCTCGTTAACTATTTTTTGTATGTTTGGATGAAATTTTGACAAAGAACACCGCAGGTCACTTTCCACATCTAGTCTGGCTTGATATTTAGATTTTATATTAGCCAGGGCTGAAAATCCTGTCTCGCATAGATAAGTTGATGAAAATTGTACAAGCAACTTGACTGGCTCCATTGCTACTTCTGGGTAGACAGGAAGATATAGTAGCCAGAAATCTTCGAGATCCATGTTTGGGAAATCCAATTTAGCTTTGGAATCACATTGCAAGTCAATTGTTTGTTCTTGAATGTGATCAGGAAGTATATCAATGTTGATTTGAAAGGGGTCTCTCGTTAACTTGAATTCCCAGTTTTCCGAGCTTATATCTGGGATATAGGCTCCGATTTTGTTCTTCAGAGACAACAAATGCTCAGATATTAGGTCCTTCATTTCATTTACTAGGTCTTTTGGAAGACTTTGGGTATCATTAGGGAGGTTGTTTAATTTTGGAAAGGAAGAAAAGTTGGGCTGCGAAATGTGCAGGCGGCGTTGCCAAAGAGCCATCTTCTCAGCAAAACTCTTAATTGAATCACAGTTCTTCAAAGTACTTTTCTCACCTTGTAGCTTTAGGTTCAGAAGATTTATTGTTTCGAAAAAGTCTGACAAATATGCCAGGTAAAAGATAAATTTGTAATCTGTAAATTTCTTGTACAGTTCTTCATTTGAACTCATCAAAAAGATTTCAACTTCTGATTTCAAGTTGAACAATCTTGCAGGCATATTACCTTTGGACAACCCACGAACTTCGGTGTGAAAGAGAAGTGTTTCTTGATCACTGTTAAGTTCTTGACACAACACTCGAAAAAGTCTGGTGTTCAAAGGACTGGATTTGACGTGATTCACTATTTTAACTGCTAAGTTCAAAGCAGCGTTAAGTGATTCAGGGAGAGTCTGGCAAGCCAAAGCTTGTCTGTGGATGATACAATGGGATCCAATTATTTTAGGGTTTTTTTTCTTAGCCAATTCAATAAATCCTGATCGGCAACCTGTCAATGCTTTAGCTCCATCAGTACATATTCCAATAACTCTCTCCCAGGGAAGTTCATTAGGTTCTAAAAATGTTTGAAGAGCAGAAAATATATCGATTGCTTTAGTTGTTGTTTCAAGATTTTTTGAAAACAGTATTTCTTCAAGGAATTTCTTTTCATCTATATATCTACAGTAAAACAACAACTGCGCTTGTTTTGAAATGTCTGTAGTTTCATCGCACTGCAAAGCAAAGAATGGGGAGTTTTTTAGCTTTTGCACCAGTTGATTTTTCAAATCAGTAGCCATGTCATCAATTCTACGTTTGACTGTATTGTTAGATAAAGAAATTTTGGCAACTTTATTGTAGCTGTCTTCACCGAGCACAGTACTACAAGCAGTAAGCAAACAAGGTTTTATGATAGCTGAGTTTTATTGTGTGGGGTTTCTTGTCTTTAGCTATCAACAAGGCAATTTTGTAAGAAGCCTCAACGGCCTTTTCAATTTCCATTCGAAAACTTCCACTGGAATCAAGTTTCATTCTCTTAAGGCAACTTTTCCTAGAAACGAAAAATTCAGAAGGTTTGTCATTCAGGGCACCGTGATTTGTAGTCAAATGGCGTTCCAAACGTCCAGGTCGCATTGCATCATTACTCAGAACTACATGACAAATTACGCACTGAGATAAGTGACTACCGTTTTTCTCAATAAATGTAAACTCGTATTTAATATAGTCATCACTATAGAGTCTTTTCTTTGGTACTGTTTTTCGTAGAGTCTTTGTAGAGTCTTTTCTTTATTCATTTTAATAGCAACTAACCACTGAAACACACAATATTTGTCAAGTTATGGCGATGGCAATTAACAAACCAATTGCTATAATAATTACAATAAAGCTACATTCACAGGCGGAGGAGAATGCACAACTGGATCCTGTGTGACAATTAGCGCTTGTGGTGGACAGGAGTGGGACTGTGGCAGACATGCGCACTACCCCCGCGCTATTAATAAACAAAAACCCTGCTATGCTGAGTCACAGGTAGTTTCTCACGCCTGGACAGACGCTCACTTACATTTTATTGAGTAAAGAAATAGAGCTTTATATCTCTATTAAGCTATAAAGAAATTTCAATGATTGTGTGTTTGTGACCAACATCAAATTCAATTTTTTTAAAAAATTTGTTGACGCCTTCCCTGGAATTATTCCACGCCCCCCAGGGGGGCGTGCCCCCCAGGTTGAGAACCGCTGGTTTAAAGCACTAACCCACTGAGTAAAGAGATGGTAATTGCTTGGAACAGATCTTGTCTGTGGGTGATCAAATACCCTTGGAAAGACAAGAGAGAAACAAAACTTATAAAAATTGTAATACTGCTATTTCATGTGTGTGTGTGTATATATATATATATATATATATATATATATATATATATATATATATATATATTGATATTTTACGTTGTCCATTATTTTTCCGTTGCACTGACTTTATGAAGTTGATATATTTCTATTGTAAATACTTTTATCCACCGTTAAGTGCAATAATTTTACCTTGTTGTGATGAGGCACCTTTCAGTCACTTGACCATTGTCGAATCACTGATATTTTTCTGGTGTAGATGTTCGGATACAGAAGACATACTATATAAAAACATCATACACGCAGATCAAGAGAAAATGTGTGTAACGTCAACAAATACCAACATCACGGACCGAACATCTACACCAGAATAATATCAGTGATTCGACAATGGTCAAGTGCCTCATCACACAAGGTAAAATCATTGCACTTAATGATGGATAAAATTACTTACAATAGTAATATATTAACTTCATAAAGTCAGTGCAATGGGAAAACAATGGATAACGTAAAATATCAAGAATATATATATATATATTTTTAGGTTAGTTTTGGTTGGTAAAGATTATTTAGATTTTTTGGACTAGGAGACTGACAGACTTACCTTGGTAAGAGTCCACACTGTAGTCTTGAAATAGAAACACATAAAAGCACTTAAACAATGATATATTTCAACCACACGGTGGTCTTTGTCAATCGAAGAGAAAACACCGATTGTTGGAAGAAAGTTTTCTAAAGACACAAACACACCAGCCATTATGTTGGTATAGATATATAGATGACATCTTCCTAATTTGGACACAGGGTGCTTCAACACTTGAGGCATTTTTAGACAGCCTGACACAATTCTCCACACTTCAATTTACCTGGGAGAAATCTACAACAGCCATCACCTTTTTGGATGTAGAGGTAACACTCCAGAATGGAAATATCAACACAGGAATTCACATCAAACCGACAAACCACCTACAATATCTCCATTTCGACAGCAACCACCCAATAAACATAAAACGATCCATTCCATACAGTCAAGCAATCAGGGGTAAGAGAATCTGTTCGAATGATAGGGAATTGGAAGATTTTAATAGAAAGATATCAACAGCCTTCCAGAGAAGAGGATACCCAAAAAAACTCATTGAAAACCAAATTCATTCAGCACAATCCTCGGTTCACCATAAACCACAAACAGAACAAAATAAACTGTCTTTAATAACAGACTACCATCCTGGTCTACATAAACTCAACAAGATATTGAAAGATGGCTTCAAAATTCTTCAATCTTCCGTCCACACCAAAAATCTTTTCACCGATCCACCGCAAATTTGGTACAAGCAACCTCCCAACTTAAAAAACATCCTAGTACATCCTAAACTACCAGACCCTGATGCAGAGAAACCACACAAACTTCCTCATGGCTCCTTCCCATGCAATAGACCTAGATGCAAGACGTGCCCAATACACCCCTCAGCAAATAGTTTCAACAGCCAAACAACAAAAATGGTCTTCAAAATACAGGGTCATCATAATTGTACATCGAAAAATGTCATATACCAGCTACAATGTAAACTTTGCTCAGCACAGTACATAGGCCTGATCACGGATGGTTTGAATATCAGAATGAATGGCCACAGACATGATGTTAAAATTATGAATATGGATAGACCAACAGCTCAACATGCTGCGAGTCACAACATCACAACTTTTGATGACTGCTATACCACAAAAATAATTAAATCACTCCCCTCTGATTGCAATCCCTCAGAACTGAGAAGGTGGGAACTATCATACCAGTGGTATACCAAGTCCAGAGAATCCCCTAACCTCAACATCAGATAAACCCATTCATTTTTTTTTTTTTTTTTTTTTTTTTTTTTTTTTTTTTTTTCCCTAATAGCCTTTTTCCCTGACAGACTTATATAAACTATAATCACTCATATGCTCATGGAAACAATATATATATATATCTTTAATCTGTGCATCTGTGACATCTGATTTCTACTCTACACAATCTGTGATTACAACTTGTATTTATTTATTTCATTCTCTCATATTTCTTTTTGTGTTTTCTCTTCGATTGACAAAGACCACCGTGTGGTTGAAATATATCATTGTTTAAGTGCTTTTATGTGTTTCTATTTCAAGACTACAGTGTGGACTCTTACCAAGGTAAGTCTGTCAGTCTCCTAGTCCAAAAAATCTATATATATATATATATACATATAATAATATGTATACATATAATAATATAATATAATACATATATATAATATACATATATTTTTTGGACTAGGAGACTGACAGACTTACCTTGGTAAGAGTCCACACTGTAGTCTTGAAATAGAAACACATAAAAGCACTTAAACAATGATATATTTCAACCACACAGTGGTCTTTGTCAATCGAAGAGAAAACACAAAAAGAAATATGAGAGAATGAAATAAAATAATTGTAATCACAGATTGTGTAGAGTAGAAATCAGATGTCACAGATGCACAGATTAAAGATATATATATTGTTTCCATGAGCATATGAGTGATTATAGTTGATATAAGTCTGTCAGGAGAAAAGAGATAAGGCTATTTGGAAAGGAAAAAAAAATGAATGGATTTATCTGATGTTGAGGTTAAGGGATTCTCTGGACTTGGTATACCACTGTTATGATAGTTCCCACCTTCTTAGTTCTGAGGGATTGCAATCAGGGGGGAGTGATTTAATTATTTTTGTGGTATAGCAGTCATCAAAAGTTGTGATGTTGTGACTCGCAGCATGTTGAGCTGTTGGTCTATCCATATTCATAATTTTAACATCATGTCTGTGGCCATTCATTCTGATATTCAGACCATCCGTGGTCAGGCCTATGTACTATGCTGAACAAAGTTTACATTGTAGCTGGTATATGACATTTTTCGATGTACAATTATGATGACCCTGTATTTTGAAGACCATTTTTGTTGTTTGGCTGTTGAAAATATTTGCTGAGGGGTGTATTGGACACGTCTTGCATCTAGGTCTATTGCATGGGAAGGAGCCATGAGGAAGTTTGTGTGGTTTCTCTGCATCAGGGTCTGGTAGTTTAGGATGTACTAGGATGTTTTTCAAGTTGGGAGGTTCCTTGTACCAAATTTGTGGTGGATCGGTGAAAAGATTTTTGGTGTGGTATATATATATATATATATATATATATATATATATATATATATATATATATATATATATATATTAAAACAACATAGGTTATTCAAATACAAGAATATTTATTAATTTATATTCAAACCTTTTCGTTGATAAACAGTTCCAACATCATCAGGAATGAAAATTACAATAATTATTATTGTAATACCAGGCGGGGTCTAGACCTGTGACCAGCAAAAGATAGAAATGTGGCTCCTGTAGGTATGATTTGCAGTAATTTATCATCTATAAAGTCCTCCATTGCTTTACCTGTGAGCGTTGAGGTAGGATATCCCCATCTGGTAGAGGGGGCGTTAAAGTCACCGAGAACGATGCAATGCGTGGAAAGGTGGCTATTAAGGATGTTGAGGTTTGGCTTGTTTCCCGGTGGGTTGTATAGTCCAATGATTTTGAAAGATTGGTTGTTTTTCTAGACCTCCATGAGGAAAGCTTCTAGCTTATCACTTTCGTTCATTTCATGTAGTGTCGTGCAACGAGCCTTGAGATTCTGGTCAACTCCCACGAGCATGCCAGAGGCTACCTGTCGTCCTCTCTTGATTTTGTAATTTACGTATCCAGTTTGTTGATAAAATTCGTGGGTCTCGGATGCGAGACCTGCCTCAAGGATAAAATAAACATCGACCTCATGATTCACAAGAATGTGTCATATTTCTAAAAATTTACTACTGTCCAAGCCTCTGGCATTCCAATGAAGCACACGTAGGCTGTCTTTGGGGCTCTGAGAAGAGCCATTTTGGTTGAGGTTATAGCATCTCATTTTTCCCGCCTATGAATGAAAAGGCGACCTGTGTTGATCGTTGAGATTACCCAGGGGAGACCATGATCATTCGATCAACTTAACCCCCCTTTTTATGAATTACAAAAAGCATTAAGAACCATTTTTAATACTTTGTGGGTGTTTTTATTTACAGATCAAGTGTAGCTGAAAGTGATAGTGCAGATGCAGAATCAGGGTTTGAAGAACAAGATCCTGGGGAAGCCGGAGCACAAGTTATTAGAATGGTTTCAAGATTTGTTGATAAAGTATGTACTGAAGGTGGTGTCAATTCAGAACATATACGAAGCTTACATCAAATGATACCTGGAGTTGTGCATATGCATATTGAAACTTTAGATGCTGTGCACAGGGAGTCAAAACGCTTACCTCCTATACAAAAGGTAACAAAAATTTTAATAGACGATAAAGGATATAAAATTGTTTTTTTCTGAGTTTTGTAAATAATGTGTTCTTTTACAATAACAACTACAGTAAACTCCAGATTATCCGTGGAATAGGGTGGCCCGGCAACGCCGGATAACGAATTCCTCGGATAATCCGCTATGAACAAAGAATTCGCAAAACGATCGATAATCGATTATTATACCATAAGTTACACAAATAATGACCCCGGTTAATGCAATTCACAAATAATCTTCAGAGGACAAAATAATTTAAAATGTCGATGTATTTGACGGATTATAACATGTACATTTATATGTCTAACTATTTACAATACGTACATAAGTATATGTCACAAGTAAATATGTATGTACATATGCAATTACCTTTACACATAATACTTTCACTTTTTAACAAAAAAATCTGTCACTTTCGTTTGTTTTTTTGTGAGCATTGAATTTAGCTTTAATGTGCGATCTAAGTTTCTTGAGAACCATTTTGTCGCACAGTGTCTACTTGTGTCACGTATGTCACAAAGCCATAAAGATCGATAATGTATATGACAGACATGGACAATGCATAAGTCACGTCCTAGACTATTTATAGCCGAGATTAGCTGACATTTGGTTTATAATCTTATAATACACATTAGGTTTTCTGGAGTCCAAGCATTTTGTCGTTATCACTTATATACATTAGTCTGCTCTCCCCTTTTATTTCGCTGGCCCGCGTCGGGATGGTTCCCTTTCAATGTAAAAATTAGTACGTACATATTTACATATCTATTCCCTTCATCTTAACTTCTATTAAGCCTTATATGTAATTACGTCGTAATTCACTGTTTGGAAATTTAAACACATGAATCTGATTGGAATAAAAATTGGATATTTGTAAAACAATGGCAGGCCCCGGATAATCCGAAAACCGGTTAATCCGCCCACGGATGATCGGGAGTTTACTGTACTTTGCTTTTGATCGAATAAAACTGTAAAAGATACTAGTTGATGTAAGTAATTTTGTCAAATAATCATGATTAAAATTTAGATGATATTACTCTCTACAGAGACTGTAATATTAGAGAGATGCAACTTTCAAGTGAGCAGGTAGATTTGAAGTAAACATGTCTTTTTTCTACCTTGATTCCACCTCCAGCATACCAAAAGCTACTCTAAGTTCTAATTTCTGTCTAATGATGCATTTTTTTCTTTTAATTTGATTTTACCAGCTATTTACTGTACCATTATACATATATTTCACTCTTTTGATTAAAATCGTTTTTTTAAACATTGCTTGTTCTAACCCAAGCAATATTGCTGTTAGTCATTGCATTAACATTATCGCTGTTAACATCAGTCAATGGCTGTTCGAAGTATATCAGCAAAAACATCTCTTCATAAATTTAATATATGTCATTTAATATATTTAGGTGCATATAACATTTGATGTATTTTATTTGCAGCCCAAGATCCTAACACCAAGTATGCTTCCTGGTGAAGAACCACTATCTGAAGGTTTACGGGTATACCTTCTTGCAGATGGTAGGGAAGAAGGAGTTGGAGGAATCATTGGAGGTCCTCCTCTTTTACCTGCTGAAGGAGCTATTTTTGTTACAAACTATCGGATTGTATTTAAAGGGACTCCATCTGATCCATTTGGTACATATTTTTCTTATGACGTACTAAGATGTTATCTAATAATTATTACAATACCAACAATATATTATCATTACTTGCAAGAAAAAAATACAGGAAAAATTTTAAAGTATATCCATAAATATAATGTTTTAATTTTGTAACATAGTAAAAAATACTAACCATTGTTTTTTATTCTGTACAGACTAAGTAGTGGTGGGTTCTAGCAGAAACAATAAATTGCTTACATATAACAATCATTCCTTATTTGTAGATCAGGCATATAACTCTCAAATATAGGCCTTGTTGCTCAAAATCTTACCTGTCACATTGTATTTACAAATTTCAAGTTGGCTCCTTTGTAAATTAAAAAAAAAAAATAATAAGAAAGTTAAATTGAATAATTTTAGCAGTTTATTTATAGTGTTCCAGAGATAATATTTCACTTTGGATTTTACGGCAGTGTTTCACATAACCCCATTCATAACAAATGTGGAAAACGTTTTTTATTGACGTATAAACAAAAATAAATAAATCTTACTCTTCTAAGGTTTAATAGTGGAATTTTGTTTTACCCACTTAAAGAAAGTACTCAGTATTATAGATGTTGCTGATGTTTGTTGCAATTTTATTCTACATTGTGTATTTTAAATTTTATTATTTATTTTATTCTGATTAGAGACAAAAATAATGTAAAAGATTTTTTATTTTTCGTAAAATATTTGGCGCAAGTGTGTTTTTTAGTAATATTATTTTTTTTAATGCTTATATAATATTATAATTGTTATTAATTATAAACAATTTTTCCCACCACTAAGTGCAATAATTTTACCTTTTAAGGTAATTAATTGTTTAAAATTAATAATTATAACTTCATAAAGTCAGTGCAATGGAAAAATAATGGCAACATGAAATATCATGATATATATATATATATATATATATATAGATTTTTTGGACTAGGAGAATGACAGACTTACCTTGGTAAGAGTCCACTCTGTAGTCTTGAAATAGAAACACATAAAAGCACTTAAACAATGATATATTTCAACCACACAGTGGTCTTTGTCAATCGAAGAGAAAACACAAAAAGAAATATGAGAGAATGAAGTAAAATAATTGTAATCACAGATTGTGTAGAGTAGAAATCAGATGTCACAGATGCACAGATTAAAGATATATATATAGTTTCCATGAGCATATGAGTGATTATAGTTTATATAAGTCTGTCAGGGGAAAAGAGATAAGGCTATTTGGAATAAAAAAAAAAAAAAAAAAAAAAAAAAAAATAATAATAATAATAATAATGAATGGATTTATCTGATGTTGAGGTTAGGGGATTCTCTGGACTTGGTATACCACTGGTATGATAGTTCCCACCTTCTCAGTTCTGAGGGATTGCAATCAGGGGGGAATGATTTAATTATTTTTGTGGTATAGCAGTCATCAAAAGTTGTGATGTTGTAACTCGCAGCATGTTGAGCTGTTGGTCTATCCATATTCATAATTTTAACATCATGTCTGTGGCCATTCATTCTGATTTTCAGACCATCCGTGGCCAGGCCTATGTACTGTGTTGAGCAAAGTTTACATTCTAGTTGGTATATGACATTTTTCGATGTACAATTATGATGACCCTGTATTTTGAAGACCATTTTTGTTGTTTGGCTGTTGAAACTATTTGCTGAGGGGTGTATTGGACACGTCTTGCATCTAGTTCTATTGCATGGGAAGGAGCCATGAGGAAGTTTGTGTGGTTTCTCTGTATCAGGGTCTGGTAGTTTAGGATGTACTAGGATGTTTTTCAAGTTGGGAGGTTGCTTGTACCAAATTTGCGATGGATCGGTGAAAAGATTTTTGGTTAAAAGATGCAAGACGTGTCCAATACACCCCTCAGCAAATAGTTTCATCAGCCAAACAACAAAAATGGTCTTCAAAATACAGGGTCATCATAATTGTACATCGAAAAATGTCATATACCAACTACAATGTAAACTTTGCTCAGCACAGTACATAGGCCTGACCACGGATGGTCTGAATATCAGAATGAATGGCCACAGACATGATGTTAAAATTATGAATATGGATAGACCAACAGCTCAACATGCTGCGAGTCACAACATCACAACTTTTGATGACTGCTATACCACAAAAATAATTAAATCACTCCCCCCTGATTGCGATCCCTCAGAACTGAGAAGGTGGATTTGTTAGTAAAAAAAAAATATTTTAAGTAAAATATATGAAATATTATGTGTAATTTGTAAAATAATAAACATGTTGAAAAAAGTTAGCTATAAGCATTAGAAAGGCTATAAAAATCCTACTTTATTTGTCCTGCTATTTCAAGAATGCATTAGGAGAGACATAAATATCCTTCCTTATGGTGACAGTTTCGAGAGGCAAAAGCAATTGCTTAGACATGAGAAATGTTGGGGTGTGCTTGCCTGTAGCATGGAGGTGATAAAACACATTATTAAGGGTCAAACAGACCAAATTTTCAACAAAAAACACAAAGTTCCTAGAAGCAATGACAAAAATAGATGACAGAAGCTCATCTGTATGACCTCTAGTTGACGAGCTGAGAGCTGACTTCGTCTGTGGCGTGAAAGGTGTTAATGCTTTTGGAACCATCACTCAAGACACATAAAAAGAGGTTAAAAATTTAATATATTTCTGACTCAGTATTTAGAGATTTAGTTATCAAATCCCTTTAAAAGGATTGTATTGAGTCACTTGAAGTATCCAATATTTTTATATTTGATGGAAGGATTCCAGGTAAAAACCTCTGTGATGTTCACGGGCTTATTGAATTTATTGACAAACATTTTTATAATTTTAGTCTGTAAATTTACTTGTTTTGACATACAAGTTTCACTAGCAGTACCCTATGCAACATAAAAATTGTAAAGCTTCAAATGGACTATAATAAATAAATTTGAGTTGCTTAATAAAATGTATTTTGATCTGTTGAATAAATATGTAAATTATTTTAATTTCTTTAACAAGTATTATTATATTTTTCTCCAATGTCAGTCCTTCATTGATTTCTTCTGTTGCCCACAGTGTATAATTTATGAAACCAATGAAATATTATTATAAAGTATTGCTATAAGTAATAGTAACATGTAATAATTTATTGAAGTGAAGGTGTTGAATATTCATATGGAATAATGATTATTCTAATGGATAATCCTAACTTCCCAAGTAAAGTTTGTATATAATTAAACACATTCATGAGTTTAAAACCTTTGATAAAACTCATTACAGCTGTTAACTCATGTTATGAACATATAACATAACAAGCTTACTTTCTCTTCTACCAGCAATCTGATTTGTTCCAAGGAGTCTTTTTGTACTAAATTCCCATAGTGCCAACTTTGTAAAACTAATTTTCCTTTAGCATACCAAAGACTAACAGTATGTGCTAAATCTCAGATTTTGTTTCAAGTGGTATTTGTTAATATACAAAATACTTGCAAAAGAACTTCTTTAGGAAGTCTAAAGTATATAGGCCATATGAAATGAGCCTATTGAGTATAATATATTGAAGGATAATAATTGTAAAATCAAATACTTAGTTTTAGTTGTTAATTTATAATTTTAAAGGTTTAGATATCTTTCTGTCATTATCTTCTGGTTTGTTTATTATTATTTCGATGTGCTTTTATAGTTTTTTAAATTTGTAATTTCTTTCACATTTAGTTTATATTCTATATTCTGTATTTTGTTATTGGCGATAATAACTATCTTTGTTAATAAAACCACTACCGCTTTAAAATCTCTTTACAAAAATCGTTACATTTTTCCAGCATGTGAACAGTTGGTTGTAAGAGCATTTCCTGTATCATCACTTACAAAAGAAAAAAGAATTTCCGTTCAGTATTTAGCACATTTAGATCAGTGGTTGCAGGAAGGACTCCAGTTGCGTTCATGTACATTCCAGGTAGGTGTGTTTTTTATTTACAAATCCGGTTACCAATAAAACTGTTAGTAATTTCTTTATAATAAAATTAACACAAAGACAGTTAGTACAGTTATTTATTCAATTGCATTTCAGTAGCCAAGACATTTTCTTTGTAGTCCAGTGTTTGATGGTAAAAATACTGCCTTAGAATATTTTCAGGCTGCAACAATTTTTATTATAA
This sequence comes from Prosapia bicincta, assembly GCA_036971475.1. Classification (NCBI taxonomy): domain Eukaryota; kingdom Metazoa; phylum Arthropoda; class Insecta; order Hemiptera; family Cercopidae; genus Prosapia; species Prosapia bicincta. The sequence continues at coordinate 106,746,369 of JBAIZL010000004.1, forward strand.
ATTTGCGAGAGCCTATCTTACCTTCCTCTTTAAAAGTTATAAGTTTCTAAAGTGTACTTCTTGTTTTAAGGGGTGGAAACTAGCCCTTCTGAAACAAATTTTAATTATAGTTTTTAGTATGCTATAAATATCAAGTATGACTTGAAATTTTCAATGAAACATGATTGGGTTTTTAATTCCATCAATATTTAATCAATTCAATTTTTTTGCAGGAATATACAGGACTACAAGTCATGTAAAGTTTAACTTTTTTGAGTATTTTTATTTTTAATTATTACTTTAACATTTTGTTTTTATAATAACTCTGTTAGTTTTATGGCAATGACTTTTACCGAAGTTCATTTCAAGGTGTTTTCAAATTCAAAAAAAGGTAATGGGTTTTTCTTGAAAATCTTGTTTTAAATTATACTCTGGATTTGATTAACAAACTATTACCTTTAACAAGCTATATCTCGGTTGGTAATGCGTCTATAAAAATAATTTAAAAATTCAATTTGTTTATTGACACTTAATTTTGATTTCTTATGATTTATTTGTTAAAAGATAATAGTTTTGAGTTATTTCTGAATATTATTCAAAAACATGAGTTTTTAGATAAAATCCAACATTTTCAAGGAACTTGAAAAATATTGACTTGCCAAAAATATTTTTTTTAGTATTAACTACACTATTTTTATTTGAATTTTTTATAGTGTAAAAATTTTTACCCTATGTAGCTTTTGTTTCTTGAGCCATTCCCTGCATATTAACCAAATTTTAATGGACCTAGTCTAAAATAATTCCAAGCACAAAACCTCTAAACACTAGACAATCAGTAAATATAACTACACTATATAACAAGTAAATGCCATAACTAAAATAACCATCAGTATGTCATATCTATAACCTTCGTATGTACAATATCATGTAATACTACTGTGTCATTGTAATGCCTTCTGAAAAAATTAATTTGCACACTACAGTTACTGTATTTGATGTAAAATAATTTTTAAAACAAAAAAATATAGGTCCTGTATAATTTAAAACATATGTCAAAATAATAATTTTCCCTGTGACATATTATTTACAATACCATATTCGTTTTTGTTTGTATAAAAGGTCCCCAAGTAGATAATTGATTGAAAATTCACTAATTAATCAGTAGAATTTTTTTAATGGAAACATCTTATATAATTTTCCATCAGACTATGTTTTGTCATTAAAAAAAATGTTCTTTATCAGTAATGTTAACATTTCTTGTACTTTGTCCTATTTGTTTCATTGTATTCCAAATTTATCTTCTCTGATCATATTTTTTGTATTAACTTTTTAATGTTGTTTTAAATTACATTTAAGTTATTAATTTTATTTAACCTTTTGCTCGCTATGTTAAAGGATGGGGGAATGATATTCCATTTTTATTACCCTTTTTTTTTTATTAACCATTAAATTTGAGGGTGCATTTTGAATTGCTTTTTACCATCTTTCTATAAATTTCTGCTATTAATTTCTGCTTATCTTATTACACCTCATTACTTTTGTAAACATCTTGCAATTAATTTTTTCAATTTTCTTGCTAAAGAGACTAATTTGTTAGACAGTATATCATAGAATTGAAAGTTGCTCTTGTTCTCTTGGATTGTAAGAATGTTCCAAAATGCATTAAATTTTATGGTTGTCATTCTGCTCATTCCTTTAACTGCTGCATGTTTAATGTCCAAAAAACAGGTAGAGCCTCTCACACTGGTTGAGAACAGGGCTACTTGAGTAAGTGAACCTGCCCATAGAATATAATAATATTCCTTTATCCCTATTTCCAAGGGATCATTATGTTATTTTCTTAGATCTTCCTTAATTTTGCATACACATTTTATTACAAATGGTTGTAACAGGTATACAGCACTTTATTCTTTATCTTCATTCACAACCTTTCCTTATTTTTGAAATGCATTAAACATGAAAGTACCTGCTTATTTTAAAACAAAAACCTTGAAAGGAGATGTAATAAATGTACACTCCCTGTAACCTCAGTAGAGAATCGCTCTGATACAGATACACACTGTGCATTTGATAAAATTATCTCCACAACTTATTATACCAGGAACTTTTTGATTCCTAGTCTAACCTAATCAGTTATTAAAAATAGTTTTTTAAGGCATCATCAGTTATCAATTCCTTTACATGCAACAATAGTCATTCTGGTCTTGAAACCACAAAAAGGTAAACTATTCAATTAGTTTTGTTAAACATTTTATGTATTGAAAGTACAGATCTCGACATTATAATTAGCAGCTATATTTGCAGTAGGATATTTTCCTATGTATTGTTTCAAATTGCTTTTAATTGACATCAGTATTCTATTTCCTTAAAAAACTTAATGAATTTTATATTTTAAAAAACTAAACTGACTACAGACCTACAAAAAAAAAACAACTCAAGACTGATTGCTGGACTTGCAGATGACAACATTACTGTATAACAAAATTGCACTTTAGTAATAGATGTATATTTTGTTTCAATATTAAATAAAAATTAGTTGATGTTGAAACATGGTACAGTAGAGCATTGAAAATCCGGATCAATTAGGATCAGACACATCCACACTACTGATTTATCTGGATTTTTAAACAATCTATAACTACTGCATATTATTGATATTTCATTAACTATAATCTATTTTATTGCCTAGAGTATCATGTAGGTATGAATTATACCTGGCATTATTACAAATTAGATGTCAGAGGGTTTAAGAAATACAAAAGAATTTATTGAAAGAACATATGTATGTACATACTAATACATAACACAGAAAGCCAAATACGTGCCAGTACAACGTCTTTTATTGTTTTTAGAACAAAAGCATATTATAGGACAAATTAGCTAAAGATTAAGTTTAATAATAAATTTTATTATTTTTCTGATTGGTTACAATGCACATTATTTATTAGGGTTTGGAACATCTAAAAAATTTAAGTCATTAAATATACTGTATGTTGCATTTTAAATTTCGATATGACAACTTTTTTTCAGAGTTGGTTTTTCTTCTTTACATTTACAATTAAAGATAACTCTTAGGTTAGATATGTATTTTAGTAGCACCAAGCACTGTGCACGCTGTAACTATGATCCGGATTTGCAACACTTTGGATTTTTGATGTCTGGATTACTAACGCTCTACTGTATATGCTTTTATTTCAGAATTTTACATTTAAAATCTCATTTTAGATTTAGCCACTCTGAAAATATCTATGATTTTTAAAATTTATTTTTTCAGCTTATGAAAATTGCATTTGATGAAGAAGTAACAGCAGAAAGTATAGAATGTTTTCGCAAATTAATTCACAAAGTTCGTCATCCTCCTCACATATTTCATCACTTTGCATTCAATGGTCAAGTGGTAGTTTCTCAGACACCTCTACACAAAGGAAAAGAGAAAAATGCAACTTTGAGGTATTTTAAAGATATTAGGTTTGCTTAAATTAAAAACATCTATCATAAAAATGTATTACTAACTGATAAAAAAATAAAATAATTATAATATAGAATAGAGAGTTGGCCTCTGCATTTAATTCAAGTAACTCTACCCACAGTGGCTGTGATTCTTACTCATCACTCGGTAACAGTGCAGATTTTTCTTTTTGTGAATCCTATCCGTATTCTATCTTTCACCCCAATATGTCAATTATCAGTTGATGATAACTTGTACTTTCACCTTAAAATAGTTGAATGTTTTAATGATCAGTTTCCAAAACTAGCCACAATTTTTTTTTTTTTTAATTTGTGTGGCTTTGTAAAAATGTGTTTATTTATGGTGAACAATATTATCAATAATTGATTATAGCAGTACTATTAAAGCTGTGCTGTTATTACTTTACCACTTCTCAATCATTTGTTTTTTTAATTATAAAGAAATAAATGAGTATAATTATTTTCCCCAAAATAATATACTTAATAACAAGAAAAAAGTCTTGATTTTTGCATAATAAACTAAAGAATGTCAAGAATACTGCATCAATTAAGGTCTGCTATTCCGTAAGTTATTTTAAGTAGCCATCATAATCAAGCACGCTCTATTTGATTATGATGTGAAGGTTGAAAACTCAGAATAATAAAATAATCCATTGATGATAGAGGGCCTTCACTGAGAGAAGATAGGCCCATAGCTTGATACCCAAATGTAGACAGTTGATTTACTTCACTACAATTCTCCCTAATCCACTGTAACATAATAGACTGATAATATATTGAGTCGAAAAGCCTTGGGATCTTACAATTAGATTTTCTTTATCCTCTTGCTAATGATGTCTAATTTAACTGCTATATCAACTTTCGAAGGTTGGTTAGTACCCAACATATTCTCGAAATTATTTTAGACTGCAGTACAGAAAGATTTTTAGTATTTTTAGTTAGAAGTTGAACTGTGTTAATAATTGACAAGCCTTTGCTGGTTGCAGCAAAAAATCAGAATAATTTTTGATAAACTCTAAGTACACTATTGGAACTAAAAGAAAAAAAATCAAATTTCTGTACAGAACTTATATAGAAATTTGTTCACTAACAAAATTAATTGTCACATAAAATATTTATAGTTAAAACCAACAGTATTATTTGTCAAAAATAGGCTTGTTGACAAGATGTATAAATTTTTCTGTAAGAGATGTGATACACAGTATTAAACAGTTTAGCATAGAAAGAGTTGAAAAAGAGAAAGAGTGAAAGAACTTCTGTTATTTTATTGTAGAACTAAGACTAAGTAGTCACTGTGTTTATCGAAGATAGTCCCTTTTGTATACTTCATTATATTTATTGAACAGATTTAATTATGCCTGAATTTGTCCTACCTAATAACAGAGGGTTTTTTAGATTGCCTAAAGATTACTCATGGTGATTATAATAGTTTCTTCAGAGATGAAATACATTTCAACCCAAAGCCGTAGATAATATAACACAGTTATATCTTTTTTGTTACATCTCTTAGTACTCTTTTTTGTTTTTATTATTGTACTACTTTTAATTTTAGAGTGTTTCTTATCTTAATTATAACTTTATTTTCATCGTTAAATTTATGTAATTTTCAGTTGCAAGTTGTAACTTCTTATAGTTAATAATTTTATTTGATTTGTTACAAAAAGTAGGTGTGTTCAGTAATTGACATTATTAGAGTGTACACCGGAATATAACATCTCCAGTATCTTTTGAAATCTTACAGATGCCTGTTATGCACTATTTACTGGAATTAAAGTTTAGTAATTAGAATTGTTATATTATTTAAAGTTTCTGCTACGTTTTACATTAATATGTTGAGCATATTTGTTTTCTGTCATTCATACCATTTTTCATAATAACTCTTGACACATTTTAGAGAGCCTTTATCAGTCAGAACTTTTCAACACTTTGAAGCCTAGCCTCTTAATAGAGGCAGTCTCTATCTGCCTGTAGGTTTTTAGGTCAAATATAAAAAATTCCTGACCTATAATAAATACCATATTTACAACAAATTATACATTGTTCTAAAGGAAATGAAACAAGCTTTCAGGAAATACATACATATGAATTGATTACTTACATATAGATGGTGTCATGCTCGTTTGAAAAATGTATAAAAACGTCAACAAAATAAAATAGCAACACTTTTACATTAGAATGAAAATAAATACATTTTATATATCATTTTAAAGCTAAATGAAAATGTAATTAAAATGTTTTTTTTTAATTTAGAAAACTCTTTAAAATCGAGCTATTTACATTTCCATTCAGTTAATCTATGAAAGATATGTCGATTGTACCTCGGCCAAGATCTGTTTCACTCTCACTCTTACTATCTAAAATCAACATATCTCATATTGAATCTCTTCCCAAAGTGTCTTTAGCCATTATATCTATAACGTACTATTTCTAATAATAAAAATTAAATATACTAAATAACTGAAAGATAAACTTAAAGCGAAAAACAACAAATTCTGAAGCCTAGATAAAAATCACACAAATTACAAATTAAATAAACAAAATGATGTATAGATAAAATTTAGAATAAGCAATTACAAACTTGAAATGTAGATAAAATGGACTAATAAAACACTCATAATCTGACCAAACCAACATCTGTCAAACAAATACCTGATAGCTCTCGGTCGCCACACTTAACCAAATAAGTTTTTGTTCGTAAAATAAGCTCTGAATGATCTAAAAGTAAAAACATGTAAAGTAGAATAACCACTATAAAGAGAGATATCAACGAAACTAAGAATACGCTGGGGTTACGTTGCTGTGGAAATAAATACAGGAACCCGATCTATACATGAGCATAAGCAACTAGCGTTACCTTAATGCCTCGATTTATACTCGGGCGTAGGCTTGAAAGTATTAATGTACCCTTCGGAGTTCTGACTGATGGAGGTTTTCTGAAACACATAGGCAATAGTTGATATGATAATACTAGAAGTGCAGAAACCCATGATAGCCAACATATTAAATGATCAATTGCTTTTGTTTGATATAGTCATAAAAATGCCTTTTTCTTGAGTCAAATGATTACTGTATTTTTCTATCCAGGAAAATATACAGGTATGACATGACTTGCATTAGAGGAGTTTGATGGGAAAAAGTGGCAATGAGAATGTTGCTATTGACTCTTTCTTTGTTACATTCATATTTCTTAAAATTAATATCTCCCATTTCTTATTTCAAATCAATACTTTTGACGTTTTATACTTCAATTCTGTATTTTTAATTTAAAATAATGTATTTTTAATTTAATATAAACAATTTTTTTATGTTTGAGTACAATTTTCTGCCATCCTTAACGTTTTAATATTCTCTTCTATTGACGGGTTTCGAAGTAACTACATTTTCAAAACTTCAATCGTACTCTTTGAAGTATCGAGAGTACGATTGAAGTTTTGAAAATGGAGTTACTCCGAAACGCGTCAACAGAAGAGAATATTGAAACATTAGGAATGGTAGTAAACTGTACTAAAACAGAAGTATTCCTAACAAATGAAGATGAGTATGTTAATAATTTAAAATTTTTTGTTTCTTTTAGTTCATACATTTATTATTTACATTTTATTTCAACAATTGTAATTTGTATTTGTTTTTTCACATTTATTTTTATTTGTAATTCTTGATATTCTTAGGTAGTAATAATACCTAACTACATATTATATATAATATGACATTTGGAAATGTATTTAATGAATATGAGCTCTAAATATTTTTGCATTCCCGCAATGTTTCAAATGGTTTTGTAAATAAATTCATATTTAAATTGTTAAACATTGTTTAAAATTGATAATATTACATAAGCTCATAGTAAAATCTAAATTTACAGTTTTTACAGTATTTTTAAAAAAATATATTTTGCATATTATCATTCCTTGAAATTTTTTTTAGAGGTTTTGCTAAGAAGACCTTATTAAAAACTGCTCGTAAAGCCGGTTTTAAGCAAAAAACATCTTCAAAACGACAAAAATACGTACTACCAAACGTCGGTGTCAATAATGTAAACAAATATATGACATCTCCTGGGCGTATGAGCTTACCACTTGCTGATCCAGATGATATCTCAGGTAAGTTTCTATTTCTTATAATTGCATCTTGCCTGATCTATATCACTACGAGATGATATGGGCTTTTAATTCATCTTAACTAATTGTTTATCTTTGTTTATCATTTGATTATTGGCAAACTTGTTCTTGTGCCTGAGATTGATAATTATATATTATCAATCTTTTTCTTATTCATAAATGATTGTTTAATAGAAACTAAAAAAAAGAAATCTTTCCTGAAAAGCAAATATGCTTCAGGTTAATAACCCTAACAACTTGATCCCAAAATTTTCTCCTATTATCATTTCAATCATCCCATCCTTAGTCCTATCTATATTATACTTTGTTTCTAATCCTACTTCACACTTATAAAGAGATAAAATGAGTATACCCTTCCTATAGCTCTGTCTTGTTCAGGTATGTGTGGTGTCTCTATATCGCATGCAAATTTTGGTTATTCTAATATTAATCCTTTGCTTAGCCTCCTTAGTCAAACTGATTGATTTTTTTAAACTACACATTTTTTAGTTGGAGAATTTCTGATTTTAGCACACAGAATTATATACTTCAAATTACAACACATTGGGATATCATTTTGTTGAGTACCTGGCGACAAAAAAGAATGTAATGAATCAGAACACAAATTTTCTTATTTTGCAAAATAACTAAGATTCCCTGAGTACAGTATTCCAGGCAGCTCAGGTGTCGACTTTTGGAAAAACATTGGGGGGCCCAAAACATTTTTAGTGCTAAACAATTAACTCACTAGGTTTAATTACAGGTAATTATTACAAGTAAATATATTATGCTTTTCATTAAAGTCCACTAAAATATTAAATATGTTACTTTTGGATTCATTCTATAACATTCTTGAAATTCAACAGTAAATCTTCTAAACTAAAATATTATCTTTCCTCATGGATTTTTTTAAATTTTAAAATAATGAAATGATTGGGTTAGGCTTAGCAAGAGAAGGTTGAATGAAAAATGCTACTTTAGTAACACCTTTTATTTATTAACTTTCAGGACAAAAATTAAGCCAAATCGTATTATTTAAAAAAAACCTTTATTGTTTATATAAAATAGAGACTTAAATCATTACAGTAGCTTGATAAAACTTAACTACGTTTTCAGTGTTTTAAAAATTTTTTATGAGGGTTTTACTGTGTTATGAGAATATTACAAAAATTATCAACTATTTCTCATAGTTACAAAAATGAATATGAACATAAAGTCACTTAAGTGTGAGGTTGACCCTTCTAGATTTAGCTGTGAATATATTTGTTTAGTTTAAGTATTTATTCTCTCCGTTTATTTACTCCCTCTTATATTTCAAGAAACATAGGGGTGAAGCTCCTCTCTTATAAAAATTACAGAGGCACAAGCTCCAAGATCTCCATGGAGTCAGCGTTAGTACTAGGCAGTAGAATATTTCAATGGTGTTGAAACATACCTAGATTTCTTGATCTAAAAGTATGCGCTATCTATGTTTTTGTGCTGATTAAAAGATCCACCTGCATATATTAGCAAATAGTCGTATTTATTGTGAATTATCTTGAGGGTAGTCCGTTACTGAAGATTATCACTACACTTCCTTACGTCTGTGGAAGAGAATAATAATAAGCCACTATTTGAAAGCAAAGATTTATTTCAGTTATAAAAAGGACCATTTCACCAATAATCTTTTTTATCCCCCCCCCCCACTATATGGTGCACTAGTGTGTAAAGTGAGGGAAGATAAACTGGAAGCTATTTAGTTTTTCTCATAGTAATGAGTACGTTGTATTACTAAATGTCACATACAACAAACATTTACACTCACAACTGTATACATACTAATACTAAATATCAATATTTTTGTATTTTATTGATAAATTTGACTATTTTAGCAGCTCTATTTTCCAATAACCGTTTACACACACAGTTGGTTTTGAGAATAGTAAAAGGGTCAGAATTTAACAAACTTTAATCTGGGATGCTAATGTGAGGTTTTATGCTGAAGACAGCGTAACTTCTGGTCCAATCTGACAGCCATTGTGTTCCTAGGTCTAGGAATGTTCATAGTGTGGAAGCTTGTGCACAGTATTACAAGTTCTTGACTGGTATCTATCCAGATAAAAGGAAACTAAGGGCTCCAAATTGGAAAATATCCAGATTGGAAATTATTGAAAGTGATCTTTGGTTGTACCAATTCTCATAGTCTTGCCCTTAACAATTGGCATGATAGTTGGTTTTTTAAATAAATTTTGAGGAAAACACCCCAAAGTCATCTTTAGTTATTAAAAAGAGGGAATATATGGGTTCACCTTACAAGCCACAAGTTGATAATGATAATAATGTAAAGAATCATTAATGTGAGTTACCACTGTCTACATTCTTAAACACATTGACTGCCAACCAGTTTTCTGATAACCTTCAATTACAATTTTGTTGTTGTACTTTTTGAATAAATAATGACAAAATATAATAATATTTTGTCTTTAGTGTGTTTATTCATTTAAATTAGTTTATTTTATAATGTCGTCGGACACCGATGACTGTCATGGCACAACGTAAATAAAAATTCATGATGGTCACGTTGTTGGGCTTATTACGCATTTCCTGTTCAAGGCTGATCTTCCAAATGAATGTAAAATGTTAACATTTTTATTATATTTTTTCAGTATAGTTATATACTATAACGTATTTTTACAATACTATAGATATTCTTAAACAATAAATATAGCTACTAGATTGTTTTCATATATTTTATAGATACACAATTTAAATTTTCAGCATAACTGTATTTTTGTTTGAAAATATTTTTTGTCGAATAATTATAATGTAAATATAATCTGAACATTATTCTTACATTTATGTTTGTATTATTTCAAAACAAGTATGTTTTAAATTGATCTGTTTTTACGAATTTTATATGATCTTATGAATTGGAGGAAGATTCTGAACTTCTACTTTTCCAATAATTATAGTCTTGTAAGATAAAATATTGAAAATTTTTCTGATGCCCTATGCAAAAAAAATACAGTGTTGGTATTTTAGTTATAATTGTAATTGTATGCATTACAATTAATTTGTAGATTTAAATCTTAACAAGTGTATATTTTTCTCTCATTTATTTAATTATTATTTTTAGTTGATGATTTTGAAGTTGCTGTACCTTCAGCTTTAGTAACAGATGCAAAAACTTTGGAGAGATTGACTGAAAGAAGTTACATGCGAGATTGGGCAAGGCTCGGACTTGGCACGCATTCCAATAATTCTAAAACTAGGGAACCATTCCGAATAACAACTGTAAACAGTGCCTACATGATGTGTAGGAGGTAATGTTATGTTTGTTAATATTAACCCAATACCTGGTTGATCAATATCACAATGATCAACACAGGAAGTAACTCATATTTAATATCAGGAATTTTTATTATTAATCACACAGAAAAACATCAGGAAAGTGGATGTAGCATTACTACATTAGTTTGAAGAAGCAAAAAATCTCTTCAGAAAGAAGTTGTTTTTCTGTTGCCAACTCGAATTGGTTTAAATATGAGGCAGTTAGACCTAGAGTGGGACAACCCTCTCTTTTTAACAAATTGAGTTTAGAACAGAAATAGGTGTGACAACATGTATTTTTTACTAAATCCAGTTATGCTACTTTTTGATAGATAGAAGCACTAAAACCTTTTAGACCAGGGATACTAACTGCATACACATGTGATACGAAGGCATCTTGCTAGAGGGCTAGGCGGGTTCTGGAGGTCCTAGACCTGGTAAAAAAAAATAATAATTGAATACATTTTGCTCATCTTTAGCGCTTTATATCTAACATTAAATTGTTGCAGGGAACCCACTCTGGCTCCATCGGCCTAATGATTACCTGTATTTCATTTCTTGAAGTAGCTATTTACCAATAGCACATGAGAAAATTATTGATTCTGTCAGAAATAAAATTTTATCTATCAAAAACCAAAGCTGTTTTTATTGGCATCGTTCTTATCACAGTGAATGTTTGTTTTATATATTTTACTGCCTTAAATTTTGTTACAGTTTTAATACTTCTTAACTCCACTATTCTCCATTTTATTGTTTTAAAAATAAATATAGATGGATAGAAAAAAGATGTTTCCAAGAATGCCAGTGCCACCTGACTTAATGAAAAGTAATGCCTGATGAAATTATTAAAGTTTTGGATCGTTTTATGAGTTGTCAATTGTCTTTACAAAATAATTTTGTTGCTTTCTTATTTACACTGTTTTACAGTTACATGAGGCAATCTATTATGTAATAAATATGTATTTTATAAAATTTTATTTTAAGAGGAAAATAACATTTTTTTGAAAAAAAGGGTTTCACTAAACTACTTTAGGTTTAATAGGGTCCATTAAATAGTTATTAGCCTACAACAAGTTCCGTATTAGATACAAGATAGTTCAAATGTTCATGACCCAAATGATGTAAAAAAGTACTTTTCAAAAACTTCACTTTTTAATAAACTCCAAGTCCAATTAGTATATTGTTATTGTTGTCGTGTTTATTGAGGTGCAAAGTGCAAAAAGTTCAGATGCCTCCAAAACTCTTGATGACAAGATCTGCCAGTTCTGGAGCTCGATGGCTATGAAGTATTTCAATTGTAGGTGGTCCAAGTTAAAGGAGGGAATGGACAATGGCTTAGGAGTCAAAGACATGAACTGTGGTTAGTTTGGGTAGCGGACAGTACTTGCAAATTGAATAAGATTTTATATTAGTTTGTGATATCTTCATGCCCTTGAAATGTCCAGAACATAGCTTAGCTATTGTAGAGGAGAGGTTTCTTGGGCAGTTTAGATCTGGGATGGTTACCTTGCTAAAATGCTGATTATGTAGGATTTTGCTTGGCAACAGCATTCACTCTGTAAGTGACTATTAAAAGTTGATCATCGCCACGTGATTTACTTTGCAAGGGCATCTACACACTCATTATCCTCAATTCCAACATTAGCAGGGATCCACTGGAGAATTAAGGTATATTTAATGAATCGAGAAGAATATTAATTTCTTGTGTCAGTCTTGTCTCACTATTATGTATGGCTTCGAATGCTGATTGCTAACCAGAGATCATCAACGCTGCATTTCAACAAAGACGTCAGAGAGGCCATCCTTCTTGACCACTCAGGAAAGGACATTACTCAGGAGCCATTTTTTTCCTTTCAAGCCCCCTATGAATACTAAAATCAATACTATCATATTGGAACCATGCTCTAAAAAAGCACCCACTCAAGTTTTATTTCAGAAGGGTAAAGACACTCTTCGGTTGCTTGCTAAAGAAAACAGTGCATTAGTCTACACAGATGGTTCCTCTGTGTAATAATATTGACTAATAGAAGTGATGCAGCCATCTCCATCATTTACCCATCAGGAAATAACGTCAGGCTCAAAATAACTACTGGCCAAATTGCTTCAAACTTCACTAGTGAACTAATTGCTATTAAATAGGCGCTTACTCACTCTAGCTGTTTTACTCCTCCTAACAACTCAATAGAAGAAATTGTACTTTTCTCAGACTCAAAACCAGCCCTCCAAATAGTATATTTCACTTATATTGCTCAGTTATGATGAAATAAAAATTACTCAGAAGTCCTAAATAACAATCTATATTTTTTTATATTGTCTTTTATCTCATTACAGATTTTAAGAAAATTAAAACATTGATATACAGAATATGGCATATAAATTACATTGAACATAATATATAATTAACAATGACATTGTAGCATCAGTGAAAACTAGTGTACAATGTTGCTTACAATATTTTAGCCCAAGAATAAAAACGGCATGGCATTGCCAACATATAAAACATAAACTTTATAAACCTGAAACATAATATATTATGCGCCATTATACAAAGGAATTAGGAATATTGATCATAAATCCATATAAAGCACTTAGAAAAAGTAGTAGAGTGGTATAGGAAAGTATTTTTGGAGAGTAATAACAGGCATTCAAATTAAGAGGCATATTAGAACTTTCTTAACAAACTGTTCCAAACACAAATGATGAATTAAACCTTAGCATTAATATCTTATTAAAGTATAATTTGTAGTCCTAATATTTGGGAATAATATGTTGTTATTTAATATGTTTCAGTTACCCAGCACTTTTGGTCATTCCCAGTAATGTGAGTGATGAAAGTGTAAGAAGGTTTTATAGGTGTTATCGACATTGTCGGATACCAGTGATAACATGGAGACATGCTCGCACCAAAGCTCTTTTGTTACGAGGTGCAGGTTACCATGGCAAAAGTGTAATGGGAATGTTGAAGAACACCCATCAGTCTACAGGTACTATAAAAAAAATATTATTTTGTTTTAATTAGGTTTGTTGTAGGTTTTTTTTTACTTACTCCATGATTAAACGTACGGTAGTAATTTCAATAAATCATACACCTGCAAAAGGAGGTACAGACTAGCTGCACTTAGTAAGAGGGGTTTTGGCATCTCGTGGTACACCAGTCTACCGTAACAATACAAAGACCCATGATACACACCCCCATACATATCCATACTCACACATACTTTAATAAACATTATAATTTGTATATTCATAGTAACATCTTCTTTTTTGCTGAAAGGATCAGAGCTTGATAAACTCTGCCAATGGTGGTCTGCCAATGATGTATGCGCGGTGCTGCTCTAAAGGCCATTTCTGTCCTTGGTCAGGGAGTGTCTGCAGTACACAGATGTTATGCCTGTACACAGTATTACAAGTTCTTGACTGATGCACATCCAGTCAAGCTTAGGGGGAAATTATTAGCCACGGAGTACTGTTTGTTTGAAATGATTAATAATACATGGATATCTGTTCTCATAGTTTCACTCATACTGCCTGAGACGATGGTTGACTTTTAAAAATATACCAATATATAATATGGAATTACAACAAATGTCAAATCGGTTTGTAGAAAACAGGTATTTTCTAGCCTTACTGAATGTATCTAGTTAACGAGTTTGTGTTTAGAAAGAAATTGTGGCAGCATCAGCTCAACTATCAGCAAAGTTTTCTATAATCACATGCGGTAAAGACCTTTCAAAAATATCACAATGTGTAATACATAAGGCAGTAGCTGGTCATGCAGCATGTCTTGCCTCTTCCATCTAGAAGTTATAATATAGAACTCTGCTGGTAGATACAGGTAATTCAAAGCAGTTGCACTCATTGCAGAAGACAACCTTTTTCATTGACTGTGCACCCCACAAAACTTTGAACTTTCCAAAAGAACTTTTCTCATAAAGTACTTTTTGCATGTCCGTGAGGATGAAATTATAAAAGAACTAGCATTTGAAAGGGAAATAGATATTCAGATAATAAAGGTGGAAAAGTTTTATATATGTTCTACATCTTTAATTTTTAATTGGGTAGCACACTAAACTTGTATGCTTCATTTCTATTGCCCTGTCATATAATTTTGCATATATTACAGTTGTATAGCCTATTTATCTGCTCAACCTTCAGTTCTGAAGACACTTGATTTAAGGCATCAGTCTCAATTCAGATTTTCTAATTTTAGATCAAGCATGTCTAGTGTTTTTGTTGAGACTAGGAGGAACCTGTTATTACATGGCAACGTCAGTAGCTTCATATATTTCTGGTGTTAAAAGCAAAACTAACACTGGTATGTAAAATTGTTTAATAACTACCGTGTTTTACTTTTCCGTTTGCCATAAAAACGGTGTGCATTCTTAACCACCTAGATGTACAACTGCTGCCTATAATCGAACAAATATTGCGGTAATTTCTTAATAGACAAAAGAGGTACTAAATTTTAATTTTTCTTTGTCCAATAATCTAAAATAATATTCCTGATGTTATTTATTGCCAAGAGTTTTTCCAGACTTATGGAATGCACCAATATAGTGTGATTATCTTTAAAGGGGTTTTGAAAATTTTCAGTGAGGTAGGAGCACATTTTATGTGTCAGGATGCGCTTACACCTATGGATTGTTCTCAGCTTGTAGTGTTTTATAGAAGAGTTTATTGCTATTTACAAAATCCTAACAGCTTTTCGTCGTAGAGCATTACATTATCTTGTATATTCCGATTCTAAAAGTGCTCTTCAGGTGATTTGAGAAATGTACTCTTAGAACCCTTTAGCTGTAGACATTCTGCGTTCAATGGACAGGCTCCAATTAAGGGGTGTTAAAGTATCACTTAGCTGGTCACTGCTAAATATTCACAAACACAAAAGCAAATGAAAGAGAGAAATTGACTTCAAGTATGTTACGATTGACACGACGTGCCAGAATGTGACTTTGTATGTAAAGTATCCTCTATTCCTTGCGTAAATTGCAGAATGGCAAACTCAGTCAAAACAAGCTGAGGGAAGAATACTGTCTGCTCATCGAAGTCTTTAATTCATTTGAATGATAGAGAGGAAGTGGTGGCAACTCGTCATTGTATAGACCAATATTGTAAACATGCAATATTAGGATCCACCACTACTGCCAGTCATGTGGAGGGACCATGACAGGTATGCATGTTCTTTTCCAATGTGATGAGATGGCCGTTGCTTATCAGCATTATGATATTCAAGGAAGTTTACAGCCGGTGTTGAGGGACAATCTCATGGCTACTGACTGTGTCGCCTTTCTACACAACCTAAATATATATGTAATAAAATTTATATTTAGATTTTTTATTTTAGAATTAGTGTAATTTAATTCCTTAAGTTTTTATGTAGACTTTAAATAAGTAGTATTAGTTTAATTTTCGATTTTAGTATCTATAAGTTATGTACTATTTCAAATAACCCTGTTTAATTGTTTAGTCTCTAATTTATTACTAGTAATTCGGTTTCAGAGATTTTAGGGATAGATATTTTGTTTTAATTCCCTAGTTTTACTTTAGTTATAACATTTTATTTAATGAAAACCTTATTTTGTTTTTCGCCAGGAAATAATAGTAGTAATAATAATTAAATCATACTTATCCTTGTTGAGTCTTATATTTCTTCTAAATTTTAAAAGGACATATTAGTTTTGTTTTGTTCACAGTGAATAAATATAATTGGCCAGATATTGGGTTAAAAAATAAATAACTAAACTTCTGATTTTTTAAATATTAATTACATTACTTGCACAAGATTGAGTAATTTTTTTATAACATTTCTGAAACTAGATTATTTTAAGTTTTATCATTTTCAAGGGCTGTGTGATAAGTATCCATAAACACTGTATAAACATTGTTTATATACCTGATTAAAATATACAATGCAGTAAGTTAGTAAAACAATATAATCTTATAACAAATAAATTTCAATGTAATTGATTGAGTAGTTTTTTCAAAGCATATTGTGCAAAGCTTTATTTTAAAGTAAATTTATTTTATTGTACATTTTAAAGTAATTAAATTTATTCTGAACCTGTGACCAAGTGAATAATTTTAATATCTTTTATTATTAGGAGTGTCTACTTCTGAAACTACTTCATCTACAGTAGAACAAGAAAAATATATATCTGTACTTGTCGCTGCAACTCCACTTTCAGTGTTAAGACAGGGTTCAGGATGGGGAATGTCTGATTCTAGTCTTAGTATAAATTCCTTGCTCTTAGCTGCTGAAGATAATACCCTCACCCCTGAGGCTTCACGTAGACCATTTAGTAAAGCCATGGGGACGATTGCGTAAGTCATTGTTATTTTAATGTAACATCATTTTTTGGAAATGGGATTGTATGTTATTTATGTAATTTCTTTTAACATTAAATTAAGCCATTTTTTCATAATTTTTCATTTATATTTTAGTATGTAAATTTTTTTTAATTGTACCTCGTTTTGTGTTTTGAGACATATTTGGGTGTTGTTTAAAATTCATTCTAATAACTTTTACTTATTGATGTCACAAATTAATGAAGAATAATTAAAATTATTTTGTTTTAGATTACATTTTACTAAAAGATTTTTGAACTCAACTAATACAGTTTTGCTCTCATTTTGCCTTAAATTAATTGTTTAAAAAATCTATTTTACCATCAGTTTTAAGAAATCTTCACTATATTGAAGACATTAATATATAATATAGTTTTATTGTAATTAATATGACATAAAAACAAGCATTAATTTAAAACAATATCATTATAGCTTGTTGAGGGAGAAATAAAATTACCTGAAAATAATAAGTGTATTATTATTTATGGATAGATTTTAGGTTATTGGTTTTAGAGGGAACAGAAGTACAATGTAACACCATCACCATATCCAACAAACTATCTCACTCAAATAAATTTGTAGAGGTGGTATGGGGTAAACATGTCTTTAACCATGTGTTTTTTTATTCCCTTAGATATTCGAAATGAAACTTTATTTCATAAATATTACATTTTGTTAAATATAATTGTAATCAGAATTTCCTTCAAAACATATTTATTTATTTAAAAATTATATACTTACTTTTAGAGAATCTGGAAGTTCAAATTTAAGAAAGTATTTAGATGAAAAAATATCCTTGGCTTTCATTTAAAAAAAAAACAACACAATTTAGAAAAATAAAATTTTGAGATAACAATTTTATACAAATATTAATCCATTTTTTAGAAATAGATACCTTTGGTGTAATATGTACACCACTAAAATAATGTAAATGATAGAATATAAGCAAACGGCTTAATAACTGCCACTTCTTCTGGTCATATGAATTAGGGTATAGGCAATAATGTTAATGCACAAAAACAATATTGCTACAAGTAAAATTGATTAATACATTTATATACTTGTGGATGCACATTCACACACACACACACACACACACACACACACACACACACACACACACACACACACACACACACACACACACACACACACACACTATTGATTTTAAGCAACATGTGCAAAAAGTCAAACTTTGTAACATTTCCCCACCTTCTTAAAAAAAACCTGCAATTATATAATAGTATATACTAAAGTTTTTTTTAAAAAAAGCTGGAGATATGTATTACATAGAGTAATATTGGGTGTTGTCCTGAGTAAACTAGTAAAATGTTGGAAAGTTCATAACTTGTAAAACTTTTACAACATTGTTGCTCCTAATAAAGTGTTTGTATTTGTTTGCCACCAGAGTAGGTCAAATTTGGGTAAATAACCTGCCTATATGGCATGTTTCTTCCTCAATTTAATTATTGGAAAATAACATCCTCTTTCCTTAAACATTTTCTGATCTAAGGGAAAATTGATAACCCAGTTCATTGTCCACAGTCATGATCAAATAATCTGTAAACCATCTGTTGAAAGAACCTAATAATTATTCAATTATTTATAGCCCACACACACTCACACATGCCTTTTTTTATATGTCATACAAAAACATTAAAATTACGCTTCAATATTTGCTCTCTACAGATGGGCTAACAATAGATGACATATGAGTTTATTAGGCGTTTATATCAATTCTTGTTATTTGTGAGGTTATTTTATGTTAATATTGATTTCTTGTCCGATTATTATTTTCATAAAGAAACTTATGCACAAAGTAACATACCCATAAAAATCTACCAATTTGTTGCAGAAACTAATGAAATTCTAAACAAGGCTACCACCCAATTTGCTGTAAATGGTACAAACCTAAACATTAAAAAATAAATCAAGATTTTGTATTTCTAATGAATAGTGGGAACATCATAACCAGATGTGTTTATGATTGTAGATAAGAAAAATTGTTGTGTAACTGTGAGCTATACGAAACATTATTTTTCTCAAAATTTTGAATGGCAAAAAAATCATTTTTATGCTAAAAATGTTTCTATTTCATTATTTTTTCTACAATGCTCATATTTTCTTCCATTTATTTTTGCCAAGAAACATATTTTTTTATTTTTATTTTATTTTTGCTTGTATTTGTATAAAACACAAAATTCTAAAATACAGGATGAATAAGTATTTTCATTGTGTAAATGTATAATAGTAGTAACTTTTTTTACTTGATAGACTAGGGTGCTAGTTATCTACAAACAGCAACAATTGAACAATCTTTCCTTTCATTTTTCCTCAATTGTCATATAAAATGTTTCTCTTGATTGCAACCCTGCACATAAAGTCAAGATCCTTCTCAATTCCACACATTTTCCCCTTCCTTAATATCTTTATCTGTTTTAAATTTACCTGATCTCTTTCACAAATATCAGCAGAGACAAGTCCATATAATTTCCATTGATAATGGTACAACTTTTGTGTTGTATGGAAATAATACGATTTATTATTATGTTTTTAAAATGTTAGCATTGTTTTCATTTGAGTTTTTAATATGTTCATATAACAGTTAGTTTTATTTATTGCTATTTCTTTATAAAATTTTAGTTTAGTGGAGCTTATTATGTAACTTAAGTAATATTGTAGTTAATGTGAACAATGTAAACCTAATTTTTTAATTAGGATGTTTCCCAGATCTAGTGGTGGCAAAAGCGGTAAAAGTTTTGGACGATGGGGATCTTTAAAAGATCGAGAGAGGAGAAATTCAACACAAGGTACTTTAGGCCCAATGTCTGGAGTTTTAAGAGCACCTCACAATCCTGCTCGATTATCTGCTGACTCTGATTCTGGTACAGAATGCGTTCAGACATTCCAGAGGGCAGCACTTTATATTTTAGGAGAAAAGGCCCAAATGAAGGTAAAATTGAAACTATCATTCACATAAGTGTATAGACTGAAAGTTTTAGCATTAAAATGTAACATATCTTAGCCTTTAGAGTGCATATCACTAAACATTATTTTTTCCTGAATACATTGCTGAATAGTATTTGAAAGTAAATATTTGGGGCTGGGGCTTTAGAGGAAATAATTTGTTTTTAACTTATATAAAATTTCATTTTGAACATCATTTTATTGGCAAGTTTTTTTAATACCTAGAATTTATCTGAGAACTAGAGAACATTGTTTTATGTCTTAAAAAAATTGTTTCATAGTTTAATAGAATAATTCTAAGTGCACAAATGTTTATAAAATGTAATAATTTTTTCCAAACTCAGTTGAAACATAAAATACAAACACTCAAAAAAATGCTTGAATGAAGTAGAAAATCAGCTCTGAAAGCCAGCTCATCAAAAAACAATTTGTGTTAAGTATGAATCAGTATTGTATATTAAAATGAATGCAAGGAAACTGTGTTGTTAATAGATTATTGCAAAAAAATTTATTTCAAAAACTGCTCTTGATCAGTTCTTTGGAGAAGATTTTAAGAACTGTAGAATTCACTTAATTTTGTTTCCGTGTATTGCTTACCATACTAATTTTAAAATGGCTTATACATTCTCATGGTGTGAATTATCATTCTGAGGTAGTACAAATTTATATTACGAGGTCTGTTCAAAAAATACACGGACTGTTTGAATTTCGCGGCTCAACGTAGTTTCAGGAGAATCCGCTTGGTGTCGCTAGGTTTGTATAAATCAGCTGATTAAAACGCGGTATTTCAGTCGCAGATATCTTCATTTGTTGATTAGTTACATGCAGTTTAGTAAAGAGTGTTTTTTTCGTTTGTCGGATTGTAAAATGGACAGCCTGAAGGAGCAACGAATTGCTGTGAAATTTTGTGTAAAACTAGGGAAATCTGCATCAGAAACATTTGCAATGCTTAATATGGCCTACGGCGATGTTGCCATGAAGCGTACTGCATGTTTCAAGTGGCATGAACGTTTCAAGGGTGGCCGACAGTCGATTGATGACGATGAGCGTCCTGGACGTCCTTCAACATCAACTGACGACCCACACATTGACAAAATCAACACCCTGGTGCGCGAAAATCGACGTCTGACCATTAGGGAGCTTTCCAAAGAGTGTAGGATATTAGTTGGATCTTGTTACGAGATTTTGACCGAAAAATTGAAGATGCACCGTGTCGCTGCGACATTTGTGCCACGCCTGATGACCAATGACCAAAAAGCC
The DNA here is from genome assembly GCA_036971475.1 of Prosapia bicincta. Lineage (NCBI taxonomy): Eukaryota > Metazoa > Arthropoda > Insecta > Hemiptera > Cercopidae > Prosapia > Prosapia bicincta. Next base: position 106,767,794 of record JBAIZL010000004.1, read on the forward strand.
AATCGTGTCCGTGTTTGTCGGAAACTGCTTGATCGTTCAAATGAAGATGAGAACTTTTTGTCAAGAATTACAACCGGTGATGAATCATGGGTGTATGGTTACGACATTGAAACGAAGGTCCAATCATCCCAATGGGTGAGTCAAACATCCCCAAGACCCAAAAAAGCTCGCCAAGTTCGGTCGAATGTCAAGGTGATCCTGACAGTTTTTTTTTTTTATGCTAAGGGTGTTGTTCACTACGAGTACCTCCCTGAAGGCTCTACAGTCAACCAGATTACCTACATTGAAGTACTGAAACGTCTGAGGGATGCCGTCCGACGCAATAGGCCAGAACTGTGGAGAGGTGATAACTGGTTTTTCCATCACGACAACGCTCCAGCTCACTCAGCACTCAAAACTCGTGAGTTTTTGGCCAAACACTCGATCAATGTTCTTTCCCCCCTCCTCCCTACCCTCCTCCTCACCTGACCTTGCTCCTTGTGACTTTTTCTTATTTACAAAACTCAAAAAACCCCTCAAAGGAAGAAGATTTGAAACGATTTTGGAGATTAAGGCAAATGCGACGATGGAGCTGAACGCCTTCACAAAAGATGCGTACCAGGACCGTTTTAACAAGTGGAAACACCGTTGGGATAAGTGTGTGCGTTGGGGAGGAGAGTACTTTGAAGAAGACCCAGACGTGTAACTTCCAAATAAAGTACTTTTTTTATGACCTCAGTCCGTGTATTTTTTGAACAGGCCTTGTATAAACCTCTGTTCAACTGTATTAAATGTCAAAACAATATGTCAGATGTTTTGTCAAATATTAATATCAGATGTTTTTGTTAATTTGTGACTGATCATAGTGAAATTAATTTCACCAATGATTCAAGATTAGACAAAAGCGTTAGGGGTGTATTGTATGTATCAGGATCATCTTAAATGATCTGACTATAATTTATTTGAGATCATTTCATTATCTTTGGTGTATTTAAGGTCCAGAAGTACTGAAAAAATTTAATTTTGTTTGAATTCATCAAAATATTTTACCTAATTTTCCACAAAATATATTTAAAACTATCTCTAGTACGTTATTTCATTTATCAAGAGCTTTTTTCCATTAAAAAAACAAATTGTTTCAAAGAAATGCTTAATAATATTTTGAGTAAGTATGTAAATGAATTATTAGAGGACACTTAATGTTTTCTGTTCAGTTCATTTTACTTACAAACTTACGGTAATTACCTAGAAGTATTGGCAAATTTTTATAGTTACTTATAATTTACTAAATTATTACAGTGGTCAACTTATTTAATCAAATTTAAATTTTAATTAGTACCTAAATAATCAAAGCATCCATCCTGTGCTTTGAATTTTTTTAAAATTAATAAAGGTATTTACAAGGTTTAAGGAAGCATAATTCTTTTCCTTAAAGAAAAAGAAAAGAAGGGTCTTTAGGACCCCAAGCAGTAGAGATCAGATACATTTCCCATACTATGCCATAAATAGTTATCTTGGTTTACCCAAATTTCATTCAGATATTTTTTCGTCTGCTCAAATACATTGATTTTATCTATTATATATAATATCATTAATTTATTCTAAATATTTTCCTTTTGATAAAAAAAATATTTTTATCAGGTCTTTAGAGCGTAAGAGCTCATGCTCTTTTTATGTATCAAAAATTAATTTGTTTAAGAACACTGTATAAAAAACTCTTTCAGACCATTTCAATTGTTGAAAGTTATAACCTGGTACTCTCTTTTTTCGCATTACTATCAATATTTACTACAGTTCTTTAATGAGCTTGTAATTTTTAGGGCACCCAATATTTTCTCTTGTTCTGGACTGTTCTAAGTACAAGCTCCTTGGCAGTTGACAATTTTCATGTAATAATTATCATATGAACAGTGTCTGGTAATATATACTACTACCAACTCCCTAAACTAAAAATGAACTATAGTGTTACAAAATATTACAAGTAGAAAAATGAAAATAAAAAAGAGAAATAATTGTTGCTATACAATGTTACTATAATTATAATTACTCTAATGGTAGGTCGCCAGAATCAAATTTACTTAGTTAAATACACCTACTACTCAACATCCTTAACACATAAGATCTTACTTAGCTAAGAGGTATATCAATAATTAATTATTAATAAATTATAAAATAAAATTAATTTTAATTAAGCGTTTTTTGACAACTACACTGATCCGAGTCAGTATTAAACTACAGTTATTTATTTAATATAAAGAACTAATGAGCAGAATAAGGCCATTTGAATAAATTGCTACATAATTTAGAATGAGAGAGAAGGAATAATTAATACATTTGTAATTGTTCTTACTATCATGCATTCTTGTTACCTTCTTTATCATAACTATAATCTCTGTAAACAAAATTTGTAATAGCAACTTCCTCTCTTACTAAGATACATGCTGAAGTGTCTGTGTGTGTTCTTCTTAATCCTACACACAGTTCACTTTATATCAATTCCATCAGGTGATAACAGACATAAAGACAATCTGAAATGTGTTAGAAATGTTATACGTAAATAATTAAGAAACATATATGTCAGTAATTCCTGTATTACAATATTTTATGTCACAGGGACTAAAAGAAAATGCCCCAAAAACCGACTTTATTCCTGTTGAGTATGCTGATGTGAGACAGACAAAAGCCGCATTCAAGAAGTTAATGAGAGCAAGTGTGCCTAGTTCAACCAATCAGGAACCGGATAACACTTTCCATAAGTTGGTATAATACTGGATTTTTGTAAACAATGTAGTACATTTAAAATACCAGATATTTGCTTAATGTAATAAGTTTAAAAAATGTGATACTCTAGAAATGTCTGCCTTTCAGCTCATTGCAATTATAGTCAGTATTTTTCTCTAAAATCTGTTGTTGAGTGTCTCCAAGTAAACAATTCCTTCAATGATTAAAAAACTATTACACTTGAATTTATATTTAATCAGCTACTTAAATATTGATTTAATCGACGATGATTTTTAAAGTTATATATTAATCTGAGATTTACTTCAGAATATATATATTTTTATAATGTTTATACATTAACTGGTAGACTTCTGACCTAGGCAGATAGTGATTTGCCCAACACTTTAAGCCTTTTCCCTTAAGACATAAAACTTTTTGTTGGTATTGCCATTAACCCATTCCAGACTCAGCCTGTATGAATGAATTCATTGCTTCAATTGAATTCTGTTGGCTAGGAAAATATTCTTATTTATAAAGCACTAAAGATTACATATTTTATAAAAGCAGTTTTTTACTAACAGTTTTATTAATTAGATTCTAGGCTCCCACTGATATTGTTCACTTCAGATGTACATAAAAATACACTAATTATAAAAATATTTATATATATTTACACTAAGTAGGCTTAGTTTTTAAATTTAAAATTTCACTATATTCTGTAGACCACAAAAATTCTTTGTGTTCACACACAACACAGAAACATCAGCTACTGTGACCATCATTGAGTAAAATTATACTGAGCAAGAAACTCCATGAAAAAAAACTGATGGCGAGACTATCATGTCTAACAACGTCTGATAAAAAGACAAGTTATGGGCTGTAAATACCTATCTCTATCTATGCTCCAAGTTTCGAGAAGTGATAAATATCCTTTGAAGCAAACAAACAATGACAATTCTGTATAGAATTAACAATGATGAAAAAATGACATCTGTATGATCTCTACCACTAATGTGTCATGTTGAGCATTTTTTGTGCCTAGATCGCAATGGCGTAATACCTATGTATAAATTCTTAGTAGGACTCATTTTGTTCAGTTTGATCTCTGCATACACTCATTGATGACTGTTTCTAATAAATATTATCACAAACCAAAAATTAGCATCTTAAGCAAGACAAGCTCACACCACTATTTACTACTAGGTTCAATTTTATTTTCTAATTATAATTACATTTCAAAATTAAAGTTAATTTTTGCTAGTTAGTTTTTTATTCAAAATTCATAAAACTGGTTGTTTGTTAGTTTAGAAATTGTACAAAAAAATAGGTATAATTTAATGGAAAAAATGTTGAACAATCTCAAGACCTTGCTTGTAGAGATGTGCATTTATAAGCATTAAGCACATTGATTCAGAGGGGCTGCTCTTGAAGTTTTCAAAATTGTTACAAATATGTGCTTAAAATATGCTATGATATTGTGATTTCTTTGGCAGATACTATATTTCTTCATAAATAAGGGTTCAGAGGATCAATAATCATGTTTAGAGTACATAATGTTTTCAGTCATTATGGTAGCTTATGTATGGATTTAGCCTGGAAATAAAAAATTGGACTTGAAAAATTTTGGAAATAGGCTCAATTCATTTCTATTTTAAAATATCCTTATATAAGGAGAAACCAAAAAGTAACAGACGTTTAGGGCTAGCGTGGTAGTAGGCATGCTAGAGCTGCCATGTTGGTGTCAGAATACTGCTATACTCAGTATGCATCAAGCTGTTGTAGTAGGAGGACTGTATCTCTCCTACATTTCTCTCTATAACTAGTCGAAATGTGCATTGAATTTACCACCATTTGTGAAGTGCTTTCAGTGATATACGTTTTTTCTGTCAAAAAAACTACAAGCTAATCGAAATCCATCACCAATTTTGTGATGTTTTGGAAATGGAATAGTGAGTGAAAGCAGAGTATGTCAGTGGTGTATTGATTTTTAAAATCGTCGCATGTTGAAGATCAAAATGGTCATCATAGTCTGGTTACTGAAGACTTTAATCAGTTGTTAAGATCTCAGGCAGTGGATTTATTCAAAGTTGGAATTGAAAAACTTGTGTCACAATGTGATTTGAATAGAGATTCTGCTGAAAAATAGCCTAAAGTGTTGCTTTAATATGTATATAATAAAAAATTTTCTTTCTCTTTATTAATTTGTTTATTTCAAAATGTCCCGTTTTCTGGATTGGCCACATAAATCACATGAAATGTTTGTGGATATTGATATATTCAGTGTTATTTTTAAAGGCCTTTAATACCCAATAGAATTTCAAAGAAAGAAAACCTTGATGCTAATGAAAGAAAGATTAAGCGAACTTGTGTTAATTTTAGTTTTTGCTGTTTATGTTATATAGTACTATATTATGTGAAAACATATTTAATTATTTACTTTGTAAATAATTTAAAATGTTTATACATTAGGTTGGTAGAAAGTTCGCAGTGGCTACAACAGATACAAAATATTATGCAGCTTGCAGGAGCAGTAGTAGATTTACTTGATGTGCAGGGATCAACAGTCATGTTGTGTCTAGAGGATGGATGGGATATTACTTGTCAGGTATTATTTTATTCTCACTATTATAACAATTTTAAATTATAGACAAAAAATATTTATAAAATAAATGAAAAAATTAAGAAGATAATTACTACAATCCACCAACCTCGCTTAAACCAAAAATTGGTTACATTTTTAGAATATTTAACACCTATAAATTCTGAATTTATTGTTATAGTTCAAACTTATAAATATTTCTTCATACATTTTACTTTGTCTATGAAATAATATCATATAATTAAGTACATTTCATGTTTGTGAGAGTAACTTACCACAGCATACACTTGAATAATTCAAACCTCACAAATTGTTATACATGTTACAATAGCCGTGCTATCATCTTCAGTGGCAAATCAAATTAATAATTGCATCAACGTAGAATCAATTAACATATAAAACTAGGCAATTTACAGAGGTCAAGTTAGTATGAGGGTTGTCCAAAAATTAAAAACCGTTTGAATTTTACCACCGCACCGGTGAAATATTCCGCTAGGTGGCAGCACTACCTTGTAGCTTCGCCTCTCCCCTCTAAAATGAGGCGTCGCACGCATCTGTACCTTTATTAGTGTGTCCTTGGCAGTCGTTAGCGATGGATGTCCCAGTACCGAATCCCGTCAGTTGTGAAGTTCGCTCCGTCATCCAATTCTTTCATGTGGAAAAATTGCGCCCCGTCGATATTTATCGACGTGTGAAGGCCATTTACGATAATATAATGAATGAATGAACCCAATGTCAGGAAGTGGTGTACAGAGTTTTCAAGTGGCAGAACCAACGTCCATGACGAAGAAGGAAGGAGGAGGAAATCATCCATCGACGAAGCATTGTTGTTGAAAATTGAAGAAAAACTTCGAGAAAATCGTCGTCTGACTATCCGAGATCTTGCCAAAATGATACCTGACGTCAGTAAATCAACAATTCAAACAATTTTGACGGAAACATTAGGTTACCGAAAAGTGTGTGCTCGTTGGGTGCCAAAAATGTTGACCGAAGTTCACAAAGAAAATCGTGTGGAAAGTGCCTGCAATTAACACTGCTCGGTATTGTGAAACCCTAAAAAAGCTTCGAAGAGCGATCCAAAACAAGCGCCGAGTGAGATTGAGCATGGGAGTCTGTTTGTTGCACGACATTGCTCGGCCCCACACTGCGGCGGTCACCACCGCACTCGTGGATTCCTTTAAATGGGACATTCTTAGCCATCCTGCTTACAGCCCTGATCTGGCACAGAGCGATTTCCATCTTTTCCTTTACCTAAAGCAACATTTGACTGTAAAACGCTTCGAGACTGATGAAGAAGTCCAGGAAGAGATGGAGAAATGGTTGCGGTCACAGGCGGGAGACTTCTATGACCAAGGCATTAAGAAGCTCATCCCCCGGCTAAGCAAGTGCATAGATGTTAACAGGGACTACTTTGAAAAATAGTTTTTAAATGTACTTGCAAGTCCATGTACTTTTTTGTTAAAATAAAATTTTCCTGTTTTTAAAATGAAAATGGTCTTTCATTTTTGAACAATCCTCGTGTAAGTCCTTGTTAACAAAATAAAAGATACAATCCAGTCATATGGTGGAAATTGTTTGTATTGATTTATGCTTAGACATAGGTGATTAGAAAAATATAAAAACACTCTGGAATGTCTGTTTTACTTAGTCAACATGGACGTATACTAACTTAATATTTTTAAATTGCTAAGTCTATTTTATTGTTTGTTAAATAAATATTATTAATTTCATTTGCCATTTACGATAATAGTTTGGCTATTGAATTATGTATGGCAATAAACATGTTTAAACAATTTGTAAGATTGAAATTATTCAAGTTATGCTATAATAAGTAAGTGAAAATATGTTTACAATAATTAAAATTATTTATAATTTAAAATACTTTTAGATTTCTTCGGTTGCTCAGTTATGTTTGGATCCACACTATCGCACTTTAGAGGGATTTCGTGTCTTAGTGGAGAAAGAATGGTTAGCTTTTGGCCATCGTTTCAGTCACAGAAGTAATTTGTCTGTCAATTCACAAGCAAGTGGATTTGCACCAACATTTCTCCAGTTCTTAGATGTAGTTCATCAGGTAATTATCTACATAAAAAATTATTTTTTTCACCACATATTTCAGACAAGCTTTATGTTCTATTAAAATAGAAAGAGTTACTTAAAATTATCTTTTTATCATTAATAATTATTTTTTGAAAAAAAACCTAAAATGATTATTGCGTGTAACAGTTATAAGATCTAAACGTTTAAATTAAACTAACATTAAATAATAAGAACTAAATAAATAAAAGCAAAGTGAATCTAAGGAATCAAAGATGGGAATAAACAAACAAATTAATTATTTTAGAATTACTAAACATAAGTAATGAACAAACAACAATTAATATTAAACTAAATTTACATAATCAAGAGAAAAACATTTGTAGGCAATTTACTAAATTAAATAATTCAATTTAAATATAAAAGTATAATGGGAACAAAATAGTGCAAGAGTGTAATGGTCCTGATGCTATAAGAGCTATATACACCATTGTCCATTTTCAAACTATTAGGGAAGTAATTTTGATATTGTGATAGGTTCCACACATTTTCAAATACTCTTGACATTATATAACATCAGGAATATTGTTGTGTTACAACTTTCTTGCTTAACTTGTTTTTCTTCAGACCTTTTAACTCTCCTATAACAGTCTATAATTAAATTCACACTTAATACATTCTCATTAAAGTTGTTTTCCCAGGTAAAGCGTTTTCACAGTTCCTGCCAGAAACATTTTCCATTTCAATGTGCTACTTACACTTGTACAGCATTAAAAGTTTTCTTTCTTGCATGACAAAAGTACAAAAACCTTCAAATCTACTCTATGCATGCAGCCTGATGAGAGAAAGGAATGTAAGGCTTTTCTATTCCAAATAAGGCCAAGTCTAAACTGATTTATAGCAGGTCAGTGTTCCTAAACTTACTAACAGTTGGTTTGTAAAATCGTGTTTTCTTTCACTCGGTCATCAGTTCAATGTCAGCACAGTTGTGAATTTATAGTTATTGAAACAATTGTCATAGTTATTTGAATTTGTAAAATAGAACAAAGAAAGTAAACAAATTATTAAATGGTGAGCTTAGATATCATTCAAACATATTTTGTTTGCAGTGATTTTTAATACAGTGTAGGCTCTTAACATATCAGAATAGCCCTTTAAATGAAAATATACAATATAAATTTAATGTAATATAGTATTCTAGTTGATACATTTACTCCCTACCATTGTGTATATTACATATGAGAAATCCACATTTACTATCACCTTAGGAGATGTTTTCTGTCTAAGTCACTCTCCTGTGTAAGCCATCATTTTAGTTCAATCCCTTGGAAAATGTCGTATTTGAGATTTAATGTTATTGATCAGTGAGTAGTCAAAATATGGCATTTGTATGATCCTCAAAAAAAAAAAAACAGCACATTAATTGTTCAAAAGTATTAGGTAATTGTAACTGAAAGTGGTTGAGAATGGGGTTTGATTAGTAAGCCTGTGTATAAAATTTAAAACATGTAACAAATTTGTAAAAATTACTAGTAAGGGAACTAGAGTTTCTACTTGATCTCAAAGCATCAGTAGCGAGTCTAAAACCAGAAATTTGGAACAGTTAGAATTTTAAGGTCTAATATATTAAAGTGTAGGTTTAAGGCCTTTATAAAATAAAGCCATGACATTTCTGAAAACAGTGTTAATTGAACAACAACAGTGTTGACGTCATATTGAGGATTTGTGTGAGATTTATCTCCAATATTCGTATGTTTTCAAGGGACACATCTCCATGAATAGCTATATTACCATGTTTGTGAGTATTCAGATTTTAGATTGGACTCTTCTTGGAGATCTACCACTTGTAACTCTTGAGGACAATTTATTGAGCGTATTAGGTCAGAATTGAATATTTGTCTGCTAAATGATGGTCCCCACACTTATTTAGCAGCATCCATCTGGTAGATGAACAGATGTTGACACTGATTTACAGTCCTTTTTGGCTACAAAGGATAACTGTTACTCATAACACAGTTATGTTTGCCATCTCCATTGGAATCTAGAAAAGTCAACTGGGATAACTGTTGCAATATTTTGTAACACTTGACATGGATAATCTATCATTGGTACTTTAACCAATACTAGTCTCAAAGCTGCTGAAAAGATCGTTTCAAAAACATCTGCACAACCATCGCACCTACATGTTCATGGTGGAGTGATAAATGTATAAAAAATCCTTAACATATAGGGGAGCTTTAAGGGGATTTGACAGACAACCAAGTGAAAACCTTAAGGAATGTAAAAATCTTCTTACTAAACCAAAGAGAATCTTTAAGTAGAGTAGAGAAGGTTCTTGAGCACAGCACATTGGCACAATTTTAAGAATAACTTTATCGTCCACATTAAGGAGAATATTAAGATGAATGTGTGGTACTTTCATTTATTGGCAATCATAGGGTTGAAGCAAGTAGATGGAAGATTGATGACAGTGATAATATTTCTAATGTACCGGGAATATTTTCAAAACTTAGCTATAAACCAGAGTTAGCTCTCTTGACAACAAATGATTCTGACAGATCCTGTATACTACATGGTTAAACATCTACAATGATCGTAAAATGAGTTCTTCACGCCTATTTACAGTAACCACCGCTTATTGTAATCATATATGTCAGAAGTATATTTGATAACAATAACTGGCCACAGAAGTGCCACATTGAACTCACTGTATTACGGTCATAAGTGTTTACTGAACGATATGTAGGCCTAACATTACAGAATGTCATTTTAATTCTAAAGCACTACAACTACTATGTAATTCAGGCACATGGAAGTCATGAGAGATTATTTACCAAATTTTGCAACTCCAGACAGTTTTATGTACTGTAGGAAATGTTGTAACTAGGTCCTTGTACTTGTTATGTTTTGAGGACATACTGCAAGTCTGATTATTTTATTCCATTGTGCTTTTTTTAAACATTAATTTAATCTATCATAATTTTTTTTAAATTATTAAACGTAAGAAGCTTTATAAAACACTTAAACACATAAAACATTTCGATTTTATTTGAACTTTCAAATTTATTTACTTTTTCACAAAGAATCCCTCAATATGAGATTGTCTGTAATCTTCCAGTAAAATATTGTTGATATTCATTATTTTGTTGCAAGATCTTCTGCTTTTGGCACATTAATGAGCCATCAACTCTAGCATCATTATCGCGAACATTTTTAAGCCACAATTTCAAAGCTCTTTCCACTTGTGAATCCTTCCCAGAACAATTTCTTTTGTTGTCAAAATTTTCATTACACTTTGATAATGACAAGGTTGAGTCTTTGTTCTTCAAAATTTTACATAAGAGAATTTGCGAAACACCAAATTTAAAAGCAGTGTTTTTTGACTCATTTTTGTAATTTATCGTATCGATCTAGAATGACAAGATTTTCTTTAAGACTTAAATTTTTGTTATATCTTTTGCAATTTGGATATCTTGATGATATACTTTGAAATTTCAAGTGACACCAAACCTCCTAAAACAAATGAAAAAAGGTCTTCCAAAATTAAATAACAAAATCACACTAAATTCATAAACGCATATGAAAAAAAAGAAATAAACAATCCAGTAGTTGTGTGAACATATGGGATACAAACAACTAGATGGACAAACAACTTACTGTACATTTTTTGAAACTTTCAAGACGTGTTTGAGTAAAGTCAAACGGGATAAGAATGACATATGGATAATGAATCACGCAATAACAGGACTGACGGACAGGATGTTAGTCACCATATCGCTGAACTGATTTCTAAGAATTTAAGATACTTGTAAACATTTTTGTATGTTCTGTGCTATTGAACACATATTTTATTGCATGACAAATTAAATGATAACAATAAGCAACTAATGATCTCTTATTGGTAAGAGATGATTATAATAAGCAGCTTGATAACAATGTATTTATACAATACCGTGTCTGTCTTTAAGTGAAACGATAATAACAACCGAATGATAACAATAAACTTGATCACAGTATGTGGCAGCTAATCTCTCTCGCTCTCTCTTTATATATATATATATATATATATATATATATATATATATATATTCTTGATATTTTACGTTATCCATTGTTTTTCCGTTGCACTTACTTTATGAAATTAATATTTACTCAGAAAAATATCAGTGATTCGACAATGGTCAAGTGACCGAAAGGTGCCTCATCACACAAGGTAAAAGCATTGCACTTAATGGTGGATAAAATTATTTACAATAGTAAATATTAACTTCATATATATATATTGTAACATTTATAGAATGGGCTATATAATATTATTTAAGAATTGGAAGAATATATTAGAAATAACTCACACAAAATTTAAAAAGAAATTCATTAAAAGATTGGTTAGGTTAAAATTGAAACTAAATTTAGGTAAAAGCCTAGATTAGTAAATAAGATATTTGAACTGTACATACATAAAGAAATTTGTTGTATCAAATAAAATTTAAAACAAGATAATCTAATAATAGTTATATGTTAAACAAAATTGTAAATATTAGTAAAATAGGGCATAAGTAATTACTTGAAGGAAAAAGTGAAAAACGATTGTAAACAATGTAAGGTTATGTTTGGAAAAGTCCAGTCAAAACACACACATTTCGAAATATTTTCAAAAGTAAAACACAAAGACACTTCACACACTAATAATAATAATTAAATAAACACTGGAAGGGTTGTTAAGGAAGGAAAATTGAAACAGTAAGTTTCAACTAAAGTTTAACCAAATTAAAACGCCATTGTAAACAATCGTGTTATTGCATCAGCTGTAAAAACAGAGGTGAAAGCAAGAAATAGGTCAAGTGTGCAGTCGACTATAGTGAGAAGAAATTGAACTAAATTATAATCATATGTTTTTTTTTAAGAAGAAGGAGGCCGCCATATTTGTAACATTTTAAAAGAAAATCTAAGGACGCGTAGTTAGAGTCGGTCTGGCGTGGGACGCCGAGTAAGGTAGCGAATCTGCCAGGACCAGTCAAAATTCTATTGATTAAAAACTTCGTCAAAATTATACAGTTTTGTGAGGAAACTTGGCCAGATTAAACAGGAATAAGAAAATTAAAAGATATAGTACAGTGAAAATATAATTTGAAAGAACTAAAACGAATTTAAGTGTGTAAAAAAGTGAAATTTAAAGAGAAGGGAATTCTACGTGTGAGCAAGCAGCCATTCGCTGTTATTTGATAAGTTAAGTACATAGCGATATAAAAAAATAAACTTTAGTGGACTCTTAGGATAATAGGGAAGTTTAATTTTGTACATTAGAATATCTTGTGATTAATAGTAATAAAAACTTAATCCAGTTCAAATAGTTTCGCCTTTTTGCTTATTCAAAATTAAAGTATTTCCATCCGGAAAATATTTATTAAAGCTAATTTCAAAATTTAATATTGTTTGTTCAAAATTTATTTAATTAACCTAAGAATTAAAAAAATATAGCCCATGCTATAACCCCGAGATAATAAGAGATCGTAAAATTAGCCTAGGGTATATTAAAATTGTGTAACTATAAAATTAAAAGAAAAAAGAGTTAAACCGAGTTTGTTAAAACTTGTTAAGTTATAAATTTTTGTTCTGTGTATTGTTTTAAATGTTGAAATAAGAAATGTAATAATAAAGAATTTAAATATTTCTGAGTTTTTTTGGTTATTAAATAGAAATAGATATCATCATTCAAATAAATATTTATTAGTAAAAAACCCCGTTGTTGTGTTGGAAATATATGTTACATTTGGGAAATATATGTTACATTTGGCACACCAACGTGGGGCACGATTATTAGAAAAATAATAATAAAGAATTAATTATTCATTTAAATATTTAATAGTAAAACCCCGTTGTATAGCGTCTTTAGGAAATTATGTTATAATTGGCGCGACAACGTGAGGCTCGATATAATAAGAGATAAAATTTATTTAGAGAGATTTTGAAACAAAATTAATTTAGAATTCTTTTGTATGAAAAACATTTGAACTGGAAATAGATTTTAAAAAAATTTTGTAAAATTAAACACTGAGTTGAATAGAATCAAGGCTAGGTTTATAGTATATATAAAAATTGTTTAATTTTGTATAGTAAGTTACTTACAGTTAAAAAAAAAAAAAATATGTCTGATGAGAGGGAATTATACAATTTGCGGGGAGATAGAGCTTAAAAAAAACGGGAAAAAGGGACAATTTTAGAAATGAGGGAAATAGAAATGGAAGGCACAGATATGCCAATACCAAACATGGAGGTAGATGAAGCTAGGGGACTACCACTTGTAGAAATTGAACAGGAACGAAGGGGTAGTGAAAGTGGAAGTAGAAATAATGATGACTGGATAAAAAAATTGTTCGAAAGCAACCAAAACTTACTAAAAGAAATAAATAAAGGTAATGAGAAAATAATAGAGGAGATGAAGGGTATAAGAGAGAATCTAGATAGAAAATTAGATATAAATAATGAAAATATGAATAGAAAATTAGATAAGATAGACAAAATAAAAGAGTATATGAGAGAAATAAAAAAAGAATTAGAGGAAAATAGAGACGAAATAAGAGAGATGAAGGAGGATTTCAAGTTAATAACACAGGAAATAAGGGAGGATAATAGGAAAATAATAGAGGATGTGAGAAGGGACAGAGAGGAGAAAGATAGAGAATTAGAGGAGGAGATTAAGGAAAATTTTGAGGGAACAAATGAAATAATAGCTGATGTGATAGAAATTAATAAAAAAGAGATAGGAGAAAGAAAGATAACAGATGAGAGTTTTAGGAAAGTCAAAGATGTAAGGGAGAAAATATTAGGAGAGCAGGGAAGGTTGAGAAATAAAATAGGAAAATTAGAAATATGGCCAATAAAAAATTTAACCATTCAAACCGCGACAAATAAGAAGATTGAAAAGCTTAATAAAATGAAAATGGGAATAGGAGAAATAGGAGGAGTTAAATATCCGTCTCAAAGCTTAGTGGTACAAGGCTTATTGAGAAAATTTATCAGAGGTACGGATATGTTAATGAATGTGGAGATAGAATTTAAATATGAGAATAACAGAGAAAATAGAACTTATGAAGCAGATGAGAGATACAATGGAGATGTAAACGGTGTTAAGGCAAGGACAGGCGTGGGGACAGGAAAAGAGTATGGTGCCCACAGTCAGTCGGAAAACTAAGACAATCAGAAACCCAGAAATAGAAATTAAAATAGAGGAAACAAGTTTACAGGCATTAATAGACACAGGCAGTAATGTGACATGTATCCAGGAGAACTGGATATTGAAAAATAAAAATAAAATAGGAAGGGAGATATTAAATATAGGTAAAGGAAGCAATATGAATAAACTCTAGGTGACTATGTGTATAAGAAAACGTTAGCAGGAGATAAGTTTTAAGGGATGGTAACTATATCTACGATAATTTATTGGAAACTTCGTCGAATAATGAATAAAGATAAATATGAATCTATGTTAATAAATATTGAAGCATCGTTGTAATAAATAAAATATGGTAATTGTGTATTTAAACTTCGTCGTATTGTAATGGAGAATCTGCGTTGATAAATAATGGAACTTCGTCGTATATATTATAAAAGAAATATTAATCTATGATAATAAATATTAAAGCATCGTTGTAATAAAAATATGGTAATTGTGTATTTAAACTTCGTCGTATTGTAAGGGAGAATCTGCGTTGATAAATAAGTATTAAAACAAAATTGATATTCGTTGATATAGGGACAGTGTAATCGAAAGAGCTATAGATATGATCAAATAGAGGATATAAGATTGCAACCTTTAAAAATATTGGATGTTAAACTTCATACAAAATAAACTGGAATGATATAAGAAAATAATTGAACTGGATGTGAGATTGGAAGGGGAGATAAAATACTAACTTAGAACTGAGAGTTAGATGAAGCTAAAAGCAAAATAAATATGAGATAAATAATAAACAAGGAATAAACAGAAATAAAGGAAAGAGAAATGTTATAACCAATTTGACCAAATCTAGACATACTATGACTCGGATAGGCTGGGATTTAAAGACACGGTATCAGAGAATATATGTTAAATAAATATTGAATCAGACTTATGATTGGAAGGATTCCAATTATAATAAATGTAAAAAAAAAAAAATATATATATATAATTATGGAAGGAATTGTAAATACCCGAACATGATTTATTGTTACTATATGTTAGAATTGTTAAAGAATTGTTGATTGAATGTTAGTTATAAGTATATTGTATTGTTAGAAGATAAGTTAAGTAATATGTAGCTTGAAGTGTTCAGCTCAGTATTTGATTGTTAAAGAATTAAGATAAAATTGTGTCGTAGGAATTAAGTATAAATGGACAGATGAATGTATAAATGACTTTTAAATGGACAGTTATAAAAGTAGTAAAGACAATGGACGGTAAGTTAGCC
Source organism: Prosapia bicincta (assembly GCA_036971475.1). Classification (NCBI taxonomy): domain Eukaryota; kingdom Metazoa; phylum Arthropoda; class Insecta; order Hemiptera; family Cercopidae; genus Prosapia; species Prosapia bicincta. The sequence goes on from JBAIZL010000004.1 coordinate 106,783,577, forward strand.
AAAGTGTTGAGGTACTTACTCAATAAAAAATGTGTTCAATTAGTTATTAAATAAAATGTACAATTAGGAAATAAATGTTAATTTGAATTTAATTTAAAAAAAAAAATATGTATATTTAAACAAGCTTGTAAAATGTAAAGAATGTGTAATGTAGATAGTAGGAATATTTTTTTATTTAAATTAAATTAGGGGACATTGTAACATTTATAGAATGGGCTATATAATATTATTTAAGAATTGGAAGAATATATTAGAAATAACTCACACAAAATTTAAAAAGAAATTCATTAAAAGATTGGTTAGGTTAAAATTGAAACTAAATTTAGGTAAAAGCCTAGATTAGTAAATAAGATATTTGAACTGTAAATACATAAAGAAATTTGTTGTATCAAATAAAATTTAAAACAAGATAATCTAATAATAGTTATATGTTAAACAAAATTGTAAATATTAGTAAAATAGGGCATAAGTAATTACTTGAAGGAAAAAGTGAAAAACGATTGTAAACAATGTAAGGTTATGTTTGGAAAAGTCCAGTCAAAACACACACATTTCGAAATATTTTCAAAAGTAAAACACAAAGACACTTCACACACTAATAATAATAATTAAATAAACACTGGAAGGGTTGTTAAGGAAGGAAAATTGAAACAGTAAGTTTCAACTAAAGTTTAACCAAATTAAAACGCCATTGTAAACAATCGCGTTATTGCATCAGCTGTAAAAACAGAGGTGAAAGCAAGAAATAGGTCAAGTGTGCAGTCGACTATAGTGAGAAGAAATTGAACTAAATTATAATCCATATGTTTTTTTTTAAGAAGAAGGAGGCCGCCATATTTGTAACATTTTAAAAGAAAATCTAAGGACGCGTAGTTAGAGTCGGTCTGGCGTGGGACGCCGAGTAAGGTAGCGAATCTGCCAGGACCAGTCAAAATTCTATTGATTAGAAACTTCGTCAAAATTATACAGTTTTGTGAGGAAACTTGGCCAGATTAAACAGGAATAAGAAAATTAAAAGATATAGTACAGTGAAAATATAATTTGAAAGAACTAAAACGAATTTAAGTGTGTAAAAAAGTGAAATTTAAAGAGAAGGGAATTCTACGTGTGAGCAAGCAGCCATTCGCCGTTATTTGATAAGTTAAGTACATAGCGATATAAAAAAATAAACTTTAGTGGACTCTTAGGATAATAGGGAAGTTTAATTTTGTACATTAGAATATCTTGTGATTAATAGTAATAAAAACTTAATCCAGTTCAAATAGTTTCGCCTTTTTGCTTATTCAAAATTAAAGTATTTCCATCCGGAAAATATTTATTAAAGCTAATTTCAAAATTTAATATTGTTTGTTCAAAATTTATTTAATTAACCTAAGAATTAAAAAAATATAGCCCATGCTATAACCCCGAGATAATAAGAGATCGTAAAATTAGCCTAGGGTATATTAAAATTGTGTAACTATAAAATTAAAAGAAAAAAGAGTTAAACCGAGTTTGTTAAAACTTGTTAAGTTATAAATTTTTGTTCTGTGTATTGTTTTAAATGTTGAAATAAGAAATGTAATAATAAAGAATTTAAATATTTCTGAGTTTTTTTGGTTATTAAATAGAAATAGATATCATCATTCAAATAAATATTTATTAGTAAAAAACCCCGTTGTTGTGTTGGAAATATATGTTACATTTGGGAAATATATGTTACATTTGGCACACCAACGTGGGGCACGATTATTAGAAAAATAATAATAAAGAATTAATTATTCATTTAAATATTTAATAGTAAAACCCCGTTGTATAGCGTCTTTAGGAAATTATGTTATAATTGGCGCGACAACGTGAGGCTCGATATAATAAGAGATAAAATTTATTTAGAGAGATTTTGAAACAAAATTAATTTAGAATTCTTTTGTATGAAAAACATTTGAACTGGAAATAGATTTTAAAAAAATTTTGTAAAATTAAACACTGAGTTGAATAGAATCAAGGCTAGGTTTATAGTATATATAAAAATTGTTTAATTTTGTATAATAAGTTACTTACAGTTAAAAAAAAAAAAAATATGTCTGATGAGAGGGAATTATACAATTTGCGGGGAGATAGAGCTTAAAAAAAACGGGAAAAAGGGACAATTTTAGAAATGAGGGAAATAGAAATGGAAGGCACAGATATGCCAATACCAAACATGGAGGTAGATGAAGCTAGGGGACTACCACTTGTAGAAATTGAACAGGAACGAAGGGGTAGTGAAAGTGGAAGTAGAAATAATGATGACTGGATAAAAAAATTGTTCGAAAGCAACCAAAACTTACTAAAAGAAATAAATAAAGGTAATGAGAAAATAATAGAGGAGATGAAGGGTATAAGAGAGAATCTAGATAGAAAATTAGATATAAATAATGAAAATATGAATAGAAAATTAGATAAGATAGACAAAATAAAAGAGTATATGAGAGAAATAAAAAAAGAATTAGAGGAAAATAGAGACGAAATAAGAGAGATGAAGGAGGATTTCAAGTTAATAACACAGGAAATAAGGGAGGATAATAGGAAAATAATAGAGGATGTGAGAAGGGACAGAGAGGAGAAAGATAGAGAATTAGAGGAGGAGATTAAGGAAAATTTTGAGGGAACAAATGAAATAATAGCTGATGTGATAGAAATTAATAAAAAAGAGATAGGAGAAAGAAAGATAACAGATGAGAGTTTTAGGAAAGTCAAAGATGTAAGGGAGAAAATATTAGGAGAGCAGGGAAGGTTGAGAAATAAAATAGGAAAATTAGAAATATGGCCAATAAAAAATTTAACCATTCAAACCGCGACAAATAAGAAGATTGAAAAGCTTAATAAAATGAAAATGGGAATAGGAGAAATAGGAGGAGTTAAATATCCGTCTCAAAGCTTAGTGGTACAAGGCTTATTGAGAAAATTTATCAGAGGTACGGATATGTTAATGAATGTGGAGATAGAATTTAAATATGAGAATAACAGAGAAAATAGAACTTATGAAGCAGATGAGAGATACAATGGAGATGTAAACGGTGTTAAGGCAAGGACAGGCGTGGGGACAGGAAAAGAGTATGGTGCCCACAGTCAGTCGGAAAACTAAGACAATCAGAAACCCAGAAATAGAAATTAAAATAGAGGAAACAAGTTTACAGGCATTAATAGACACAGGCAGTAATGTGACATGTATCCAGGAGAACTGGATATTGAAAAATAAAAATAAAATAGGAAGGGAGATATTAAATATAGGTAAAGGAAGCAATATGAATAAACTCTAGGTGACTATGTGTATAAGAAAACGTTAGCAGGAGATAAGTTTTAAGGGATGGTAACTATATCTACGATAATTTATTGGAAACTTCGTCGAATAATGAATAAAGATAAATATGAATCTATGTTAATAAATATTGAAGCATCGTTGTAATAAATAAAATATGGTAATTGTGTATTTAAACTTCGTCGTATTGTAATGGAGAATCTGCGTTGATAAATAATGGAACTTCGTCGTATATATTATAAAAGAAATATTAATCTATGATAATAAATATTAAAGCATCGTTGTAATAAAAATATGGTAATTGTGTATTTAAACTTCGTCGTATTGTAAGGGAGAATCTGCGTTGATATATATAAGTATTAAAACAAAATTTATATTCGTTGATATAGGGACAGTGTAATCGAAAGAGCTATAGATATGATCAAATAGAGGATATAAGATTGCAACCTTTAAAAATATTGGATGTTAAACTTCATACAAAATAAACTGAAATGATATAAGAAAATAATTGAACTGGATGTGAGATTGGAAGGGGAGATAAAATACTAACTTAGAACTGAGAGTTAGATGAAGCTAAAAGCAAAATAAATATGAGATAAATAATAAACAAGGAATAAACAGAAATAAAGGAAAGAGAAATGTTATAACCAATTTGACCAAATCTAGACATACTATGACTCGGATAGGCTGGGATTTAAAGACACGGTATCAGAGAATATATGTTAAATAAATATTGAATCAGACTTATGATTGGAAGGATTCCAATTATAATAAATGTAAAAAAAAAAAAATATATATATATAATTATGGAAGGAATTGTAAATACCCGAACATGATTTATTGTTACTATATGTTAGAATTGTTAAAGAATTGTTGATTGAATGTTAGTTATAAGTATATTGTATTGTTAGAAGATAAGTTAAGTAATATGTAGCTTGAAGTGTTCAGCTCAGTATTTGATTGTTAAAGAATTAAGATAAAATTGTGTCGTAGGAATTAAGTATAAATGGACAGATGAATGTATAAATGACTTTTAAATGGACAGTTATAAAAGTAGTAAAGACAATGGACGGTAAGTTAGCCAAAGTGTTGAGGTACTTACTCAATAAAAAATGTGTTCAATTAGTTATTAAATAAAATGTACAATTAGGAAATAAATGTTAATTTGAATTTAATTTAAAAAAAAAAATATGTATATTTAAACAAGCTTGTAAAATGTAAAGAATGTGTAATGTAGATAGTAGGAATATTTTTTTATTTAAATTAAATTAGGGGACATTGTAACATTTATAGAATGGGCTATATAATATTATTTAAGAATTGGAAGAATATATTAGAAATAACTCACACAAAATTTAAAAAGAAATTCATTAAAAGATTGGTTAGGTTAAAATTGAAACTAAATTTAGGTAAAAGCCTAGATTAGTAAATAAGATATTTGAACTGTAAATACATAAAGAAATTTGTTGTATCAAATAAAATTTAAAACAAGATAATCTAATAATAGTTATATGTTAAACAAAATTGTAAATATTAGTAAAATAGGGCATAAGTAATTACTTGAAGGAAAAAGTGAAAAACGATTGTAAACAATGTAAGGTTATGTTTGGAAAAGTCCAGTCAAAACACACACATTTCGAAATATTTTCAAAAGTAAAACACAAAGACACTTCACACACTAATAATAATAATTAAATAAACACTGGAAGGGTTGTTAAGGAAGGAAAATTGAAACAGTAAGTTTCAACTAAAGTTTAACCAAATTAAAACGCCATTGTAAACAATCGCGTTATTGCATCAGCTGTAAAAACAGAGGTGAAAGCAAGAAATAGGTCAAGTGTGCAGTCGACTATAGTGAGAAGAAATTGAACTAAATTATAATCCATATGTTTTTTTTTAAGAAGAAGGAGGCCGCCATATTTGTAACATTTTAAAAGAAAATCTAAGGACGCGTAGTTAGAGTCGGTCTGGCGTGGGACGCCGAGTAAGGTAGCGAATCTGCCAGGACCAGTCAAAATTCTATTGATTAGAAACTTCGTCAAAATTATACAGTTTTGTGAGGAAACTTGGCCAGATTAAACAGGAATAAGAAAATTAAAAGATATAGTACAGTGAAAATATAATTTGAAAGAACTAAAACGAATTTAAGTGTGTAAAAAAGTGAAATTTAAAGAGAAGGGAATTCTACGTGTGAGCAAGCAGCCATTCGCCGTTATTTGATAAGTTAAGTACATAGCGATATAAAAAAATAAACTTTAGTGGACTCTTAGGATAATAGGGAAGTTTAATTTTGTACATTAGAATATCTTGTGATTAATAGTAATAAAAACTTAATCCAGTTCAAATAGTTTCGCCTTTTTGCTTATTCAAAATTAAAGTATTTCCATCCGGAAAATATTTATTAAAGCTAATTTCAAAATTTAATATTGTTTGTTCAAAATTTATTTAATTAACCTAAGAATTAAAAAAATATAGCCCATGCTATAACCCCGAGATAATAAGAGATCGTAAAATTAGCCTAGGGTATATTAAAATTGTGTAACTATAAAATTAAAAGAAAAAAGAGTTAAACCGAGTTTGTTAAAACTTGTTAAGTTATAAATTTTTGTTCTGTGTATTGTTTTAAATGTTGAAATAAGAAATGTTATAATAAATGTTAATGAATTGTTCCTGAGTAAGTTTTTGTGTTTTAACTAGAAATTTGATATATATTATAAAAGAAATATTTAATAGTAAAACATCGTTGTATTGTTTCATAAATACATTATAATATATATATATATATATATATATATATATATATATATATATATATATAAGTTAGTTTTGGTTGGTAAAGATTATTTAGATTTTTTGGACTAGGAGACTGACAGACTTACCTTGGTAAGAGTCCACTCTATAGTCTTGAAATAGAAACACATAAAAACACTTAACCAATGATATATTTCAACCACACAGTGGTCTTTGTCAATCAAAGAGAAATCACAAAATGAAATATGAGAGAATGAAATAAAATAAATATAAGTTGTAATCACAGATTGTGTAGAGTAGAAATCAGATGTCACAGATGCACAGATTAAAGATATATATATATATATATATATATATATATATATATATATATATATATATATATATATATATATATATATATATTGTTTCCATGAGCATATGAGTGGTTGTAGTTTATATAAGTCTGTCAGGGGAAAAGAGATTGGAGACGTCTGATGAGGCTATTAGTGAAAAAAGTGAATGGATTTATCTGATGTTGAGGTTAGGGGATTCTCTGGACTTGGTATACCACTGGTATGATAGTTCCCATCTTCTCAGTTCTGAGGGATTGCAATCAGGAGGGAGTGATTTAATTATTTTTGTGGTATAGCAGTCATCAAAAGTTGTGATGTTGTGGCTCGCAGCATGTTGAGCTGTTGGCCTATCCATATTCATAATTTTAACATCATGGCTGACTTTATGAAGTTATTATTATTACTTGTAAATAATCTTTTCCACCACTAAGTGCAATAATTTTACCTTTTGTGATGAGGCACCTTTTGGTCACTTGACCATTGTCGAATCATTCTGGAGTAATGTGCTCAGCATGCTGTTGCTATTAACGGTATTACTGCTAACATGCTGTCTCCAATCTACTGTTCCATGATTTTTTTACATATAGGCCTGCTCAAATGAGATAGAGCTAAAGAAAGGTATCTTCAAATTGTAATAAATAGGTAACGGGAATGGTCATAATCTATGTATTTCAAGTTTCTAACTCGAAGACCTGATAATCATAAGAAACACCAAGTGCTCATACTTTATCTTGATGAAATTCCGCTTTAAACCACTGATATTGCTAGATTTTGGGGTCTTTTAAGTAAAAACCAAATGTAAAATACTTTCATGAATCCCTCATGTGCGTGATTCTAAAATTCGATACAAGATATTACATATGGTACTAAGAATTCTTTGTGGTACTAAGAATACTAATTAGGGAGCAGATAAACTTTGTTTCTATCATGCCTCACTAGATTCCATATAGATCTTAGTTGTTTAACCTATTCATTTGCATGACTACAGTTCTGAAAACTCTCAATGCAGTTTATGACTCTGCTTTTAGACTTGCTACTGATGCTGCTAGATCCTTAGTCTTCTTGTCGAGGCTGGAGAATCTGCTATTTCATGGTGATGTTGGATGCTTTAAATTTTATATATTGCTGGCCTTCAAAGCAAACGAAAACAAAATAGTTTTCAAAAACTCTCTCAAAGATTATTATGATGTGTATCGACCTACACTCATTATTCATTGTGTTCGACCTAGAAACTTTGTGCACTCTAAATGATCTAGACCTGCAGCTCTCTAGTATGTTGGAACGATCAGTGTGTTATTGCCCTCCATAAATAATACAAATCTGTCACTTTGGTTTCTCATTGTCCAGTTACAAAAAGTGCAATACTCTTGATGTTGTTTACCACCAGAGGTTTGGGAAATTTATAGATTCTCTTCCAACATAATGAAATAATTTTCAGGAATGGTTGAACACTGGACAATGGTGTTGGATGCACCTTAATACACGGACTGCCCTCAGCTTGAAGCTTCTTTATAGTGGACCTCTTTGCCTTTAGAGAATTAACTATGTTTAAATCAAGATCTTGCAACTAGCTTGTATGTATCGATTCCAAAAGTACCCTTCAGTATATGTTCTCTGTGAACTGCTTTGTTGGGAACATTTTGTGTGCAGTACACAAATATCAATTAAGAGGTATTGGTAAATAATTTACTGGGTGTCTAGCCTCTGTGAAATACCCAGAAACTTAAAAGTTTCATTGAAGATATCAACAAGTATGGCTCTATCTACATTTAACGTCATGACATCTTATAATTTATGTTTTGCAAAACAATTATTATTATCTGCTTTGAATGAAATTAATCACAATAAGCTTAGGGAAATTAAGGATAACATCCGTTCATGGATATTTCATCAGTAGCAGTAAAGTTCAATTTCAGCAAATTTCACTACAGTTATTAAAACTTGATGTCATTGAAGAAGTGATACAAACCTCTTCATATTGTAAATAACAGATTACAGCACTAAATGCAGAGTTTTTGTAAATATCCATCAATCCTTGTTAGACAAAAATTCAGTTTGTAAATATATGTCTATATCATCATGGGGCATAGATTAGATCCATTAATTTACTGGTATACTAGCAAAAGGCTACAGTTACCCGCTATACTTATGAAAGGCATACTGCTTACTTTGCATAGGGGAATTAAGTACATAGTTTTTTTTGTCCTAAAACCAAGGTGTTATTAAATTTTTTTCTTATGTAGAATTCGAAAAATAAAAGATTAAAATTTCTACCAATTGCTGAAATATTTTTTTCTCTTTATTTGATTTATTCTCAAATTATAAATAGCTTCCCTACTGAAAATGAGAAAATTTCACAGTAATCCCTGTGTTTAAAATTGCTATATTTTATAAAATAAATATGTTTATAATGTATATTGTTATTTCTTATTATGACATTAGAGATATTGTTTATTCTGTTTTCTAGATCCAAAATCAGTTTCCACTAGCATTTGAATTCAATGACTACTACTTAAGGTTTTTGGCTTACCACTCAGTTTCATGCAGATTTCGGACATTCCTATTAGACTGTGAATTAGAAAGAGTAGAGTGTGGAATTACAGCAGTGGAAGACAAGAGAGGCTCTCTTACTTCTCACCATAAAGGAGTTGACACTGGTTCTGATGACGAGAGCATCTATCCAGGTTTGTTTATAGTCATCCTACAAACTTCGTATAAATTAAATATTAACGGAAAATTCATGTCACCATTTTAAAATATTTTCATCTACTAGTGACTTATTACTAGTATTAGAAAGTAATGATATTTCTAGTTTAAAAATGCTTTCTTAAACAAATGCTGAAGACCTCTATAAACATATTAACTGCCCAACCTAGGGTTGGAGGGCAAATTCCAAATTCTTAAGTTTACATTTCAAAATTCATTCATGCTGTGCCACTCTATTAAATACACAAGTTATTAAAAAGGCTTTTAGACACCCTCATAGTGTTCCTAACATAACTTTGTAGTTAAATCACTCAAAACATTCTGTAAGTAGACAAAATCAATTAAATTATGAACAAATGTCAAACCATTTAGCTGCAGTCATAATCATAACTTCTCCTCCACAGTTAAATGTGTGTAGTAAATAAAGTGTATACAATGGTCCATAGTTATCCTAGTTGTAGTAAATACTGTAGTTCAGTGTAATTGAAATTTATAATTTTTTAATATCTTTTAACAGTGAAATAGATCGCAGTGCTAATTGAACTACACTTTAGTGATAGTAGTAGTGAAAATTGTGATGATACAAGTTCAAATAGTATCCACAATTTATAACTCAATTTCTGACAGATAAACTGATTGATTTTTAAGACTATTTCGTTCAGAAAAATTGTTTATATTTTTTTTCCTTTTAAAAAAATATAAGGTGATAAGAAAACCAATTTAGAATTTTTAAAGAAATCCTTGGTTGAAAAACACATCAATAAAAGCATTAAAGGATAGATTGCATATTATTTCTTTAATAAATTTATTGTATTAGCTTAAATTCAATATTTTTCAGGTGGTAGGTTAGCAGGTACTCATGTAGGACCAAATCTTGGACAGTCTGTATTTGATTATATTGAGAAACAAAATGCTCGTGCTCCATTATTCTTTAATTTTATGTATATACCTGATACTGAAAATCCAGTAAGTATTATATTTAACACTATTTGTATTATTTATCTCTAACTGATAACTTTTGTTACTGATTTCGTCCTAAGCAGTTTGGTAACATTTACTTATGCATTTACTTTTAGTTACCATCATAGTTAATAATCTTTATTTTTTTGAGTATAAAATAATATTGTTTACTGTAATAACATAGTAGAGATTAATTCAATGGCTATTAAAGTTTAAAATGTTCAACTGCAATGTTGTTAAAAAATGTTAAATGTTTTGTTAAATTTATTCATATATTTTTATACAGTCTTTGTAGTAGGTAGACTTTTTATATCATAAAAAAAAGTAAGAGTATGGAGGTGTAAAATTAATGAGAAGTCTAGTTATTGTTTAATGACATTTTTATATTAAAAACCCCGGGTTTGCTAAGTTGCTGAAACAATAACACGATCAAAATGGTTATAGTAGACCTTATTAACAACTTTTTTTGTTAAAGACTTTGAAACAAACAGAGTAGGTCAATCCATTATGCTCTCCAAAGTAAACTTTTCAGAATAGGTCATGCACATCCTGCGAAAAATCGCAGCAGCATTAATAGCTCTTCTTTGTATTTTAGACTATGCTGGTAAATTGTTTAGCTTTCCCTGTGGGATACACTACAATTCTGATTAAAGCTAAACTTACTGTCTTATTGTCTTAAAAGTTGACCAGCTTTATATTACTGATACTCTTATCACCATCAATGTTTTGATCACTAGTAGTGGTACCCAATCTTATATCTAAAGGGAACTGGTTTCAAAACATCTTCTGTCCCAACCTCTTCCAAATTGTTGATGTAGAAACTGCTTTACTAGCTATAGGTTCTAATTTATTGAAAGAAAAATTTCAAAACATACTGTTAAAAAAAAGTGAATCTACAAGTTCCAAAATGAAACATTGAAATTCAAAGGGGTGTTTTTAAGGTTTGACTTGCAAACTTTAATTTCAGAAAATTTATGAAAACATTACTGAGAAAAAAGAGGGGAAGTCAGTAGGAGATACACTGATAAACACGCTTAGTGTGTTAAAAAATATATTTTTTTTCATAAATATTTTGCCAACCGTCATATACAATCAGTATTTTTTTGTTATGAAATATTACGGATTATTTGTTTATCTGTGTCATTTTATAACAAAGGTAAACTTAAAACTACTGTATTTTAGTCCAAAAAGGTAAGGCTATAAAGAAATATGAAAAATAACAAGAATATATTTAATAAATTAATGTGTTAATTTTAGAATAATAAACAATAGTACCCATTCTGTTTTTAATTATTTTAGGTATTAAGACCACAATCCCATTTAGCTAATTTAGAAATTTGGCCATACTACTTGAGAGAAGAACTTCGCTATGGCCCAAGTTATGATTTAGAAATAATACAGTTAGACACACAACAGGAAGAAGAATCAGAAGCAGCTGATGGCATTGTAAATAAATCAGCACGTCGAGTTGTCACATTAGGGTAAGTTCATTTAGACATGTATTTTTCACCAGACATCTCAAGTATTTATAACTGAGCATGTTTTGGGGTTATAATTTTAAATTACTTGTTTTGTATACTGTACTTCGGTATCACAAGTTTTCTTTTGACATTTTGCCATATTCTTTGTTATCTAAGTTACATTTTGTTTTACTCTTAGATTATATACCTGATGGTTGTTTTACAAATTCTTAAATTTATATTACTCTTAGAGTTATCATGTAAAAATAGAAAACAAAAAAAATAGATTTAGTTCTTAATTTTGCATATTTGTTTTGGCAATGATAGTCGTTGGTTTTTGCCAAAATAACAAAAAACAAAAAACAAAACTAGCTCCTATTCTCAGCAAAGCTTGCAACTCTGTTAGCATAATTTGGGATTTTTAAAAATTACAGTGTCAATTGTTATGAGAGACAAGCTTCATCATATTGCAGCACTAAACACACAGTCCCAGTAAATATACGCCATACTTGTTAATGTAAAATTTCAATTCGTAAACTTATGTTTATACCATCATAGGCCTATTAAAGGAGACCTGTATATTTATCTATATACTTAGGGAAAAGTCTGTAACCATCCTTCCATTTCTTCTTCAGTTTCTAAATACAGTGTGTTGCAACTAATCTTATAATTTTAAAAATTTATTGTATAACTTCATAATCTGTAAAAGTAGAATTATTTTTATTTTTTAATTTATCTGTTGTTTTATTATATCCATTATCTGTTATTTATGTCATACATTTGAGGCACTGAGATGCAAAGGGGTGCAAGTGACAAAAATTAAAATTCAGAGATAACCAGTGCAAATGATAGGGGATACATTGTTTTATTTGTTGGCAAAGAGAGGTAAGTGCTAACCCTGACATGTGCTGATATTTAGCGGTGTAAAGAAGAACTACTAATTGAAAGCTTCATTTTGTTTAGCAGCAGAGGGGGTTAGGTGCACTTACACCTGTTTGCCTCTTAACAAAATGCTTTAATGGGGTGTTGTTAAACCAGTGAAAACCAAATTAAAATTGCCATTCATGATGTTGAAAAATACAAAGCCCTCAAAGAAGTTCACTTAAGAACAGCAGAAAACCCTAGAGCTGCAAAGACAGAAGCTAAAAAGCTTGCTGAAGAAAGCGATTTGTTTTTACCTACAAAAAACTTTGCTTACTTCCGTATTAACTTGCAATAGAGTATACAAAGAACAACTATGCAAGGCAACTTTGGACTTATAATCTTGACATACATGACCTTGGTAGAAAGCACTCATCCATGTTCATGTGGCACGAGGGTGAAGCCTCAAGAGGATCACAAGAAATCGGATCATGTTTGTTGAAATTTGTTCAGAATTTACCACCTTCAGTTAAGCACCTCATAGCTTTTAGCGACAGCTGTGGGGGGGGGGGGTAAAACAAAAATCAGTATATTGCTCGATTCTGGATGTATATTGTAAGGAATACAAATATTGAGGTGGTAGCATATGCATATTGTAAAGATCACAAATTCTTGGTAGCAGGGCATTCTTACATGGAGTGCGACCAAGATTTCAGAATAATCGAAAAGACAAAGAAAAATTTGCAGTATGTTTTTGTGCATCATGATTGGGTTTCAGCAGTGGCAAATTCAAACAGGAAGTTCCAGGTTGTAAAGATGAGAACAGAAGATTTCTTTTCCGCCGAAGATATGAGTGATACATTAAAAGTAAACATTGATGGGATCGGAAAATTTCATTAGCTTCGATTCAAAAAAACAGACCCTTTGACAGTTTACTATAAATTATCAGTAGATGAGGACTTACCTTTCTCAGAATTTAACATGACCAAACCCGAAACTGGGCAACCTTCAACGAACTTTACTTTAAAACCACTCTACGAACAGCCACCAACTATCTCGACTGAAAAGTACAAGGACCTGCAGTCTCTTTTACAGTTTTTGCCACCCATTAACCACAAATTCTATCAAGAACTTAAACATGCGAAGAAAAAAACCAAAGTAGTAAGACCCCCCCCCAAAAGGAAAAGGAAACAAGACGAAAGAGAAGAAAGGAACAAAGAACAACAAGAACATTAGGCAAGAAGGACATGTCAAGGCAGTCCCATCTACTTCTCATGAAAATCCCTTCCCTGGCTTCTCTGACGAAGAACAAGATAAAATGTATGACTCAGATTAACTTTGTATATAAAAAGTAATACATTATTTTCATTTATATATTCAACAGGTGTTTTATAACCAACAAAATATGCCTTATTCTTCAATTGCAAAGGGGTGTAAGTAACAAGTTTGGAAGTAAAATGGTGTAAGTGATTGCAGGGTAATTAAACAAAAATTACCCTGCCCTAATTTTCCATTATATTTATTTCATACTGCATATTTAAACAACTAAATACATGACAAAATAAAGTGTGTGGATAGCATTTGCAAAAAACATAAGTAGAATTTACAATAAAACTTGAACTTTGAACCAGTTTTACACAAAATCTTACTTTTGTCACTTGCACCCCTTTGCATCTCAGTGCCTCATTTGTAATTCCAAATGGATAAATATTTTATTCATTATTTTACACGGTATCATGCATTCTGTTCTGTAACAAGCTATATAAAGCTCCCATTTCGTGAATGTATGAATAATTAGAATAATTACGTTTACCAGTTGAAAATAATTTATAAATTATTCATAAACTTTATTTACTTTATAATTTATTCAGGTATGAAGGAATTGAGCGATCAGTACCAGATGCTTTCTCTCATCTTCTAGAAGATATACACAAAATTGAAGCTGAACTTGGCCACCTCCCACAGAAATGGAAAATTCTATGGGACAAATTAGAGTTACCAACAACAGATTCCCTTACGGTATGGTGTTATAAGGGTTCTCTTTTGTTCATTAATTCATTTGTGTGTGTTTCTCTAAAAATAGACGGCTATTCTAGATTTCATTTTGACAATCTAAAATTAAATATTACTATAATTAATTTTTTAATTCTTTGTAAAATCTAATTTCAAGTAAGATTAGATTCATTTTTACGAAATTACTTTTTCAGAGACATGCATCTTTTAGTACTGCATTGGTACGGTCACATGGTAGACTATTACATAAACGTTCAACTCTAGAAATCCTCATGCGTGGTAAAATGGTAGGAGCTGAAACTCCTACAGCTCCAGTCTATTCTCATCCTCATAGGTTTGAGAGATATAATTTTACCACTCCCACATATTGTGATATGTGTGCTAATGTTTTATGGGGACCTGTAAAAGTAAGTGAACTTTGATTTGTATTAGATAAATAAATCTTAGTACCATACATAAAAAATTCTACTTTATTCATCTGAGCATCAGTAATTATTTATTATTGGCCATTGTTACCATTAAATACCACAATTTCTTTCATTTCAGTATCATTTTATATAGATAATTTTTGTATTAGTTTTTTTTCATGTTTATTTAGGCTATGTATTATTTATAATGTTTCTGCAATAGTTTCATTTATATACATGATTGAAATGTGATAGTAATAATGTGAGATATTAATGTGTGATAGTAATGTGAGTTTTAATTTTAATATGTTTAAACGTTTTAACTAAATTAAAGGAATGTTTAAACTTATAATTGTGTTATACATTTTGGGGCATCTTTGTAATTAACTATTTTAATAATTAAAATAGTAGAATACTATTTATTATATATATATATATATATTAAAATAATATAACAAATGTGTTATGTCCTTTTTTGTTTGTTATAATAAACATTAATGTGGTATAACATTTTACAATTACATACAAATCTTCTAATAATACACTTATCATTAATTAAGGCTTTTTATTTTAGACTGGATTACGTTGTGTTGATTGTGGTTACAACTGTCATGAAAAGTGTGCAGATACAGTGGCTAAAAACTGTACCAAATACAAGACCCAAGCAGATTCGACATTGAATAATTCAACATTATCTCGTACTGGAGGGGATAATGGCTCTGTTGGTTCAAGTAAGCATTGTAAACACTCTTGCCTTTTTTCTAACTTTTAATTTTAGAAATTCGAGAGTGTACCTAATATGGGCATTAACTACAGCTATTATGGGGAACATTATAAAATACTGTAGAATCCTGATCATTCGTGTTAATTGAAAATTTGTCATACACGGATATGGGAAAACATTGTTAAACTGCCACCAGTCTATCTGCGAGTCATTTTGTATTTCAAGTATTTAACCTTCTAACCTCTAAGCAAGATGAAAATTTAATTAAGTAAATTCTTAATTAGTATTGTACAGTAAATTTATTTTAAAAATATATATTTTATTTACAATTCAACTCTTTTACAGCCTACTGTTCTAGGACTATTGTTTTAACTTAATCCTTATCACTTACAATAACCAGGGTCAATTCTATGGCTTTCTATTAAGTTTTCCTAATCAGTATGTCCAAATTCCTTTACATAATACCTCATCATAATCACTCCCATTTCAGTTATTGTGTTCTCCATATTTTCAAAGACTTGAAAATCATTACTTTCACTAGCTTCAATTAACAATGTATTCCCCACTCTTTATAAGATCAACTGTTTCACTGCTTTAGATGGGACATAAATTATGTGTTTAATTGTGGAAGACTTTCAGTACTTTGTTAGATCTTCATTCACTTCAACTAGTGTCCTAACAAAATTAAAGACGTAGTAAATTTGCAATCACACACTGATACTTAGAAGGCTGACAGACACTTGTTGGGGACAAGAACATGGCTTGTGTTTGTCCATTATCATATATTAAATTCCACAAAAGCCCTCATCAAAGCAACTATCGACCGGGCCAGAAAACTGCACCTCACACAGCAATCAGCAGAAAGAAAATGGGAAAGCCTAATCAGCACAGGGCCTATTGACCACAGACTTCCACGAGCTGTAGGCGTTGCCAAGTTCAGAATGCAAACCATCATGACTACCTGGCCGCCCATCTACATCGCATCGGTGTGCTCCCAACACCGGAATGCCCTCTCTGTGGACACGATACGATGGATACGGATCATCTGATGAAGTGCAGCGCGCTCGACCATTTTGGAGATGATGATGACCCACTGGTTCGACTATACTGGTCAGCGCGTCACTAAATGGCTCAACAGCCAAGGGTGGGCGTTGGCTAGTAAGAAAGTATATATTAAATTCAATTTAGAAGAATAGGGTGGGGCCCCCATTTTTTCTGTAGTCTTTGGGAAATTGAGTGTTCACACCCATTTGGAATACAATTTTTACTGTTCTTTTTTTAAAAAATGACTGTCCATTAAAGAGTTTTTTTATCAAAATAATCAACTTGCACAAAATTTAATTAATTTTATAAAAGGCATTTATTCTTTTTAATTTGGAAATCTTATCATAGTGCTTTAATGTTTTTGTAATTTCATGTAGGTGTGAATACCATGCAGACAACAAATCAGCAATATTATGAACAATTTTCATCAAATGTAGCTGAAAACAGAACACATGAAGGTTACCTATACAAGCGAGGAGCTCTTTTAAAGGGTTGGAAACAAAGGTGGTTTGTGTTGGACTCAATTAAACATCAACTAAGATATTATGATGCAATGGAGGATTCACATTGTAAAGGCTACATAGGTAAATTGAATCTATCAATAAAAATTATAATAGTTGTTACCACAATTGCAGTTTCACCTGTAGCTGCATAACTTCATTCACAATATTTAAGTCATAATTATTAATTAACAACTTGGAATCTCAATTTCAATAAACTTATTATTTTTTTTTTAAACCTATTTAATACATTCAGGTGTGTATTATTGTAGAAAGATGTGCTATTTATATTTATTTTAATAAAGAAGAAAGTAGCTTTTTCTGTATGTATACCCAAACTCTCAGTATCAGATAATTGTGAACCCTCCTTGGTTCCATCTTTATTCCACTTCTTTCAACATAGAGTATTAAATGGTAAACACTTTTTTCAACGCTTTTAGAAAGTAGGTTTACTTCATACATTTGAGATCTTCTCTCAGTATCAGATAATTGTGAACTCTCCTCGGTCCCATCTTTATTCCACTCCTTTCAACATAGAGTATTAAATGGTAAGATTACATTTGAGATCTTATCCCATACCAGGGAGTGTTTACATCTAGCCTAAGCCTACATACTAATAGCAATTCAAAAGCTTATTCATTTTAAGAAAACTGAATAATACTCTTCAAATGATGAAGAAAATATAGGTTTTAATCACAGAAAAAGCTAATTATAAATTATATATTTAGCAAATCTATTGGATTGAAGAAAATGACAGCTAAATTTGTAGTATTCTTTGGATTTGTCAACCTACAGTGAGGGTGCAGTCTAGCGGCACCAACTGAGAGGGGTTTTGGCATCTTTAAGTACCGTAGTCTCACACAACACTTTACTGACATATACCTTTCACAGACATATACATTCAAAACTATATTCTTGTATGATCTAACAACCACATTATCTCAATTATTAACACTATTTTCAACCGCACATGGACATACATTGTATATATATTTTTTAACTTATCCTGGTGTAAGACTTGGGTTCCAATTTAATCGTTGTAATTTTATTTAGTTACCACTTGAAAACAGTTGCTTTATACTTTCAAAATACTATGTTTACATTTTGCATTTATATGATAAATAATGAAAATAGTTGAACATTTTATAATAATGAGCATTCCATTATTATCACACTTGCCTGTAGTATTATTTACTTTTTTGATTATTGAGGACGTCCACTTCGGGAGTTGTGTCCCATTGTTGAATCAGACTGCAACTCCCGTAACTAAGTTATAAATGTACACATTCTAAGATTTTATTACACAAAATTATACACGATTTACTATTTCTTTCTAGAATTTTGTAACACTTGAACTGAGGTTTTTTTATTAACCCTTTGATTAGCCTTCACGTACCAGTACATGAGATCGTGCAATGACCAGCGGGAGCATTCCTATTTATGTACGTTCAACCATTTTTCTCAGATTATCGTAAGTTTACTATTTGTTTTCCTATGTATTGTGGTGTATTTTAAGTTAAATATTTGCAACTATTTGGCCAATAAATACTACACAGAGTCACCATTCTTTTGTGTCCAAAGTCTATGGGTTTCCCGGGTATTTACAGATTGTTTCGAAGTTTGTGCGTTATTTTACAATAAATAGGCAATTGAATAATGAAGAAATTCTTTTGTGTCCAAAGTCTATAGTTTTGCAATGTGTTTACAGATTGTTTTGAAGTTTGTGCACTATTTACAATGAATAGGTATTTAAAAAAAAAAATTAACAGATAATTTTTAGCAAAGAAATTGTCAGTAAACGTAAGGTAAAGTTTGATTAACATGAAAAAACTAGTAAATAAAAAAAAATATTAAATGTAACAATAATTTAAAATTAGAGAAAAATAAAGTAAAAATTTTAAAAAAAGAAAAGTGTAAAAATATGTTTTTCCCAGGGGCCATATGTTGTTCTCAGGGCAGGTACGTGTTGCTAATCAAAGGGTTTAAAAATAATCCCAACACATAAGAGTTTTGCATGAGTAGATTTTACTTTTTTTGGGCAACCTTAGTGTACAAGCATATTTTGAAATGTGTTTTGGAAAATACATTTTGTGGAAATTCCTAAGAGTATAACTTATCACCTAATTCAAAATAACCATGAGCAGTACTTATTTTTATTATTATAATAGTTATATTTAAAATATTTTAAATACACTAAATTTTGTTCTAAATTCTTCTTTTTGTTATAAAATTTCAGATCTAGCTGAAGTAATGTCAGTAGCACAAGCAGCCCCAATGCCAGGACCGCCAAAAAAAACAGATGACAAATCTTTCTTTGATGTAAGATTATTTAAACTAGTTAAATTTTAAGTAACATTATTTAATCAGTACCTCTAGATAGATTCATAGGGAGAATATTCAAAAGAATTTATTCTAGTGTTAACCCATGTATTGTAATATTACCAAATACAAATCACTCTTAATTTGAATTAATTAATTTAAGTAGTAGAAATTATGAGCTTTATTCTGAAATTATATAGTTGATTCTACCCCTAGTATACAAGAGATGTAATGAGTACACACTTCTTTATGACCCTGTCAGAAAATAGATGTCTTCTGTCCTTCATAAGATAGTACTTATCGAGCAATGATAGTTAAACTTAGTGTTCACCTTGAAAGCACATAAAAAAGTCACTAAAGAATAATGTTTTAGCTATACCAATAATTAATGTGCATTGTTGGAATAAAATGCAAAAATTAGTTATTCAGTTATAGAAAAACAAAAAATCTTACTCGAGGCCAAAATGTGGGTCTGGAAATTGATGCTTATGTTTAAACGAACTTCAAACAAAAGGCCCTAGCTAAAAAAAGACTACAAAACACTATCTTCAGTTTAAAACTAACTTTGGATGATGTGAAAAATTCATGAAGAGACAATATACTGTCACTACACCATAGTCATTTGCAAGAAGCTAGCATTTGATGAAATTATGTCATACGATTTCAATTAAAGACACAAAAACCTTCTAAGACATTTAGTAATATTGTTAATAAAGATAGATTTTTGAATCTTTTATTTGATAATAACCTTATGTGTGATTTGATGTAATTAAGTTTTGGATATGTTAGGAGTTCTGAGTTATACCAATTATTAGCCAGGAATTTTAATTACTTGTAGATTGTGGCTGCGTATTCTGTTTCTCTGCAAAACCTATAGTTGTGAAAGAAAGGATTTTGTTTATGATTAATTAACAATATTTTTAGCTCTTTTAATTGATTTTAGTTAATTAGATCTTATTTTGAATCTGCCCAATAAAATTTTTAACTGTTTTCCTTTGTTATATTTTTACAATTGGTTTCATTGGGTGTTTTGCCTCAAAATGAATATTATACATGTTCTGTAATATTTTTCTCCATGTTGCAGCTTCGTACAAACAGGCGTACCTATAATTTTTGTGCAAGTGATGCAGTTACAGCTCAGGAATGGATTGAGAAGTTGCAGGCATGTTTACAATAAATGTGATCTATATGTTCTAGTCAAAACTGAATGCTGTCTTGGAGGTAGAATTAAATGAAATTGTTATACTAAAGAACGATATTAAATTGAAGGGTAATTTAGATTAGGTAATCAAATGTAGATTTATCTAACGGAAATGAAAATTTTATAGAAGAGAATATATTTCTTTTAATTCTTTATGTTAACCATGCTTGTGATTGGTCATCGTAAACCAAGCACAACATTAGTTTTTCTTTAGTCTTTACATTTTACCAAACTCGTGATATTTATATACAAGCTATATAAATATAATTACATATTCTTGTTTGTAAATGTAAAACAAAATAATAATCACAGAATTATATAATTTATATTGTATTCAATATATTATGTTATTATTTTCTATGTTTATGTAGCTGTTTATGTAAATTAAGTGTAAAGAGAAAATATATCATTTATTTTTTTATTTATTCATTACTGTTTTATTCTCTTGTCATTATTTCAGGCAAACAAAAGGTCCGAATTTTTTTGTCCTCTTTAATATCAATTGTATTAGCAATGCAATAAACTGATAAACTTCATTGTTCTTTTATAATTATAAAAATAAAGCTTTGTATTTTATATCTTTAAAACTTTAATGATATTTGTAATTTTATAATAATGAACGATATTTTGTTTTATGTTTAGTTGTTTTTACTTTTAGTTTTTCTGCCTGTACCACTAATATACCATTTGATTGTAAAAATAATTTCAGGTGTACTACAAACAGACATTCCAAATCATTACAAATAAATAAATAAAAGAATTTAACTTAAGTGAGTTGAGCATTCAGTTAAAAATTATCTGAAAACTCCATGTATCATTACATCATAACACCTAAAATTTATACAAAAATAAAAAGGTTTTATACAACTTTACAGATTAAATAATACAGATTAGGTTCAAAAATCACAAACCACTTCAGAAATTCCACACATTTATTTTATGGTTTTCACTAAACGCTTGTAAATATTTACACACTTGCCTATAGTAGCACTTACTATATTATAGTTTAATTTTTTAACTACTATATTTATAGTTTTATTTTTAAACCTTGTCAGTACTAGGTGTTCTCAACCTGTGTCAGAGAAGCATATAGCAAGAGGATTGTGTGTGTGTGTGTGTGTGTGTGTGTGTGTGTGTGTGTGTGTGTGTGTGTGTGTGTGTGTGTGTGTGTGTGTGTGTGTGTGTGTGTGTGTGTGTGTGTGTGTGTGTGTGTGTGTGTGTGTGTATGTGTGTTTAATCTAGAATGCTATGGTCATTTTAAACTGAAATGTATATAAGTATATTTATTATTAGTTCTTTTTGTAAAAATCTTGGCTCTTTTCACACCACTCCAAACAACTATTTACTTCTGATATTTACTAGTTATTTTTGATTCTGAACTATTTAAATTGTTATACTAATTAAATAACAGTTAATTCTAGCTATATTTGTGTTTGCATAGATCCATGTACATTCTCTGTTTTTACTATAAAAGATGTTTTATTATTTATTCCTCCAAATATTAGAGGAATTCAGAATCTTTGCATCAAAAGCTATATATTGCAGAGATATAGCTTGTCTTTGTTCTCTATATTTGCAAGGAACATTCCCTTATTCATTCCTCCATACAAACTATGGAACATTAACGTTATCCCCCTTTAGTTCTACTTCTATCAATGAATATTGCTATTGCTTATTTTTAACATTCTTCTTTAAATACACACACACACACACACATACTTATAGAGTGTTATTAATTTTGATGAATTCAGTATATTGATTAATTTCATTCAAAAACTTATTATATTATTATATGATTTTATTACATATATCTCTCTTTCTGTAACTAACACTGTAAATGAAATAAGATTAGACATTCCATAGAACTGTAATTCTTATTCAAATAATGTTAATGACCCCTACTTCGGGTATACAACACTGCAGGCTTGATCTTTCACAGGGGATTTTATATTTGTACTATAATCCTATCTCTTATTCACAAGGCTTTCCTATTCTTCGTAGGTAAAAATAATCCATACAAACTTACTGCCTTGAAATCATACAAATGGTTATTAAATATTAATATCACAATTTTTACAGAAATATCAAAAAAGTGATTCTTTCATATAAAAATTGGTAATGCGATTTCTTTACTTATTTTGAACTAAATAATTTGTTTATCCATTTGACTGACACTCATTTGATATTTCTATAGTGAATTTCAAACAGAAAATAAAGAAGAATAAAAACGCTTAAACTTATTTTTTAAGTTACTTTAAGTTAATTTAGACTTATTTGCCAAACAAACAACAAGTTTGTACGACTTGTTAACGTATTTAATCCTGTATACCAAACATAATTTGTCATTCATTCTAACCAACAATTTTTCTTGTTCCTATAGTCAGAAATAATGTTTTTTAAAGTTGTTTTATTTAATGTGAAAACATTAAAACTCTTTCCTAATTTATTCTGTCAGAGGTAGAATAGAAATGAATGCAAGCCGCATTAAAAACAAAAATACAGAGTTACAAATAAATACTTTGAAATATTTTAAGGTATTTTGTATTTAATACATCAGTAACATTTTTTGTTGGTTGTATTTTAAAATTTAGACTGATAAGAATTGATCTTGTGATATTTTCAGGTTATTCAGTTACATAATAATTTTATGAAATCAATTAAAAATGCACACAAACTAAAATATAATACAAATTTAAACGAGACACTGAGAATTAAATTATTATTTTATGTGAGAACATTGTTAAAAGATGCTTCTTAACTCACTTCAAGTTGACTTTTTTTATGTACAAATATACAATCTGTAATTATAAATGTTAATTGGTTTTTTGTAAATCGTGTAAAATAAATTGTATAAAATGTAACTTTATGTTGTATATAAACATTCTATTTTTATTATCGGTTGTAATTTTTTAGAAATTTTATATTTTTCAAGAAATCTCAATTGTTAATCATTATCTCTTTTTTATTTATTGTAATTATTTATTAGATATTTAACAGTGCAAAATAATTATTCCTGATGTACGGTAATATTTACAATAATCAGTTTGATAAAAACTATAATTGTCAGGCTCAGAATTTAATATTTAGAATGATTTTATTTTCAAGGTTAAAATTTAGTTAATATTCTAATAAATAAACCCCTATTACCATAGTATATAAAATTTGTTTATCAATTAATTTTTTTTTCATTTGTTATAACAATTGCTTATGATAGTAATTTTATTTGAACGATACAGCTTTATTTAAAATTAGTAAAAACTATAGACTTGAATATATTGTAGTTTTTCTATCGATTTCTGATATTTCAGCACAAATTGTGAATGTTTTTATGTGCTTAAAGAATTGTTTTTTTTTTATTAAAAACAAATATCATTAAACAATAAATACTATGTAGGAAGTGAATATGGGAAACTTCTGTATTAATTTTTTTTTCATTTGATTTTTGTAACATTTTACATAGGGTATTTTTAGAAATTTCCCATTTTTAACTTGTAATATTTCTTGGTGACAATATTGAATAATTGTGATTTACCTTCCCTGTGATTTCAAAATTTATTGCTGTTAAAAGGACAAAATACTACCGTACAAAGATAAGATTGCTTGTGCCAATTAGTTATTCATAAGCTAATGATGTATATTTAGACAATATTTACTGTGTTTTAGATGAACGCAGCATGATTGTTTTTATGTATAGTTGGCTTCATATTGATGCTTCATATATAATAAAA
Organism: Prosapia bicincta; assembly: GCA_036971475.1. Taxonomy (NCBI): domain Eukaryota; kingdom Metazoa; phylum Arthropoda; class Insecta; order Hemiptera; family Cercopidae; genus Prosapia; species Prosapia bicincta. Next base: position 106,807,866 of record JBAIZL010000004.1, read on the forward strand.
CATTACTCTTGTTTATTCTAAAAGCTTATTATTACGTGATATTTTGCAACGATAGTTGTTCCTTTATTTTAAATGTGTATAAGTGCATGTTTTTGTTGATATTTTATGTATAATTTTATTTGTTAATGTCCTGTTTTGACATCATGTACATATTTTATGTTTTGGATCTTATGAAGAATTTAATTGGTGGACAAAAAAAATTCATTTTTCATAGAAATCAGATTTTATTCTGTCTTTAAAATTTTAATAAAAAAAATATACAAAGATAAAATATTTTTTTCTGCCTAATATGACTAATCCTTGCCAGATTTTATTCTGTTTCTTTTCTTTCCCTTGTTTTACTGAAGTCATAGTGAGGGTCTAATCTGAAGTAGATTCTATTTGTATCAAAATTATTAAATACAATTTTCCTACAATGTGACAGTATATTTCATGCTACATATGACTATAAACTGCTTTAAACAGTTAGCAGAACTGTCTTAACCATTTTATTAGCATTCATTTAACAGTAGATCGTGCAACGGCCAGCGGGACCATTCTCATATATGAACATTCTATCATTTCTGAGATTAGCATTGCTGTAGGTTTATGATTTTGTTTCTTGTGTATTGTACTGCACTCTAGGTTCGATATTGATATGTGAATAATAAATGCTACACAGAGTACTTAGTCAACATCATTTTGTGTGCAAAGTCTATGGTTTGTCTCATGTGTTTACAGATCAGTACACGATTTTCATACAAATAAATCAACCATTTCTAACAAAATTTTTTTCCCATCGGAACCTAAAGAATTAGACTTTTTCAAAATATTTGTTAATAGCAATTTTATCAACAAAATTGAAACAAAACCAAAGAATATTACGAATTTGTGTGAGAAAATACCGTTTCTCCATTCATAATTGAAAACGTGAACTGCTACTAATATTAACAAAATTTATATTATCGTAAAATTTTCATAGCAAATATTAAAAAATTAGAAACAAATTAGAAAAAAGATTAAAATCAAAATCTTTCAAAAATATGTTGCTCCCAGGGCATGCATATGTTGTTAATCAAAGAGTTTTAAAAAAATAATAATTAATAGATAGATACTTCAGTATGACCCCAGTTAGTGGTGAACTCCTCCATTGGAGAATAAGCGCATCTGAATCCCAAATCATTAATGTTTTATTGATATTGTTGCAAGCACCATTTCCAATAGTTGAAATGAACTGATTCAGGCAACAAAAGAACTTCTACTGATGAGGATGAATGGTCAGTAGCTGCTGATTCAGTTGGAAGTTTCTGTTATATGCATAAATGGGTTGAGTACACTTGTTACTTGAGGTAGGGGTGGAAATTTGTACAGCAAGCATAATGCAAGCTAACGATAAACTGCCTTTAAAGCCGTCCACGCCTTCAACCAGAAACAAACATTAAAAAAAAATTTAGTAACAACTGATAGGAAAAATAAAGAAATTTGTTAATTCATATCCTAAAATATAAAGCTATTTACTATTCATGAAAACATAACAACAATCAAGAAATCGTGAAATAGCCAAACTGACAACAGTGAAATCGCGTTTGGCAAGAGCTAGCTGGACCCGCACAATAGTGTTACATATTTGCTCACACAACACGCTTTTGTCACCTCTCCAATGTGTTTTGAACTACAAATATATGCTGTTAAAAATTCTCCTACCCAAAGGATGACAGGGTAGTTCACTAACAAATATAGGTAGAAACCAACTTATACTACTGCATTTAAATAGTAACGTTACTGTGGGTGTCAATACAGTGACATGGCAGTTCCATTATTACTGTTAAACAGTTAATTATACATTCTATCTATCTTTCATTATTTTTAGAGAGGGTTGAACAAAAAAGATGATGAATGAAGTATTCCGTATTTGTCAGAGTAATAACAAACATCGTCTTCACTGTCACGTAGTATAGGCTCCATCGAAAAAGAATTCTTTATAACAAAAGAAATTGACAGACTTTTTTAAAAACTAAAACGCAAATAGATTTAATACACCATATTTTTTCTTGCTAGTGTTATTGTTCTTACAAGGTTCTAAAATATCTTTTTTTGTGTCTTATGATAATAGAGTAACGTACTATATTTGTAATTACGAACTATACAGCAGTCTACTAGTGTTGTGTAATAGTGTTGTTGAGTTTTTTGACCGACATTAAAAATGTAAGTACAACATTAGTTATATTACATATCTATAAACTCAAAGAGGCTCTATTGTATATGAATTTAAAACTCTTTTATTAAAAGAAACTTAATTTTCCATAAATATTTTTGTATACAGTCACATCCAAGCTATGTAAAACCAAATCTTTATGGCACAATGAAATAAAATATAATTCAGTACCTCAACAAAATTCAAAAAAGTTGTTTTTATTTACAGTAGTCCCTCAGTATTCACGGTTGGCAAAATTATAGGATATTCCGCTTTTATGTATTGTATTTTTCAAAAAAGACAGTATAGTTACTGTGCAGGTTGTAGAATAATGTTTTTGTGTCTTATTTATTTTGTACAGTACTGTAGTTACTTATCACAAAGAAATCTGATTATTCTCCAAACATCCGTTATACTGTACTCTACTACACAAAAAATAGGCATTCCTATTTTTTTTAACAAGTGGCGTTATCGTCGCTGACAAACAATGATGAGTCACTCAGGCGCCCACATTCAATTCCATACATAAGTTTAGTTACTTTCACTTAGTTCCATACACTTCTGTTTACTTACTTTTAATTTAATAGTTTTTGAAATTCAAACATCCATAATCGTATCCGGCAGCCGGAACTAACTCGGATTTTGTTTTTCCTGTCAGTTATTAAACATGTATCGCATTCGATTGTCGTGTCTAGTTTTGGAAATGCAGCGTCTACTTTTGTAAGTGTTTATTTAGTTTGGATTAAGAAAACGTAAATAAACAATAAAAATACGTACAGTATATAATTATCTAGTACGTAAAAATACTGAACTGTATTATAAGTGTACAGTATAGCTATAATTATTAACATTTTTTCTGTAGAACATAACTCTCTCCTTTCCATATACAGTTGGTGTCAGTATTCAGAGTTTCACTATTCGTTGTAAGTTCGGGGAACATAATCCCCGGGAATAACGAGGAATCACTGTACTACATATATGTATGTTAAAAAGTTAACTAACTAAAGGAAACTTCCTGTTCCACAATGAACTTGCCCATACTGTTCAAGGTCATGCTAAAATACCATTCCATTTTATAAACAATCAGAGAATTCATTTGTGTATGTTACATTGGATTGTTTATAAGTACTTCTACTTGTAAGCAATGTAAAACAGTGATTGAGTAACAATTGATCTATACTACATCAATTTAACTTTCATTTCTGTCATGGCAAATATATAACTACATTTTATTTATGTACAGTGCTACTTTGAAATGAATACTAAAAATAAAGCTTATACTAAAGCAGTGGTGTGGAAATAACTTTAAAATATACTTCAGCATTTTAAACAAGTAATTAAAACAAAAATTGTTCAAAGTTGATTCCTACTTAGGTCAACGAAGATAAATTTTATTTACACTTACACTTTTAGAATGTTTTAGGCAAGTTTAAGACATTCTAAAAGTGTAAGTGATTACTAGTAGCCCACGTGAAGATGGAATCAACAAATGTAAATTTTATTTTTGTTACTTCTTACTAAATAATTACAATTATTATAAATAAAGTAACAATCTATACATTAAAACAGTCTTTCTACCACATAATCTGTAACATAAAATCACCTGTTTTATAAAATCATATGTTATCACTTATTTTAAACCAAATGGAACGAAATAACTACATTGCATACCTTGCACCTTTTGTGAAAAGTTTTTCTACCATATAAGACTAAAACTTATTCATTAAATTTAATTAAAGAATTAAAATTTGAAAGAACTGTATGAACATCAAGAGTCATCTACCACAAGCTTTAAAAAAGTGTATTTGAACTTGAGTGGATGGATAAAAAGTATTTTATAATTTACTGAAAATTTGAACAGATGTATACAGGGAGACTGTGAACTAATGGAATGAATTGGTAAAAGTAGTTGTTGCCATAATGTGAAACTGTGTGGTAAGATAAGAAATGTCAATGATGTAGCTGTTATAAAATTTAGTACAAGAGAATGTTTACTTAGTGAAACAAATGTTTAACATTGTTAAAACTTGATTGTTTTGGAACAAAAATACCAGAAACAAGCTACAATTGTAAAAAGAAAAAATCAATGCCATCTTTCAAGTATAACAATGGATCATGTTACACTTCTTGAAGATAGACTCACAGGTAATCTCTTCATATATATATATTTTTTTTCTTGATGGTATATCTTAGTCAAAATCCATGAGTTTTTAAAAGAATTAAATTTACCTTATAAAAGAATTATTACTTTTATATTTCCAAACAAATGCTAAATTTGAGTGATATCTTCTGTGTTTAAATATTGGTCTATTAAATATTTTGAGAAACCAAAACGTACTGCAAGGATTGGAATGTCAAACAGTAAATTTTATGAGTAACTATTAACTTACTGAATGAGTAACAGGTTAGCTTCGTCAATGAAACAATTTTTTCAAAACGTTTCACCAAATAAGTTAATAGTTTTCACATAGTTACTCAAATAATTACTAATGATTTATTCAGTAAATTCAAGATGAATACAACTAGCAAAAGTAAATTTTACTTTTAATGGATAACGTTACTGGTCATCCAATTAATCTTGACACAATTATCACGAACATGTAGTGTTAATGCCTCTGAATACCATTTCTGTTGTCCAGCATATGGATCAGGGAAGGATAAGAACCTTCAAAGCTTGATATCAAACTATGTGTACCACATTTTCAAAAGTTATTGCCAAAAGTAACAACAATGGTAAATTTAATTTATTATATTATACAATATAATGAATTGTATTAATCATTTAAACAATAGTTTATGACTATCCGAACTTTGAATTTAGTAAATTTGTTAAAACTTACTGAGACAGAACGTTTTCGATCGCTATGTGCCGATCTTCATCAGTGTCTTCTGCTTGGAGATGTTGGGTCAAGCGGTGACGGTTTTAAAGGTAGGTTTCGATAGTATCAAAGAGTATGTGTGATTTGTATTGTGTTTGTTTGTTTAATATGTTTGTACTTTGTGTTTTTATGTGTCTGTAAATTTCATATTGTTCTACTGTGTTGAGATGTGGTCCTTTTTTGTTGATGTGTAGTATTTCTAGGTTATGGTAAATGTCTGTGTATTTGTGTCCTGTATCTTTTATGTGGTTGTAAAATGTTGAGTTGGTATTCTGTTTGTGTTCTTCGACTCTTTGTTTAAAGTTGCGACCTGTTCATCAAATGTAGAATTTGTTACGTTCGTCGCAGTTCAGTTTGTATACGCCTGGTGCTTGTAGTTTATCCTTGTTGTTGGTGTTGTGTTGTATTATGTATTGTAACTTGTTATTAGTTTTGTATCGTATTTTTTGAAATTTGCGGGCTATTTTGTTTGTTGTTTTGTTTATAATGGTAATGTGATATATTTGTTTACCCTGTCTGTAGTGTTAATTTTAGTGTTTTTTGTATTTTGTACCATAGTTTGTCTATTATTGTGGTGTTGTATCCATTTGTGTATGCTAAATATTTAATTTTATCTAGTTCTTTGTTTATGTTTTCTGTGGTCATTGGGACTTCTTTAAGGCATGGATCTGAAGGATCTAGAAATCCTACACATCAACAAAAAAAGGACCACATCTCAACACACTAGAACAATATGATATTTACAGACACACAAAGTACAAACATATTAACCTTTTCAGGAGCGGGGTTTCTCAATACTAGCGTCACCTATAGGAGCGAGGTTTTTTTTTTTAAATATTTTCCTGATTTTGAGATATTTTAACTTTTAATGTTCCAAATAATAAATAAAAAATAAATAAAATACAAAACCCCTATTTATTCTTCAAAAAAAATTTTTTTTTAATTTCCAACTTAACCTTACCTAGGAAGAGATGTTATGTCAATTTTTATACAAACATTGGCAAATATAGGTAAATAACAGGTTAAATACATACAAAAACACTTCCTGTCTGACAAACATGAAATGTCAGCTGATTTCCAGATGGTTGATCAAAAAACATTACAGAAAAGTTACTTCGATTATTTACCAATAGATGGCCTAGCAGATGACACCAAAGAAGTTCAAATAATGACCAATAGATGGCCTAACAAATACCGAAGAAGTTCAAATATTAACCAATAGATGGTGTAGTAATGACATTTGACAAAAAAGATTATAATTGCGTATGCTCTGACAGAAGAAATTTCAAATAGAGTATTCTCGGGAGTGCTCCTACACTGCGCACCGTCCGCGAACGAGTATGTTCGGGAGTGCTCGTGAAAAGGTTAAACCAACAAACCCAATACAAATCACACATACTCTTTGATACTATCGAAAACCTACCTTTAAAACCGTCACCACTTGACCCAACATCTCCAAGCAGAAGACACTGATGAAGATCGGCACATAGTAATCGAAAACGTTCTGTCTAATTAAGTTTTAACAGATTTACTAAATTCAAAGTTCGGATAGTCATAAACTATTGTTTAAGTGATTAATAAGATTCACCGAACGTAATGGACTATAAAATTCAAGAATATAATGAAGTCCATTTATATAATTTATAGAGGTTGGGAAGAATCCTTTATGACTGTTTTGTGTAAGGTGAACTTGCTGTAATGTAACTTCTCTTTAAATAAATGTAACAAAGATGAACTAATGTAGAACTGGGCAACAGTGTTTTCAAAATCAAACCAGGCTTTTACTAGATATGGAAGTTCAGTTAAAGAACATAGAAGAATTGTTAGATAAAGCAGACCAAGAGTTGATGTGTAGGGGTTACCTAGAGGATTACTGGTGAGACAAAAGAGATTAAAGAAGACATTGTTGTTTCTCAAACAGAATTTAAAGTAAAGGGTATGTCTATGCCATTCCTAAAACTGCAACAGACTATGCCTGTTCCTACTTCTTTGATGTTTAACTACCATAGTTTTTACTTCCTTGATGGTAAAAAAAAAATATTGTCCAGCAAACATTACAAATTATTGTACAATGTGCTATATAAACCTCCAGTTCAGAGGCAATTAGCATTGATAATTGTTCATCTGACTTTAATCAATATTTCTACATGCTTATACTCTTGTTTTGTCGAAAGGTGGCTACTCTCAAATGTTTGTATACTTTCACAAAAATCTTTCTATTCTTATACTGTGGTTGTTTTATTCCATTATTCCCAAATGCTTTCTTTAATAACTTTTGGGCCCTTGTTGAGGATTTTTTTGGCAAAATTAAACTTTGGTGTATAATTCTAATGATAATATTTATTATTATAATATCTAATGAACAAAAACAAATACTAAACAAGAAACAAACAACTTCTCACGACAGCAACTTAATGGTTGTCATGAGAATTAATACTTTTTCATTGGGGGTACCAACCTTATGAAAAATATTTCTTCTGTATTGAACAATTACACTCTAGCAATCATTTCGAATCAGTTGATCATCTGTATTTGCAATCCCTTACCATCCCACATATGTGGTAATAGTCTAGCTAATACAAAAACATAAATTACATTTTTTAAATGAGGAAGCTCAATGTATAATTTAAAAATGTCTTGGCCATTTGAATGGATATAAGTTTTCAGGCTGGCTGTAATAAAAAAATATATCTTGGTAGTTGTTGAGGAGCTATAGGCCTATACAGTGTGTGGTAAGAATAAGAATTGCTTCTAGCAATGATCCATAGAGCTAAAGGAACATTGTCTATGATTTTATGTACATTTTCTCCTAGTGAAGCTCAAGTCACTTTGCCAAAACATATTTCCTCATCGGGCGTATTTTGGTCTGAAGTGAAGTTACAGTGTAATATGGTTAATCTCATCAGATTATAATTATGAGAAAATTCTAAAACATTTCTATTCTATTGTTTTATTACTTAATTATTTTTACTATATAGTTATTTTATATATTAGTGAATTTTATTTTAAAACTTTAAGAAATATATACTCTAATCTTATCTGTTAAGTTTGATAAATCTTGGACAATTTGTCATGGTCACTTTTACGCCTGTATTAAAATATTTGTAGTGTTAATTGTAATTATAAACAATGTAAGGCACTGTTTTTCTTTCAGTAGTGATAAGATATCTGTTATCTGTGTTGAATGAATTAAAGTTTTGAAAATTAAACAACCTTACTGTTGCAATAATTTCTGTAAATAAAATGCAGTTTTGAAACAAAGGTAAGAGTACTCTTATACAAAAATGTTACTTGAAATATTGATATTTTGTACCAAAAATATAAAATTCATGCTTGTTGTATTCAAGAAGTTTAATTAATGTTTAAACTTTTGCTTAAAAACTAAGGTTAGAGAAAAGATAATAGTTAAAGCAATAATGAAACAAACAAAGCCAGGTTTTAAAATTGCTTTTACCAATACTTCTACATGTTTTCTTACAATACTAATAAAAGATTTTTGTTCTAGTTTTTGGCTATAACAGGTAATTTTTTTGTAGTGATTTATGCAGTATTACTTTGCCTAAACCATTTAGATAGAGCCCAAACAAAAATGAAGATAAAATTTATGTACTTGGTTGTACTTTACTGTTAAACCATAAAAGATTTATTTTAAAAAGATACATGCATTTATATTACATACTTTAAGATTATCTACATTATTAGTAAAGTAATAGTAATTGTTCTTTAAATATTCAAGCAACAGGCTATTAAAATGTCATAGATAAGACTTTCATTGTGAATGGCAACATGATTAATATTTTCATCAGAAAATAAAATAAATGTTTTAAGATCTTCAGAACATTGCAGCATATTCCATTTATTACTTCTAGGGCAATACTCAACAGCATTTTTCTGTGGAAATATTCAACAGCTAAATTGCAAAGATAAACAGGTAACAAAGATATTTAGGTATCAACTAATTCATGGAGATTTCAAGTTTAAGAAATTAATATATTTTTCATTTATTTTAACTTTATTCTGTTTTATTAGAATCATATATTTTTGATAAGAAAGCACAACCAACTTTATATGATTATATTTTTTTTGCATGCTAAATAGTCCTCACATTCTAAGTACATAAGGCTAAGGCAATATTTACAATGTAATCTTTAACGTAAGATGTATTCAGTAATAAATTTAAATCAATAACTACTATTATTTATTTATAGTATTTATTGAAAGCCATTTTTCATATATAAAAAAAACTTTTTTTTGTAATAGTGGTATTTAGTTTGTATTTTTGTATTGTATTAGTTATTCTTGGGGATATTTTTCTATTAATTAAGTTGAAAATTTCACTTGTCTTAGATTTTTTGTTCACAACATTGGGAGAAGTGTATATGTTAGACTTTCTAAACTTACAACTTGCAAAACCAATAAGTAAATTGAATATTTACTTATTGATTAGATTTGATAAGAAAAAACTACTTTCTGGTGTTTTTTAGCTGACACTTTTTGCACTAGATAGGTGTATTGTTCAATGCTGTGAGTTACAGACAATACTGATCAATAAAAGCTTCAAATACAATTTACACCACATAAAAGTCTCAGATCACAAAACATATTCTAACATATTACTCAACACCAAGACAGTCATACAAACTACAGACACCATCAACCATTAATACCTTCAGGATTGACATATTACACAACTTTTATTAAAAAAAAAACACACATACACCACTAAAACTACAACAAAACCAAAACATTAAACACAATAAAACATAAACAACACCAATTAACCTCAAAACACTCTGGTGAATAAACATCACTAAGTAGTTTTTGTGTTGTAATCTGGAGACTTTTTAAACTACTACAATTAGTATCACTTTTGCAAAAAAAACAACTACTTACTGATATTTTTCAGCAGACGTGTTTCACCCTAGATCAGTGCAGAGCCTTGTCAGTGACTCACAACATTGAATAATGCACTGATCTAGTGTTAAACGTGTCTACTGAAAAATATCAGTGACTAGTTGTTCTTTTCCCAAGTGAAACTAAAAGTAGGCATCAATAAGTTGTTTTTTTGTTATAAATAAATAAAACCTCTTAAACCACAGGTCTAGTCTTGTGATAATATCCTCTAAAGATGATTGCTATGCAATTGAAATGTACATCAGGACATGAATAAAAAGTGTTTATGGTTTAAGAGGTTTTATTTGTTTATTAAAAAAATTACACACCAGTTGCTCTGAGTTATTACCAGTAAGTAGTGATTGTTGGCAGGTGTAATAAATTAGTAAAATATTAATAAAAGTAACCTTAAGGTATATAATCCAAAAACTGTAAGCTATAATTAAAATTTTTTTGTAACTTGCAGTTATTGTGTTTTACACCTTGAGGTTTTTCATTAAAATTACTACTAATGGTATCACTTGTCGAAAACCACTACTTACTGATATTTTTCAGAAGATCCACTTTGCACTAAATCAGCACATTGTTCAGTGCTGTGAATCACAAACAAGTCTCAAGATGTACAACACAAAAACTGCAAGTTTAATATAATTTTGTACTTTAATAATATTGGAAACCAGGATGTCAACCACCCCTAGTAAATTACTACTTTGGGTTTCACTTGGCAAAAAAACTACTACTTATATTTTTCAGCAAACTCCTTTCACACTAGGTCAGTCCATTATTCAATGCTGTAAGACACGATCAAGAATGAGTAATTCATTGTATATATATATATATATATATATATATATATATATATATATATATATGCAAACTAAAATAATGTCTTCTTGACAAGACTGATATGGGTCCACTATTATTTTAAAGAGATTACTTTTATTATTGAAAGTAAATATTGAAGTCAACAATATTTTAATTGGTCCCTTCTAAATCTTACAGAAACAACTCAGATGTTCTTTCCATTTTTTTTTTCTTGGAATAAGTAGTACTTTTCATAAATACATATTTTTTCACCTCCCATTATTTTAAGAAATAATTATTTTGTATGAGACTCAATACAATTACAATTACCTTAACAAGCTAATAATTAATTTGTTTTTCATTTAATGTTTTAAGAACAAAATGAATCGGAGATAGCTTCCTCTAAATTAACTAGTGCACTAATGACAATAAGTTGAAATTTTAATGAAATGATACTTGACTAAGTAAATACGTAAGGGCTTGTTGACGCATTTTGAAACAATCGTTCCTTTTATGAAGCAAAGCCTCTACTGGTGGCATCGAGCTCGGACAACGGTTGCAGGATGAGATTTATGAGTGTATAGAGGGTGGGTTTAGTTGGTTGTGTGCTACATAATGAAACACGGCGTTGGCTTCAAAATGTGTGTGGTCATTTAATATGTTTTCTTTATTTGTTGCTTAGTGTTTGTATATCTCGTATTTTCTAAAGTAGTTAGTTTTTTACTTTGTTTTAATATGTGGAGAATGTTTAAATTAGTATGTATGTTTCTGTGTGTGTGTGTTGCGTAGCTGGATTTTGGGTTTGTTTGGTTTCTTTTGGTAATGTGTTCTTCGAAGCGTGTGTGGAATAACAAGCAACTTTAAGTTCAAATTGTTTTGTCCATTTGAGTTGTCTAATAACATTACTTGAATTCAGAAGCTTAGATACTTCAATGTTGATGTGGTTTTGATGTCTCCTATGATGACCTGTTAAAACTAACAAGTTTTAGGGTAATACCTCCCACCATCTCAATATAAAGGTTGCAGTGGAGGCAACAGACAACTATGTTAATAAGCTAAATAAACAACATATATAAGCACTTAATTTTGAAATCTTTTATATCATTTAGATAGTAGAATCCTTAGTTGAATTTTATAACTTCAAACCTGACATAAAATTTACTTATATAATAAACGTTTTTCATTGATAGCTCAAAATTATAACCCAGTAACCATCACAATTTTCTGAACTTGCTAATTTCATTACATTTCTTCTGTGTATCTTCTTTTCATTAAAGCTTGGTAGTTTTATTGCAATCTTCTTGTTTTAAAGACAATGTATGTCAATTTGGATTCTTTAAATTTAATAAATTATTCCTTAATCTATATTTAATTTTAAAGCTATTTGGTTGAGCATTACACAGATCCTCTTACTGTCATAGTTGCCTCATTATAAGTAAAAAAGAAGTTTTTTTTACTATTTAATGCTGTTTGAAAATCATAGATCTTTTTTCAAACCAAATCATTTTTGAAAAACCAGACCTTTTTTATACACATAAATAAAACCATGGTTAATAAAATTAAAATCAAAATACAAATGTCATATTTCTCCTGAAAGTGTCAATAGTCAAGTAAGATTTTAGTACTTGATAAAAATGATCAATTGATAAGAAGCAATGTTAGTTTGCGCATGTCATACTCTATCAAATATCTGTACTATATCCAGAGAAGCAACAGAGAATATAGTTTTGTTATATAAAATGGTTTCAATTATACTAGTAATATCTGATCCATTATCAAATTATTATTTGTGCAACAAAATATAAGAAATGGTTATTGGTTTCAGTAAGTAAGTGTAGGCTTCAGATGGCAAGCTTTTATATAAAAATAACTTTGGGCTGATTTACATGTATTTGGTACATAGTTCATCCATACACAAGCATTGATTAAGATAATTAGTTTAACCAATCTTTTTCTTTAAAATCGTTTAAATATCCTATTTGTGACAGTGTTAAATATAGGTGTTTTTTTCACATTGAGACTGTATTTTACCTCTTAGGAATAATTGATTTAATTCTATCAATACTGTGGCATTGAATAAGCTGTAAGAATAAAGATGTGTCACAAATATAAAAGCTGATGTCAACTTTTATATTTGAATGAAATACTTGCTTCAAGGATTTCTTCAGATTTATATACTTTTTTCTAATTATTAAAAGTCCATTTTCCATTATTTTTTTTTTTTCATTGAAGGTCATCACTTGAGTTATAAATTATTTATACTTATTGATTCCATCTTCAATTGTATTAAAGTATGAGTTGACAATGGGACATATCTTCCGAATCAGTTGTCCTCAACAAATGTAAGCAAGTGCTACTATACTGAAGTTTTGTAAAATATTTACAAGTGTTTTAGTAAATTATTTAGTACTATGTAGTACTTTTTCTGAGTATGATTCAAATCTCCAAAATTTTCTCCCAATTTTTCATTAAATGTAATTGTTAATCAAATGGACACAAAATTCGACATTTAGCAATTCAAATAAAAAAAGTGAATTCTGGCTGGACCCAGAACTTATTTATAGGTCTGTATTTCAATGAAAAACAAAAAATAGTGAAAAAAATGAAATGTAATGTGCTTACTAAATCCTAGGTTTAGCATTTGACTCTACAAATCCAGTGCTTTTTCTATTTGCTTATCACTCAAATGCTGGCGCACCTGAAAAAAAATATTATCCGGCTCCACTTGTTGCAACCTCCACTTTGCCTCATAATATTGCATAGCCCTGAGTTCGTTTTATAAATTTAGTAGTTTTCCGAGGTGAAAATTCAGGGCTGTTATCAGCAGAAATTTATATTAAAAAAACCTGATTAAGTAGTTGCTAAACATAAGTAAACTTTATCCAAAATGCTTCTTGATTCCTTTTAATACTTTCTTTGGTTTTAGGTTCCTGATATTAGATATCTAATTTGTTTTGAGAACTCAAAACCTGTAAATCTTTTATTATTATAAACACTATTATGGCATACAGTTACTACTATCACAGTACTATATTATTATCTCAGATATCAGTGTATATATTTTTGATTTCCTCTAAAAAGCTACAGGAAGCCAAGTGATCAATTATCCTATCTGGTATCAACAGGTTAAGGTCATTTTTTAGTAAATAATACAACTCTTAAATTTTGTAGTCCATTACGTTGTTGCACTCATGAAGATTACACAGAGCGATCAAAAACGTTCTGTCTCAGTAAGATTTTAAAAATGTACAAAATAAATTAAAGTTTGGATAGTTAAAGTTTGAATAGTGATTAATAAATAATTCAAATAACTCCAGTATGTGTGTGTGTGTAATAAACAAAGTAGGATTTGATCTTACACAGTAGTAATTCAATCATAATTGACATCATTTATATTTTTTTATTTCGGAGTAATTTCCTGAGATCTGTTTGGCAACAGAGAGATAATTAACTCTAAAGTGCTGTTTGTTGGCTTCACAGTAGATACAAACTAATATCCACAGTTAGAAGCAGCCTTATATAATTCACATCTCTTAAAACAGCAAGTCTCAAACAGGAGTGGGTAAGTTTTCCTTTAAAATAATCTCCAATAATGAAATTTACTTCTGGGTATTTAATTTTGTTAAGTAATATTTTATAATCACCAACACAAACACTGTATTTAGATAGAAACTAATTTGAGCCTACACTGAGCTTTTGTCCATTGGTTTCATGTTTAAATACCTCAAGTTAAATATTTTTCTTCTCCAAATGTTTAAAATTATTTATAACAACAGTATACCTCTAAAGCCCATTTTAGAAGAGCGAGTTAAATTGTGAATAAATTTTAAATATACTAAACAAAATTTTAGTAAAGAGTCTCTCAGGTATAAACCATATGATATACACATTATTGCTTGCAATTCATCTTGTTGCTACAGCATTCTATTACATTCAATTCTGTTGTGCATGTCAGTCATTATTGGTCTCCATAAACTTAAATATCCACAACTTAATTGAGTAATGGGTTTCAAAATTATAGGCTTTGCATAATTTGTAATAACGTGTTATCATTACATGAAGTTTGTTTGATTTTAAAACAACTATCAGATACTTGAGTCTATGTTCTCCGAAGTTTGCGAATTTATGATTTCATTTTGAGTCTACACTTTTATTAAGTTCGATTTGTTTTTACCTTTTGTTTAGTTTTGATCTACTACAGCATAACACCTTTAAAACTCTTTAATTACTTTTCATTCGCAATAATCAGCATTGCTATTCCTTTATTTTTTTCATAGTGACAGATTTTACTTTGTATTTCTTGACATATTTCAATTAGTTGTGAGATGATGACTTGCACATATAGATCAAGTAGGTGCCTTGTTACTTTAACATTTAGAGTAATAGAATGATTGATAAATTTTACATTGCCATATAAATTTATTAACCTTAATTGGTTCGTCAATAACAACCACATCACAAATTGTTTTAAAACTATATATTTTATTTACGTCTTTTTAAACAATACAACATTAAGTTTAGCCATATATTTCAGTGCTTCCAATTTCTGGACAAGAAAATTTTTATGTTAGATATTCATTGTTTCATTTCATGCTATCATGAATGATTTTGTTTCAGTTCATTAGTCATGGGTCTATAAGCAAAGTCATTAATTTTATTAATGCTATTACTCAATAGTTTAATCTGAAAGTAGATACCTGCCAACAGATTGATTAACTTTCACTATAATTTTCAACGACTGTTATTATAATTTCAAGTGTTTAATTTGTAAACTGTGTTTCAGTTACGTGTTTATCAATATAGTATAAAATATTTTGCTTGTTAGTATTTTTTTCTTCATTTACTATCAGTCAAATTTCTTTTTTACTATTATTCATCCTGTGTTGATTGCAAGGTCATGATTGTTAAACATACCTGTTGTAATGAAATTAATTCACTTGGAGTTTTATTTACTGTCTATACTTTTATTTCTAATTTCAGTACCTGAAGCGGAATGATATTTTTTTTAAATTCTCTTTATTCTGTTTGACCAATCATAATCTAATTGTTAGCCATAAAATAATTTGAATAAAGAGGATACTTTGTTAGAAGCATTTGGCCTTCATTAGCTGTAACAGCACAATAGTGCATCATCACTGATTTTAATTGCGGCTTGCATTTTCATTGTCCTTGCCCTAACATCTTACAATGGCAGGAAAACTATTACTACAAACAGTATAAATTCGACAATAACTGTAGAATAGGAATTGAATGTTGTAATTTAAATGACTCTGGGTTCAATATAAATTGATGTTATATTAGTATTAATTATTTTTCACATTGGCCATACCACTTAATAGCTTCAGAAACAATCAATTTATAGTGTTGAAATCCCTCATATTTATTTAAAAATTTTTTATAAATAATAACTTATCACTCTTAATATACTTGGTTTTCCTAGCAATAATGAAAATTGTAATTTTATATAGGTAAAACATGTCATTGTCGGGACTGCTGGCAGTTTCTGAGGTCAATGAACTAGATAAAGAACATTTTCTTTGGCTGTTTAGCAACATAGTTGACAGATGGCCTCATGCTGCAGCCAAAGTGTTTGACAATAATCCTTTTAAAAGTGCAGAACACATTGTAGAATCTCTCATCTGTTATTTAGATATGCTGACAATTCAAAGTAAGTAGTGTGTAATTTCAATATAACTATAAGGATTTAAATTATTACTTACACTTTTAGAATGTTTTAAACTTGCCTATAGTAGCACTTACTTTGCTTACTAATGAGTAAATAAGTGATTAATTTGTAAGTCTTGTGTGTATCTTTTATTTGTTTTAACATAACCTCACAAGCTAAGTTCAAAGAATAGTTGTAATTCAAGAATTGTTTTTGCCTAATGCATAGACGCCACTTTTCTCTCTAGTTGATCATAGCTCTACTTTTGCTAAGTAATCCCACCTTAAAAATGTCATCGTTTATGCTAGGAGCAATATTTTACCAATCACAGCAGGATAAAACCAATCACTGTAATTTTATAAACAAGGTCTTTATGGAATCTACTGAAGAAAATGATCAACTACAGTTTTGTCTGGTATACTTAGACACTAACCAATATCAAACAATGTGGTTTCGGGTAAGACACTCACTTGTTGACCAATTGGTTTTCTTGAATTTTATAGTCCATTACATTCCGAACAAAGTTCGGATAGTCATAAACTATTGTTTAAGTGATTAACAATTGGTTTTGTTAGTGTAAGCTATTTCAAATTGTCTCAGTCACTGGTTCCTCTTTCTTCAACCTTAAGGTGATGGAGAACAGAAATTTGAAGCACCTTGAAATCATAGGGTATACAAGGGAACTTTACTGTATTCATCAGTAATTTTCTGTGTAATTGGTCTTCCTACACTTATATCTTGGAGGCCAAATGACTAACAGCTATGAACTTAAGAAAGTTCATATCACAATACCATATATAAACAGAGCATCAAATAAAATAGCTCACAAATTCCAAAAAACAGGGTACAAAATAGCAATTAAAACTAATAAGCTGCAAAACAAAATACAACACAACAAAAACAACAAAGATAAATTCCAAGCACCAGGCATATAAAAATTAAACTGTACAAACTATAGAAAATTCTATGTAGGGCAAACAGGTTACAACTTCCAACAATTTTTAAAAAGCACACACAATCAATGAAACACAAAACTGACTCAGTATTTTCTAATCACCTAAATGAAACAGGGCACACATACACAGATATTACCATAACCTAGAAATCTGACACAAAAAAAGGACCACATCTCAACACACTAAAACAGTATGAAAATTACAAAAGCACAAAAAATAAACATATTAAATGAACAGACTCAATACAAATCACATACACTCTTTGACACAATCGAAAATCTGCATTTAAAACTGTCACCGCTTAACCGAACAACATCTCCAAGGAAAACATTTAGACACTGATGAAGATCTCCATGAGCAATTCAAAACGTTATGTCTCAGTAAGTTTTCACTAATTTACAACAAACTTAAAGTTTGGATAGTCATAAACTAATGTAAAGTTATTAATTTAGTTTCTCCGATTGTAGTGGAACATAAAATTCAATAACTTAAGAAAAGTGTTCTGATAATGCTATGCTCTTTGCCATTGCCATTACCTGTATGGTTGCTAACATGTAGACACTAGGCCATTGTTTTGATTGTAAATAACATTTTATGTATCTGCCGCAGCAGAAAGGCCTCTGCAAAAAGCAATCAATAGTTTAGAGGAAATGTCAAAACTTTAAATTTTCTGCCTGGAAGAACCCTTGTGCAGCATTTACTCTTTGTAAGCAGCACCAAGATTAAGATGATCCAAACTTTCATTCCATCAACTTTTTATTTATCTCAATTGTCTTTTATTTGATACAAGACTTTCATGCATCCCTCATAAAAATAATTTAAAGTTTTAATGCAACAAGATAATAGAATATGTTAAGAATCTTTACTGGTATTAATTGGGGATCAACCCCAATTAGTCATAATATGGTTCTACATCAAATTCTTAGTCCCTATTTTATAAAGTTAATGTACATCAAACATGAAAAACCGATTTTTTACCATAATTTATTTTTGTTTTATCCCACATATCATGAAAACCACTTATGATTTGGTTCTAAAGCCTGTTTCATTCACTTTCACAGGTCAAAAACCATAAGAAACCACCTTTTATACCTCTTAATTTATCTTTTTTGAATTTTGTAGTTCATTACGTTTGGTGATCCCAAAATTCACAAACCCAATCCGAGCCATCATCAACTACCAGAATGCCCCTGCACATAAATTAGCAAAATACATGGACAAAATAATCAGACAATCCATATACCTAAACATAGAAACACACATAAAAAACAGAACAAACCTCATAAATAAAATAAAAGACATAAACATACCACACAATTCAACACTACTATCACTCGACATAACAAATATGTACACCAACATACCCATACCCAAAACGCTAACCATTCTAGAAACCCAATTAATACAGAACAACATACCTAAAATCCATGTTACCGAAATCATAAAAATCCTCCAAACCATCACCAAACAAAACTATTTCACCCACAACTCAAACTTCTATTCACAACCCGATGGCCTACCCATGGGAAGTTCTATCAGTAGTGTCCCAAACGAAATTTTTCTACAACACATAGAAAACACCAAGATACTCACAAACAATACACGCACACAAAATCATTTACTGGCACAGATATGTCGATGATATCATAACACTATACAGAGACAACTCTCGTCAATGCGAAAAACTCCTCACTTACACTAATAAAATACACCCATAACTCCACTTCACTTCAGAAATTGAAACCAACCGATCCCTAAACTTCTTCGACCTAACTATAACAAAAAGCCACACACAAAAACACAGCTTCAACGTTTACAGGAAACTTATAACGACAGACACACTTATCCACACCACCTCAAACCACCCTACCCAACACAAACACGCTGGCGTCAGATCCATGCTCCATAGACTTAAAGAAGTCCCAATTACCACAGAAAAAGTAAACAAGGAACTAGACACAATTAAATATTTAGCCTACACAAATGGATACAACACCACAATAATAGACAAACTATGGTGCAAAATACAAAAAAAACACTAAAATTAACACTACAGACAGGGAAAACAAATACATCACATACCATACATAAACAAAACAACAAACAAAATAGCCTGCAAATTTCAAAAAATAGGATAAAAAATAGGATACAAAACTAATAACAAGTTACAATACAAAATACAACACAACACCAACAACAAAGATAAACTACAAGCACCAAGCGTATACAAACTGAACTGTGACGAATGTAACAAATTCTACATTGGACAAACAGGTTGCAGCTTTAAACAAAGAGTTGAGGAACACAAACAGAACACCAATTCAACATTTTACGATCACATAAAAGAAACAGGACACAAATACACAGACATTTACCATAACCTAGAAATCCTACACATCAACAAAAAAGGACCACAGCTCAACGCACTAGAACAATATGAAATTTACAGACACACAAAAACACAAAGTACAAACAAATTAAATGAACAACCACAATACAACTAACACATACTCTTTGATATTATTGAAAACCTACCTTTAAAACCGTCACAGCTTAACCCGACATCTCCAAGCAGAAGACACTGATGAAGATTGGCACATAGCGATCGAAAACGTTCTGTCTCAGTAAGTTTAACAAACTTACAAAATATAACGTTCGGATGGTCATAAACTATTGTTTAAGTCTTAATTTATGTCCCAAAATTATCAGTACAATGTTATTTAACAGAAGGAGTTGAAATCCGGGTAAAATTTCCATAGCCTCAACTCTCCAATGAAGCATTTCCAGATGTATGTTTGTATTGACTTTTTCCTAATTTTCAATGTAAATTCATCTCCCAAAGTATTTCTGTTTCTTCAAGAATTGCCCTTTATATTACATTAAAAATTAACTAGTCTATAAACCTAAGTAATTGATTGCATTGAGGTAAGGACACAGTTATAGAGATATAAATAAACATTTCGTAATGTAATTATGGTTACTTCATTTATTGTTTTTTTTTTTAATCATAATTTATCTACTTTAAATTTATGGCAATAAATTAGTATTTCTTTGTTAATTATTAATGAGTTCTAGGAATTGCCAAATATTCAAACAAAATTATTAAACATCAATTTCAAATCTTAGTAAAAAATCCCAAGATAAGAAAAATAAAACAATACTGAATAACACACACTTCTGTATTAATCCAGGCTTATCTTCTTAAGATTAAACTTTATTTTTTTAAGATTGTAGTTATTGATCTTAGATACATACTATCTATACCTTTTAGGACTTCTTAATAAAATTTTTATACTTTGTATATCATTTCAAAATATTTTATCGTAACAAAATTCTCTGATATCTGTTACATTATACAGTATTCTCAGAATCACCTTTTATTTTTTTTTTTGCATATTTTTTAGTCCCTAGAAATTTTAATTTTCCTTGAACAATTTTCCCTTTTCTCAGTAATGGGATGTGTTACTAGTATATTTCAGATGATATGTGATTATTCATAACATAAATAAATATATTAGAGAATTATTTTAAGAAATACAGACACAGTATATGAAACTATTAACAACAATTACAGCAGAACAATATCATTCTACTACTTTTCGCAAAAAAACTTTGTACTAGGTCAGTGCATTATTCAATGCATTGTTCAGGATATTGTCTTGCCATTAGGGGCAAGACTCACAGCATTGAACAATGCATTGACCTAACGGGAAATGTGTATGCTGAAAAATATCAGTAAGTAGTGGTTTTTGTGCCAAGTGATATCAAAAGTAGTAATTTTTAAACAAACCTGAAGATGTACAACACAAAAGCTGTAAGTTTTTTTTATAACACAAAATTGTTCATAGGACTCGTATGTGTTCACAAGGTATTATGACATTTAAAATATGAACAAATTCTAAAGTCATAGATTTTTTTATTCGTAGATTGAATAGAATCTAAGAATGTAATGCACACATTGGGTACAATTAGTAGTTTTTAAATGATATTTTGAATTAATTGATTTCGTAGATATTTTGAAATTTTAAAACAAAATCACAGCTCCAATGGTGCCAAGAGCTCTAGTCAATCTAATAACTACTGATAATAGTATTTTGAATGTTAAAATACAGATATTTCGAAGGTATATAGAATTAGATGAAACCTGTCTTATGGAAAAAAATATCTGTCTTATGGAAAAGATAGTTGATACAACTTCCAATGCCCACTCATGTTTACTCATCTTATTTTAAAAAAATAATGTATTTATACCAGTTAAATATAAGTGATTAAAAATAATGCATCTATACCAGTTAAATGTAAGTAATTCTACACATGGTATAATTAAAAGCAATAATTTTCTTCTATTTTTGTATTTTTTCATGAGCTACCTGTATAATAATTATTATGGGTCATCACCTGAAAACAAATTGAAATTAACCGTTAATTATTATTTTTAATGGTTTTTGTAATCTAGGTAATTTGTTTTTGTAGTTCTATTGCTGGAATAAAATTATTTATCATTTAGCAATTTATCTATCTGAATAAAAAAGAATGCTCTATTGACTTATTGATCAACATTCAGCTAAAACTATTAAAGCTAGAAACATAAAATTTTAAGAGGCACACTAAGAAATAATTTAGTAGCATTTAAACTGATAAAAAATACACAAATTCAAAAGAGGGCACTTTTGGATGGGCACGCGCATGTGTGTGTGCATACATATATAGATAGATAAATAGATTCTCTAGATTTTTTTGTGTGGAACATTTGTGTTTTTATTCATTTGACTAATTACCTTATCTAAAGATACCACGAATAGAGGTAAATTCCCTAAACAATATCAAATCAATATTTGAAAAATTGTGAACCTATAAATAGTGCCCCAGTTTCTCAAAAACAAGTTGTACAACAACTTTTCATTTGGAAACATAGTTATCATTTTCAACTTGAAGGTCCATGGGAGGAGTAGCAACTAGGATAGTAGTTCGTTTATAAAAATATATGCTTTTAATTCAAAGTAACTTTACATGTAACATTCATTCACATAGGGCAAGTTTAAAAACCAGAAATTTCTTGGGGTGAAAATATTAAATTTGATAAGCTGGTTTTGTAGGTTTATAGTACACTAATTTTAATAACATTTAAAGAGTGCAAATATAAAATAATCCAATTATGGGGAAGTTATAAAAACTACTTTTTTGTACAAGTTTTGGATATTCAAACTGTAAATTATAATATTAAAAACTATCAATATATATCATTTGGAGAAAACTAATTTGTAAAAAACAAGAATTTATGATTTAGATAATTTAATGAAATACATTTATATTAATTTATATATAAAATATTAGGCTTAATATTACAATCCTAGATTTCTTATGTCTGTAAATTCTTCAACACATCTTTCTACTACTGAATCTTATCTGTTATCAGTGTCATATGGTTTTTATATGATAAACCAGAAACAACAATACTGCTAGATAATGTAACAATTTATCTTTATAATTTATGAAAAGATTTTTTTATCTTCTAACACGGTAGCTGCTATGTCATGGTCTCAATAAAATGTCACATTAGATTAATAGTTATTTTATACTGTGTATTTATAATCTACTGTGTACTATGTACTATTATTTCATATTTGACTTTGTACTTTATAATCTCTTCAAGCTACTTGTAGACACAAGTTTTGACTGTTCAATTTATCTGCAGGCAGAAACAAACAAATCACATCTCAACTATTGCTTTTTTTAATAAATAGGTCCATTGGTGAGTGATAGAGGACTTTACTGTAATGTTATTTAGATTTGAGATACAGAATAGCTTTATAAGTGGATGTATAATTTGCTTCATTATACAACTAGCAAAAGGGAATTTATGGAACCACATTATTTTTTCAAGATCTGGGTAACTAAGTAATCAATTAACATCAACTAGATAATAACCGTATGTGCCAAAATAAACAGTTCTGAAACAGTTGTAAGGTTTCATTCCATTTTACTTTATTTACACAATTTTCCTTGCAGTAGTTATCACCATCTAGGCAAAAACTAACCTTAAATGAAATATGAGGCTCGTATAAAAATAACCCTATTTTTCTCTGATCTCATGTTTTTCAATTAAAACTTTTGTTTGCTCCGATGATTTTGTCCACGTAAAATTCAACTCTTTCAAAACCACCCCTAAAGCCCAAATACCACCTTGAAAATTTATTTTTTCTTTTAATACAGGAAGGAGGTTTTTAAGTGTTAGACGTTGGTTTTCTGTTTTATGGAATTCATAAATTGTTCTTACGACGGTCTTATCACAATCATCGATTTTACTATTTTTTGTCTTCTTCACCCAATGTTTTTTCAGAGTAGTAAATTTGAGCTGTTCTGGTGTACTTCTTGCTCTTGTTAAAAAATACCCTGAATAGATCTTCGAGAAACGGCCGTAGCTTCAGCAAAACGGACAGCTTCTAATCTAAAATCTCTGCTTCCCTTTTCATAAAATTGTATGGATTGAAAATTATTTCTCTGGCTTGGCTGTGTATTATTTTATTGCCTACCTTATTTGCACTTTTATCCTCCATTGTTAAATTGCACTATCCATCTTACAAAATAAAAATAGTAACTACAATTATAACTACAACTAATTAAATATTTACAGATTTAGTCTAAAATGCTGTAGGTATAACCTGCCCACAAGAGACATCTTTCTTCTCAATAATCAGAACCAGAGATCAAGTAATCACCTCTCTTTAACCTATTTTAGAGCAGGTCTACTTCAGGTTAAAGACTATGACTATGTGATACCTTTATTTCTTCGAACTATTCCCAGAACTAAGGAATCATTATGATCTTTTTCTCTCCTGTCTACTTAATCTCCTTTAGGACATTGGTGAGTATTATGGGCAATTTTCCTCAATATTCCACAATATTGTGGGCAATCACACTTCCTTCAACCAAGATATCCTCCTCTTCATATCTCCTCTCCTAAGATCTTTCCTTGAAAATAATATTAGCTGAAGGGGTTTATACTTATCATTTCACATGTTATGACTGAGATATTGTAATTTTTTAATCTTCAAACAATTTTTAATATTAAAGTTCTTCAACTAACTTTAATCTATAAAAGATACTTTAAAAAGTATCTTTTTCACCTGTCTAACTCCTATACTTTATTGACCTTCTGTACTCAAGATATCCTCAGGATGCTTTTACAAATCCACACCTCAAGACTTCAATCTTTTCTTGGTGCTCGCCTTCAATGTCTAGTCTTTAATTTTATACAGCAACAGAGATAATATCTTGACATTTGCAGTTTGAACTTCATTTTAATTGAAGGAGTAAACTGCCTCGTCCTCATAAACCATGTTTATTTCTTAGTCGTTAACAGCTTTATTCTCAATACAAATTCTAAAATATTTATAAATTATAATTGCTTATTAATAGTTAATTATTATTGCAACTATTTCCACTTCTATACATATCTATTGTGGCATTCAGTCCTTGAGTTTGACAGAAAAAAAAATAATATTTCTGAAGGGCAAGACAGGGCAAATCTGTGAATTGCCTTGAAGTTATAATTTATCAGAGTTTATGCACAAAGTTGGAATTATAGAAACTAAAACACTAACTTATGTGGAATAAATGCTCTTTGCAAGTGTAGTCAAAGGCGCCTGTTGTTACTGCTTTTCCACTAGAAATTGTTCACTGAAACATAATTTCAAAAAGATAATTTTAAATGTTTACTGGTTCACTAATTTAAAGTTTCACTAAAAAAGGTTTACCACACGCTAACTACCACTTGTAATTGAATAACGTTCAATAATAAAGTAATTACAACGTAAGGTTAATAACTAGTTAAAGTTTATAAAGTGAATAGCTTTGCTTTATTTCAGAATGGAGCTGACTGGATGAGTCATGAGCAAAGAGGTGTTTATTCAATGTAAAATTCCAAACCTGAATAATAAAATATACAATTTGTAAGCTTTCCAGGGTCAATACTTTATTTTTTCTGTTTAATAATTATGTTCCAATTTAAATGTAATCTATTTCTTCAATGTATTTGGTTAACAAAAACTATATATTAAATTCTATCAAACAGTCTGGACATTTTAAAGTTTTCAGAACTATAACATTTTATCTATTTTATAGGTAAAGAGGACATGTTGCGATTCCAGTCTGAAATAGGAACTAATGGAAGAATCACAATAGATGCAAGCAGAGAACAACAACGAGCAGGCTTGGATAATTTAAGTGAGACTGAATCTGAACACATTAATTTTTTGAACTTGAGGTTATTATATTTTATCATCTTAATGTTTGATAAGACATGTATACAAGTTCTAGGACAACACTGCAAAGCTTGTCGAAAACTTATACTAAGAAAGTGCGTCCAATTTGGACACAAAAAATTGTGTGTTTTGAAAAAGAACTTATAACAAATTCTTTCAAGAAATTTAATTTTACAAAACCACCTCATCATATTTAGATAATGTAAATCTCTAAGGATTGAGTTTATAGATAATATATTTTAAAGGAATATTAGCTATTTGGTTTTTTTAATTAATTTGCTATATTTAGGGTATTTGAATTGAAATGTATTAGTCATCCTAGACGTGTGAAATTATTTAAAATGCATTTGAAGTTTGAATTGATTGGGTTCATTAAAAAGGTACATATTCTAACAACCTAAAGTTTTGAAAAACAATAAGAACTGTTTTTTGGAAAAATAATTTGTCTATGAAAACATTTTTTATTAATGGTTTATTCCTTGAAATATTTATTTCTTGAAAGAATGAAAACTGATATAACCAATGTGTTTATTTGTTGAATTATTTAATAATGTATCTCATTTCCCAGCAAAATGAGAAAAAGATTTAGTACCTCATGACCATTGTATGAAGTTTATTTGCTTTCTACTGAAGTTAAAAACATGATACCTTTGTTTTGGTAAAAGTTAAGTACACACATATGATTATTTACCTTAAATGTATTTTCAAATTATTGCGTAATAAACATCAACTATATTATAATAAATTTAATAATATTAATTATTAATTGAATGAGTGAGATGAAAAAGGTACACACTCTAAAAAACTAAAGTTTTGGAAAACTAATAAAATTATAAACTAATTTGATATGTAAATATGTACACGTTATAACCTAAGTTATTTAAAATATAACTTTTTCTTTAGGTTATATATAATTATCTTACCTTCTATTGTCTCACCTTCCGATTTCTAATTAATTAACACCAATACCGATTTTAACACCACTTGCATTTATTCTTGACATTTAATTAATACACATTATACCCATTTACCTTACTTACTTCTTACTTCTTCCAGCAGGCGTCCAGCTTCAGTTGTAGCCGATGGCCCGATGTCCATGATAAATTGTCATCCCAGAGTTCCAATGATTTTTGTTTGTTAGAATGGTATTAATGTCCAATCCCTCTACCCTTAAAAGGTCCCTGGCCAGATCTGGATAACAGCACTTAATAAGGATGTGCTCCAGGTCTTCTTCTCCACTTTGGCATAGGGCGCATTCTGGTGATGCCGCTAAATTGAACTGGTAAAGATAGGCCTGGGTTAAAATGTGTCCAGTCCGAGCTCTGGCCGTGAAAGTACATAGACTTCTTTTGATTCCGCTATACATGTCTTCTTTAGCTGGTTCATTCTGGAGGTTAAATAGGGATTGACCGACAGGACATCATGACCATTCTTCAGTCCACTTTCTCTTGAAAAATCGCTCTGCAGACTTTTGACAATATAAGAGGGAGTATATCTCTCGGCCAGCAGGTTGCATTGCTGAGGCCAATTTTGCTACTTCATCAGCTTCTTCATTCCCTCTCAACCCGCAATGGGCAGGGACCCACTGGAAGACTACCCTTTTGCCCTTATCTTGCAACATCACAATTAACCTCCTCATTTACCACCTCATTAACCCATTTACCTTAATACTATTTAGTGGCCAAGATTAATTCCTTAACTAATATTAAAATTACAAAAAAAATGTGGACTCTTGAGGCTTTAAGTTATTACAATAAAGTTTAATAATTACAGTGTTAATTGCTCTTTCTCTCGGGTCGTTATTATGGAACTTTTTTATAAATTAGAACGTGGTGAAAAAAAACTAGATTATTATTTTATACTAATGAATTTAAAATTGTTCTGAATTTACTGTTTATAAAGCTCTGTTGGCTAATTTTAATGTAAAAAGAAAGTATTTATTGTTTGTTGATTTCCTGGGATCTTGACTGTTGATACTGCTTCGATGCACTTTTCAGATACTTAACTTATTTTTCCTAATTATTTACTAAATTATCTATGTCACACTTTTTAAATTATGCACATACAAAAATTTACAATTCTCTTAATTCTATTTTAAAAAATTTACCCCTTATTAACATTGCTGATACTTGGAAAATTCATGTTTTACGACTCCATCTAATCTGGGATGTTTTGCATTGAAAAGCTCGTAGATTTTTGCCCCATTAATCTGAGCACCAAGGTATATAACAGTGTAGATGAACAGTGGGATGCTTGTTTTGGAAATAAATCTACAGGTTCGTGAATTAAAACCAGGTTAGAGGCTGGTATAGCATTACCACGGTTGTAATGTTTATCTCTTATATCTGTGGGCGGTTTTCCAGAGGCCAAAATATTTGTCAACCTAATAGCAACTGTATGTGACAATGCATAAAGACTGATGTAACCATTGTGGCATAATTGAACTCTGTCTGTCCCTTGAAAAGTATTTAAAAAATTACCTGTGTTGTTTTGAGTTTTATTTTAAAGGCCTACGCCTTTCAACACCAAACCTCTCAGTCAGGCTCATTAAAAAAGTATCTTGCTCATTCTTAGGCCTAGCATTGTATAAGATCTTAATAATATTATCTTTTTCCTTGTAACAAAAAACTATCCATGCATTTTTTCCTACAGTTACAGTTTCGCCCTCTGTAGTTTTTCTTGGACAAGCCCTCCGGCTGAAGTTACAAACTCCTTACCTCGATGTCTTGCTAACTTTTCTTTCTCATGTACATGTGTTCTTTATTTATTTTTTCCTTTTTACGTCTTGATTCACAAATGTCACTATTTGACTCTGACGTTGCTGTATAGTTTTGGTAGCAAAACTAAAGAAAGCAAATGAAAATAGGGTAGTTCAAATCATTAGCGGTTACACTAAAACGTCCGGAAGACCACCCACGCTTTGTTGGAGCAGTATGGGGTCTGCTTTATTAATAAGAAAAAAACACTGAATTTAAATTTAACACTAAACGTTAATTAAAAGAAATAGTTCAATTTTATGAGTGAAGTTAAGCCTACGCCACTTACCATTCCAAACTGTATGAGGTTCTTGAAGAGCGGTGAGTCGTTCGACGAAACAGGCCTGTTTGGTGTCTAGCAGAGATGAAAGAAGGTTCTCGACGAGTGGCATGAACTACAACTCATTTAAGATTATTGTAAAGTAAAATCACTTCAAATAGTCACTACAGAAAAGCTTTAATCAACACTTGATAGTTCACACACGAGGTTAAAGAGTTAATTGTCTGCGGTGTAATGAAATACCACGCGGCTAACCTAACAAATTACACTTGTATAAAGAAAGCGGTTTCAAACAGTTTTATCGTGGCTAAAATCGTTAATTCATAGTTAGAACGCATCTAAAACATTAACTGGACATAATCAGGAAGCGGGGTAATAATCAGACGCGGTTTAAACCCGATGTAATCGGCTAAAACACTTGAACAGAAACCAGGAATGCCGCACTAGAAAGCCATGTTGCAAGAAGTGTGTAACTTGAGAGAAGACGGAAATGCTAGCAACAGGTGACTAAATCAGATAATTAGTCTAAAACCATAGATGAATAGTCTAGATTCATCTGGTGACTGGATCGTAAAACCTACTTATGTTAAGTAAAAGAATCCTAGATGCTGGTCGGCAATGAAAGTCTAGTAGGCGGTGGAACTTGAACTGTGATAAAACACCAGCTGATTGCTAGGCTATACGGAATAATGAGAATTGTAAACAAACGTGGTCTGTTGAAAGTGAGGTTAAGGATCCTGTACTTAACATACCGCCCACCAAAACGAATGTTTTTAATCCGCCAGGTGGGTAGGGGGCGAAGAACCACTAAAGCACCGGAAACCGAGGGTGCCGAAGAGAAAAAAAAGTGGCAGGGAAAACGAAGAAAACCAAAAGAAACAAAAGGGGCAAGAGCGCCGAAGAAAGAACCTGTAGGAAAGCGGTGAGGAACTAATGATGAAGCGGAAAGCCGACGAGCTTGTTGACCGGTCTCTTCAGTTGTCCATGTGCAGTCTTGACAGTAGCTACCCTATCGACGTGGTCTGTTCCTGGATGCAATTTGAGGATCCGACCCATAGGCCAATGAAGAGGGTTCGAATGTTCACCAGTTATGAAGACGATTTGATTCTCCTTGAGTGGCGCCGAGTCCTTATTCCACTTGTGCCGTTGAATTTGTGTGTGTAGGTATTGGGTGGACCAAGTTTTCCAGAAGCGGTTGGACATTTGCTGTAGCATTGACCATCTTGATTTAAGCGGAGGTTCAGTATAACATTCTTCAGGAAGCGATAGCAACGGACGTCCAATTAAGAAGTGTCCGGGAGTAAGAAAGGACGATCCTTCGTTGGGGTCTGGAGATGTTTCGAAAATAGGGCGGCTATTCAAAATAGCCTCTATCCTTATGAACAAGGTGGATAGCTCTTCAGCCGTTAACATGTTGTTACCCACAGTGCGGTGTAGCAATGACTTGGTAGATTTGACAGCGGCTTCCCACAGTCCCCCAAAATGAGGAGCGGCCGGAGGATTGAAATGCCATATGATGCGTTGATCAGCTAGTTTACGTTTGATATGAGAATTAGAGCGGTCAAGAAATTTGTAAACCTCATCAAGTCGATTGGCAGCGCCTGTAAAGTTCGTGCCGTTGTCAGAATAAACCTCTGAGGGGAGACCTCTTCTGGAGGTGAAGCGATGAAATGCGGCGAAGAAAGCGTCCGTAGATAAGTCAGTTACGAGTTCCAAGTGAACTGCTTTGGTTGTCATACATACAAACAAGCATAGATAAGCTTTTAATAGCTTAGAGGTTCGCAGGTGGTTGGCCTTGGTATCAAAGGGTCCTGCAAAATCTACTCCGACTCTATAGAAGGGAGGCGACGGTGTAACTCTTGACGATGGTAATGAGGCCATTATAGGCTGTTGCGGTTTAGTTTGTAAGCGAAAACAGCGAATACACGCATGGATGCGTTGTCGAAGTAAAGAGCGTAAAGCTATGATCCAAAACTCACTGTTGATCAAGGCTTGAGTGGTACGAGGTCCGGCATGCAATGCCAGTTTATGATAGTGGTCACAAATGAGGTTGACGTAATGATGGTGTTTCGGTAACAGAAGCGGGTGTTTAGAGTCATAACTCAGAGACGAATGATCAAGTCTACCGCCCACCCTGATCAAGCCAGAGGGGTCGACAAATGGTGTTAAGCTGCGTAAGTTGTCGTTGACGCGGATACCAGCTTGAAGTCTTTTCAAGGCGTCAGAGAATGCATGGGTTTGTACCAATTTAACGCACAAAGTCTTTGCGTTACCAAGTTCTTGCACTGAAAGCGGTTGGAGAGTGGGTTTAAGGGCAGTGGTTTTGATCACTGCGAGCTTCGCCTTATAACGAGTGTTGTGAGGATGGCTGGTAACTTGGAACTTGTTACGACAATTGTTAATGAAACGTAATACGTATGCATAGACATGATGAAGGGTGGTTAAGTTTGAATGTTGTTCGATCATTTCCAAGAGACGGTTGGGTTCTTGAACAGTCGTGCAATGAACTTTAGCTTCAACCTTTGTTTCCGTCTGATCTGGGTTAGTTCCTTTAGGTCGTGTGAGATCCCAAGTGGTAGGAGAGAGCAATAACCATGGAGGTCCATGCCACCAAAGCGGGTGTGTGGCAAGTTGATCAGGCAGACAACCGCGAGAAGCAACGTCTGCGGGGTTGTCATTAGTCGAGACGTGGAACCATTGATCCATTTGTGTGCTTGAAACAATCTCAGTGATGCGGTTGGCTACGAAAGTTTTCAATTGATGAGGCGGGGTCTGAATCCAATGAAGTACTATCTCAGAATCAGTAAAGAAGAGAGTGTTAGCGATTGGAATGAAATCAAGAGCGGGTTGAATTGATTTGTATAACTTAGCCAGCAGTACTGCGCCGCAAAGTTCCAAACGAGGTATGGTAAGCAATTTAACAGGGGCTACCTTACTTTTAGCTTTCAACAGACTGGTGTTGACGGCCCCGTTAAGCTCAGATCTCAAATAGATAGAAGCAGCATAGCCTGATTCGGAACCATCACAAAACCCAACGATACGATGACTGGCTGATCGCATGCCTACATGGCGAGGAATTTGAATAGCAGACAAACAAGCGAAGTGGACAATGAAGCTGTCCCATTGATCAAGCAGAGGGGTTGGCAGAGGCTGGTCCCAGTCCAGTTTCTCCAACCACAAGCGTTTAAGAAAAGACTTAATCCAAAAGGTAATAGGCGTTAAGAAGCCAAGCGGGTCAAAAGTGCGTGCGACATAGGACAAGATGGTGCGTTTTGTGGGCACCAGCGTAAAAGTTTGAGTTTGATACGAGAACGAGTCTGACGAAGGGTTCCATTGCAAACCCAATATTTGAATTGCAGCGGATTCGTCTTGAAACAACAGCGGATTTTCCAAGTGAGAGGAAGGTAGCGTTGCGAGTAGCGAGGGTTCATTTGACGACCATTTTCTGAGTTCCAGGCCTGCGCGAGCGAAAATGTCGATAAGTTCTTGTATTAACGTCTTAGCGGCTTCGGGCGTGTCAGCTCCAGCGACGACGTCATCTACGTAGGTCTGATGAAGGATTGCTTCGGAGGCTGTAGGATAGCGGGTTCCCTCATCCTTTACTAGTTGTTCAAGCGTTCGCAGAGCTAAGTAAGCGGAAGGGGTTAGGCCATAGGTGACCGTAGCAAGTTCATACTCGATTAACGGTGATTGAGGTGAAGCCCGGTAAAGTATGTGTTGGTAAGAACGATCCTCAGGTCGGACCAAAATTTGACGGTACATCATCTTGATGTCGGTGCAGACAGCGTAAGTATATAAACGGAAAGAGATGATTAAATTAGCCAAGTCCTTTTGCAGCTTAGGACCGGATAACATTTGCTGATTCAGAGTGTTTGCGTGGCAATCGGGTGATGACGCGTTGAATACCACTCTAAGCTTAGTGGTAGAGCTGGTGGTCTTAAATACGCAATGGTGCGGAATAAGATAGTCAGAAGCCTTGAGGGCAGGGTACATGTGCCCGAGAGCGATATACTCGGCCATAAACTGATGATATTGTATGGCTACCTCAGGCTGGCGGTTTAAACGTTTTTCTAACGCATGATAACTAGCTAGAACAGTGTTACGGTTAGACTTGAGCGGGATAGCTTCCGGCTTAAATGGGAGTGCTACGATATATCTTCCCGTTGCGTCACGATCAGTAGTGGTTGCGAACAGATCTTCACACAGTTGATCTTCGGGGCTGAGGTGATTCACATTTGTGACTTCTTCGACTTCCCAAAACCGTCGCATGTTGTCATCAATTGACTCTAAGGTAGTGATAAATGCGCGCGGTTGATGAGGCATACTGTAGGGTATAGATCCCATGATGACCCAACCTAACCTAGTGTTAAGTGCTGAGGGTTGCCCTTGGATAATGGTGCGAGGTCCATTCGTGAGAATCTGTGTGAAAATGTCAGCGCCTAGGATGATGTCGACACTTGAAGGTGTATCGAAATGCGGATCAGCTAGCGGTAAGTTCGTATAATGGGCACGTATGTTTGGTGCCAGAGCAGTTGATGGAAGCGGGTCAGTAATGTGCTGAAGTACAGCAGCTTCTGCGGTAAGCAAGACACTCTGGTCATGCCTCGAGAAAATTTGTAAAGTGACATATTCAGATATGCGGGTTGTCTTGGATGCGACACCAATCAAAGAAAGATTTGATTTCCGAGCGGTTAAGTTCAACAGTGTACTAGCATGTTTAGTTATAGCAGAGATTTGACTGCCTGGGTCAATGATGGCTCTGAAAAGAAGCGGTTGACCGAAATGGTCTTGAATGATGACCTGTGCGGTGCCTAACAAGGCAAGAGAGGAATGAATTTTACAAGAAAGAGCGTGCGGTTGTGATTTAATAGCAAGTTGATGTTTGACTGTCGAACTGGGGTGTCGCGGTTGAATTAGTCAATGTCGTGAAGGAGCGGGGTCATGTAACAATGTGTGATGCGGATCCCCACAGTGTTTGCAGTGTTTGACTGATTTGCATTTGGACTGAAAATGTGAGCCAAGACAGTTGAAGCAACGTTGTAACTGGTTAATGGCCCTTTTCCGTTCAGGCACAGTTAAATCCAAGAACGCATTGCAGTGGAATATGATGTGGTCCGAGTCGCAGTAAATACATTTCCCAGCATGAGTGGTTGATACGTTGGCTTGAGCCATGTGAAATGGAGGTAGTCGGTGTCTAAACACTGATTGACCCGGCCTGTTAGAAACTGGTGAGATGGTTGGTCGCGTCACTGTCTGCGGTCGAATAGGACTCTGCATGGCAGGCCTTGCCTGAAAAGTGCGAGGTTGAGGTATATTTTGCACTGGCTTAAACTGAGGTGGTTGAGGGTTAATGCCCTGATTTAAGTCGCCACTTGAATTAATGTTAAGTGGGTCAGCGTTTGGATATGACTCATTAATTAGGTCAGGTTCATGTAAAGAAGACACCAATACTCGAGGTTGTTGGCTTGTGCTAGCTGCGGTTGAGGTCGAAGGCTGGTTGAGCAATTCCATTGCCCTAGCTTGTTCAGTCACAAAATCATTCAAACTGCGGTAAGTAGGCA
This sequence comes from Prosapia bicincta, assembly GCA_036971475.1. NCBI lineage: Eukaryota > Metazoa > Arthropoda > Insecta > Hemiptera > Cercopidae > Prosapia > Prosapia bicincta. Next base: position 106,842,097 of record JBAIZL010000004.1, read on the forward strand.
TAGTGTTGGTGCCTAGCCTGGTTTCAAAATTAAGACGAGTCTTCGGATCTAAATTATTAACTGCCATTTGAAACAACAGAAAATCTGCCAAGTCCGGTAAGTTAATGGCCTTCAAGGCACATACTGCGTTAGAGTGTGCGGTTAGAAAGCGGTTGAGTTCTGAGTGCGAAGCGGTTTGCATTGATTTGAACTCTTGAATCTGTTTGAAGTAATGATCGGCTAGCCTGCGTGGGTTGGCATAGCGGTTTCTTAGAGCGTTGTAAGCTATTGCATAATTATTGTCTGAAATTGTTAAGCCGGTAATGATTGCTAAGGCATCGCCTTTTAAAGTTGATTTTAAGTACTGAAATTTTTGTACTGCGGTCAGATTTGCATTAGAGTGGATCATAGAGTCAAACATCGTGATAAAGTCTGTCCATTCACTGTTATTGCCTGAGAAAGTGGGTACTTGTAGGCTTGGCAGACTGATGCAATTATTTGTGAGGTTAGCCGGTGAAATTTCCTTTTCTTCAGATTTGATAATGCCTGGACATTTAGCCAGGATGGGCAAATACAAAAGTTGAAATTTGGCTTTCAATTGAAAAGCCTTTTCTGCGGTTTCAGCGACTTCATGTTCAAAACTTTTTTCCATATATTCGTATGTGTCAATAAAGTTGCCGTGGATGCGTCGGATTTCGCTAATGAGACCTGTAGGGATATCATTTTCAGCGATTATGTCAATGACCTGTTCTAGGTCCTGAATGATGTTGCTTAATTTGGAGAAATAATATTCGGTATTAATTGCCATTTTTAACAACAGAAAATAAAATTAGTTAAGGAAATTTTTAAAGATGAATTTTGCAGTGAACTGTATCCTATGGTTTATTTGATTCAAATTATCCGGCCCGTGTTGACCATGTATAGTTTTGGTAGCAAAACTAAAGAAAGCAAATGAAAATAGGGTAGTTCAAATCATTAGCGGTTACACTAAAACGTCCGGAAGACCACCCACGCTTTGTTGGAGCAGTATGGGGTCTGCTTTATTAATAAGAAAAAAACACTGAATTTAAATTTAACACTAAACGTTAATTAAAAGAAATAGTTCAATTTTATGAGTGAAGTTAAGCCTACGCCACTTACCATTCCAAACTGTATGAGGTTCTTGAAGAGCGGTGAGTCGTTCGACGAAACAGGCCTGTTTGGTGTCTAGCAGAGATGAAAGAAGGTTCTCGACGAGTGGCATGAACTACAACTCATTTAAGATTATTGTAAAGTAAAATCACTTCAAATAGTCACTACAGAAAAGCTTTAATCAACACTTGATAGTTCACACACGAGGTTAAAGAGTTAATTGTCTGCGGTGTAATGAAATACCACGCGGCTAACCTAACAAATTACACTTGTATAAAGAAAGCGGTTTCAAACAGTTTTATCGTGGCTAAAATCGTTAATTCATAGTTAGAACGCATCTAAAACATTAACTGGACATAATCAGGAAGCGGGGTAATAATCAGACGCGGTTTAAACCCGATGTAATCGGCTAAAACACTTGAACAGAAACCAGGAATGCCGCACTAGAAAGCCATGTTGCAAGAAGTGTGTAACTTGAGAGAAGACGGAAATGCTAGCAACAGGTGACTAAATCAGATAATTAGTCTAAAACCATAGATGAATAGTCTAGATTCATCTGGTGACTGGATCGTAAAACCTACTTATGTTAAGTAAAAGAATCCTAGATGCTGGTCGGCAATGAAAGTCTAGTAGGCGGTGGAACTTGAACTGTGATAAAACACCAGCTGATTGCTAGGCTATACGGAATAATGAGAATTGTAAACAAACGTGGTCTGTTGAAAGTGAGGTTAAGGATCCTGTACTTAACAGTTGCTATAAATCACTCAAAACCAATTAATAAACTTCACTAAACGAATAACGTACTAGAGTAAAGAATATGACATTGAGTAGTTCTGAGGCTAGAGCATTAGTATTAGCGTGATTTTGAGTTGAAAACGGAATATATTCCTGGAATATGTCCCTTCTTCAACTCACTCACTAATACATGGCTATCACAACCACACTTGGAGTTGAAGAATATGTGCTTAATATGTGCTACAGTTTTATAGGTAGGTGTGTATTCAATGAAGAAAATTGCTATCTCAGTTTAGTTTGTAATTTTTTCGAATAAGTTCCATTTTCAATTCACTCATTCAATTTTTTTTTATGTTAAGATCATCGACCATTGCATATATTATATAGGTATCTTAATCTGTGAAGTATTAAACTACCTTTTTAATTCTATATTTTGATTTACTACTTTTCAATTAATAATTTTTTTCTAATTTAATTGTACTAATTTCTAACTTATGATACTAAAATGTTTTCCTCGAGATAGAGGAAGTATTTGTTATTTTTTTGTTACATAAAAGTGAATTTTAAAATCTTTTACAAATAACAGTTTTATAATTAACATTAAATAGAAATGCAATTGTTATTAATTTTCCTATTGCATTGAGTACTGCATTTGCTTTATTCTTGTTGTTAATGGGGTCCATGTGGACTGTTACAGTAATTTATTGTTTTATTTGAGAATTGCACCTAATGATGGCTCCACTGTGGAGATGAAATCGGCATAGTGAGACAATGTTTCGAAACTGTAACTGAAAATAATTAATTAACTTATTATTCATAATGCATTTAAACCATAAGTGGATAAATTCATATAAGGAAACCTATACAAGACCTATTTATGGAATTGAGTCTATACCAAAAACCATTACTTTTATTTTACAGGTTTTACTTTGTGTGCAAAATATACTAACCAATATTTTTTTTGTTTTGTTTTATAGATATCGAGAGAGATTTGGATTTCCTTTTGTAATCTGTGTCCAAGGAATGACTTTTGAGAGCATAGTTGATGCATTTCATAAAAGATTTTCAAATTGTCAAGAAACTGAATTGAGGATTGCTGTCGATGAAGTTAAGAAAATAGGAAGATTGAGGATTATGGAATTGGTTTGGCATGATTAATATTGTTTACATAATACATACATGTATGAATAACTTGATATATTACTCATATATGTTGTGTTACATTTATTGCAGGCCATTCTTATTTAATTATTGTAATATTTGATGAAAAAATGGCAATATACGTAATTTATAAAATATTGGAACAGAACTAAGAAATTTGTTAAAACTCTTTGCTAAAAATAACTTCGTCTCTCATATTACCTTAGTAAAGTGTTTATTTAATGGCTTAGTTTCAAAATTAGTATTTCATACTTCATCACAATATCTCACTTATAATTCAGTTATTTTAAAAACATTAGCAATGATTGCAAATGTTAAAAAAAAATAATAATTAATATTTTAACCAGTAGTATAGTTGATAATTTTACTAAAAATACTTGAAGATTTGTTAGTATGTTACATTTGTCTATAGTAGCACTTTCTTTTTTGCTCTTGAATTTTGTAGTCCATTACGTTTGGTGAAATTTAATTAATCACTTTTACATTAGTTTATAACTATCTGAACTTTAATTTTGTGAATTTGTAAAAACTTACTGCTTTATTTGGAGAAATAGTGTGTTTTTACAAATTTTAAGGTCAGACAGTCATAAACTAATGTAAAAGTAATTAATTACTTTTTTGATTATTGAGGATGGCCGTTTCAGGATATTTGTTCCGTTGTCAACTCAAACTATTGAATTATGGTCTGAGTTGACAATGGGACACATCTCCCGAAATGACCGTCCTAAATAATCAAAAAAGTAACTTGCTACTTTAGGTTTAACATATGTTTAAGTGTTTTTAGTGAAAAACAAGTAGCCCAAGTTAAAATGGAATAAAATAATATTGATAATTGTAATTAAATTTTCCTAACCAGTTTACCAAAAAACGCTAGCATGAATTATTACAATATCTAAAAAAAAGTGTTGCTCAAACTCTGAAGCAATCATTAATGTTCATGATAGCATTAGGCAACATTAGGCAGCATGACAACTCTTGCCAAACACTGTTAATGTACTGATATTAAAAAAATATGATGAATATATTCGTAATATTTATATATTAATATATATTGTAATATATAATATTTAATACTAGACATAAGTGTAAAATTGTGGATTTAACTTATACTTATGGTAAACACTACTACATATTGTTTTTACTTTGCTATGAATCTCAACTGAAATATTTTATTTATTAATTAATTTGTTATACAAGTATTTACTGAAATAGCAGAATAATCTGATAAATTAACATTGAGGTGGATCATAAAATACTTTTAATATTGTACTAATTTTATGTATTCATTATTATAAATATAAGGATATTTTTCTTCAAATATTGAATAAACCTAACCCTTATAAAACTATCACTATATATCCTACAGGCTATCATTTAACTTCACTAAACTCATGTGTTTTAGTAGTTACCTTTTTTGCTGCCACATTTAAAAAAAATTATGAATAATAGATACAATATTTCGAGTTTATGTACAAGTAGCTTGTATTTGTTGACGTTAGTTACTAGTATTATTTACCCTTTATTTAAAGTGGCTTATTGTCATCTTGAATTCACTGATTAAAATAAAAGTAATTATTGCATAACTAAGTGAATACTTTGGAACTTGCTGTCAAATTTTGAAATAATCGTTTCATTTTCGAACCAGACACTCTACACACAACACATTTACAATACAAGCAACATACATACATGAACATTCATACTAGCCATAATATTCTCCACATATTAAACCATAGTAAAAAACTAACAACTACAGATAAATATGAAATATACAAAGATCACACAGCAGAAAAAAAATATCTTAAACGACCACACACACACACACACTTTGAATCCAACACCCTTTTTCATTATATATTAAACCTTCAACCTAACCCAGCCCCACTACATTCATAATCCATATGCCCACAATTTTTTGCCTTGTGCAACTACCGCCAGTAGAATGTCCCTTCGTAAATGAAACGAATGTTTCTAAATGCACCAGCAAGTAAGTTCTAAAGTATTAATTTAGTTACTCAATAATTACTTATAGCTTTGTCTTTAATTAAAAATTAAATTATTTTTTCATAATAGAATATGAGTAGATACCCTTCATATATTAAAAGTAACATAAAATAATTTTTTTAAAAGTAAATTCCTACTGAGGTCAAGAAAGATAAATTTGATCATTGTTCGCTTATTTCCAGTTTGTTTATTTCATAAGTTTCATTCAATTTTAACCTTACATCACTAATTATGATATTTTGTGGTAACCATGGTAACAGTTTAGGGTTGTAAAGTGGAGGTTTTGACAACACCCAGATGGGGGAAGGAAATTCATAAACGCCTTTGAGAAATTCATTTCTTGGTATGGAAAGTTGGCGCAGTGCCAATCCCTGCTAGACCTTGAACATGAAGCTTCATAGTTTGAATCCAGATAAAGCCCCAACTTTTTATAATTCAATTATTGAATAAATGTTTGAAAAAACTTTATTAACATCAATTGTTATCCAATATAGGTTAAAATAAATGTATTTGAACTTGTTTGGATGAATAAAAATGTATTTTATTAATGATTGAAAATTTGTACAAGATATATATCAAGAGAGTTTGAGCTAATTAATAGAAGGAATTAAAAAATGAGCAAAAGTATTAAAGTAACACGGTTTCTATTTTCTTTAAAATTTTTTATTTAATCTTGTATATGTTAAATATTTGCCTCCTTTTAAAACAATTTTTTAAAAAAGTTTGTTATATATAAACTATATTATAAAGTTATATTTATAATTTATAATTTGGTTATAAAACATTATCTTACTCAAAACAAATTGTTTAAATATTTAATAATTTTTGCTTAAAATTATTAATTGAAGTAAGCAAGGGTGGCTCCATGGGAGGGGCAATAGGGGCAATTGCTCCCACTCCTGAGAATTTGGGTACTATTTTTTTAGAAATATTTTTCATATTCCGAACACATTTAAATTTATTTGTTTCCTTATAAAAATGTATTTTCATTTGACTTTTATTTTAAAGCAATGCATACTGTTTTTACATTAATGTAATATTAGGTGTAGAAATTCATCTGATAACATTGGTAGTTCCACCCAGCATAAACAACACTGTCATGTTACAAGTCGAGCACTAGTTCTGTACCGGCTCAGGTATACTAACAGTCTGTGTACTACGACTCCGTATTGTCATCATCAGACCGAGCCATTTGATGAAACTGTGAAAGTTAAACAATATTATGTACAAAATAATAATTTTTCTATCTATGTTAATTCAGGTAAAATGTATGTTTTGATGAAAAAAATGCCAAATTTTCTGTGATTTTTAAGTACAAGAATAGCTTAAAATTTCATTTCCAGGTCTTTATTTTTGAAGGTTTTCTGCCCAAAACCACTCCATGTTTTCCTGCCACTGTGCCCCCCCCCCCTTCCGAAAGTCTATCCTGGGAGTAACTACTGAAATATAAAACTCATTACATTATGTAATAATTCCATTAGTTTCAGGTTAAATTACTTTCATTTACGTTTTATTGCAGGTATTATCAATAGCAAAGTTTACTTATTATAAAGTAAAATATCTTATGGTGTAGGTTTTTCCAAAGTTGCAGTAACAGTGCATAAAAAACCTGCCTATGAATGTTTTATTGAGTAAGTTTAACTAATGGAAGGAATCCTATCGCTGAAGTGGAAGATCATTAGGAATACCTTAAGATGGCCCTTTTGTTAGTATTACCTCTACCTTTTTTCTTATAATTTCTATAAGGTAGATAACTCTATGATCCCGATTGCTAGTAGTTCTACTTCAGTTTTGGAATACATGATACAATGATCCCTCCTATATTCTCTACCAATGAATTTTATTAACTTATTTTTCACTTACAACTTTTTTAAAAAATGTTTTAACTTTCCTATAGTAGCACTTACTTTTTTTGTTGAGGACGGCCGTTTCGGGAGATGTGTCCCTTTGTCAACTCAGACCGTAACTGATCTCAAGGTTTATGTAGGTTAGGGTGGGGGTGGGATATTTTGGTGGTGTGGGTGTATTTTGTGTGTATTAGGAGTTATGATGTCAAAACGTGCGTGTGAGTTGTAATGTAATTGTGTATTGAGTATGTGTGTAGGGTGTAGTTTGAAGTGCCTATATATTTCGTATTGTTCGGTTGTGTAGCGTAGGTTATTTCTGTGTTGTTTATGACGAATTTGTAAGTTAGATGTTATGTCTGTGTAGTCGTGTTTTGTGGAGTTTAGATGATCGGCGAAGTTTGATTGGTAGTTATTGTTTTTTAGTGCTTTTATATGTTCTTGGTAACGTGTGTGAAATGACCTCCCTTTCTGGCCTATGTAAAAACTGGGGCATGAGTTTACTCAACAAAAAAAGTAAGTGCTACTATAGGCAAGTTAAAACATTTACATAGGCCAGACAGGGAGGTCATTTCACACATGTTACCAAGAACATATAAAAGCACTAAAAAACAATAACTATCAATCAAACTTCGCCGATCATCTAAACTCCACAAAACACGACTACACAGACATAACATCTAACTTACAAATTCTTCATAAACAACACAGAAATAACCAACGCTACACAACCGAACAATACGAAATATATAGGCACTTCAAACTACACCCTACACACATACTCAATACACAATTACATTACAACTCACACGCACTTTTTGACATTATAACTCCTAATACACACAAAATACACCCACACCACCAAAATATCCCACCCCCACCCTAACCTACATAAACCTTGAGATCAGTTACGGTCTGAGTTGACAAAGGGACACATCTCCCAAAACGGCTGTCCTCAACAAAAAAAGTAAGTGCTACTATAGGCAAGTTAAAACATTTTTTAAAAAAGTTGTAAGTGATTACTAGTAGCTCACGCGAAGATGGAATCAACAAATGTGAACTTATTTTTATCTTGGTTCACAATCCTTTCCTAACCTCAGCAAGGTGACAATGGTCTGATTGGCCGCTTTAAAATTACAACAAAAAAAGTTATTACTATTAACCTTTGAGAGGGCGCATGGAGAGTTTTACTCCACATGTATCATTATTTGTTAAGAAAATGTCTTTCTAGTTGTCAGAAGTTTATTTCCGCCTCGTTACCCCACAACCTCCATTCTAGGAAACGACCCAACGTATTTTTGTTCATTTTTTCCTCATAGCTTTAGAGTCAATTTAATCTTTGTTATGAGCGGTCAGATTGCAGAGGTTTCGTCCGCAAGTGCCCTTTCGTATAAGTTATTTGTGTGGAATTCCTCACAGTTATTTACATTACAAAAGACTTTGTAGAATTAAATTATTACTGTTTTTGTTGTTATTATTATTTTAGTGTTGTATGTCTTTACAGTATTTAAGTTTCACATTTTACTGTTGTTCCATTTGAAGAAGAGAGAATTCGTAAAATGTTATGTGGTGTAGAAAAAGAAAAAATCAATAAACACTTTCTACTGGAAATTGTGTTACACAGCTTTATGATGATTCTGATGAAAACGATTCTATTTACTAGATGATGAACCTAACAAAGAAGCCAATGAAATTGTAAATGAAACAAATGAAGACATAATAGGTGAATCTGGAAACGACAAAAATGACCAATTTGTTGAAATGTTGTCAGATGTTGACGTTATAGAGACAATTCTGCTAAAAATTCGCCAGGAAGCTGTTACAGTGTAGTTTTACAATAGAAAAGAGGCTTTTTCTAGTAAAACACAAAAAATGCTGTAGTATACTGAACCAGAAAACAAGGGAGAACAGCAAAAAGGAACATAATTTTCATGAGAGTGGGTCATGTTTACACTACACTAGTAATGACTAGTAAGCTTAGATCTGAACAATTATGAATTCGTTTTTCAACAAAGACTGTAAGATTCTGCTAGAACCTGTTGTGTTATAAGGCCAATATTTTTTTTCATTCATTAATTTTTAGGGTTATATAGTTTAATAAAAATGTTCCTTATTTTCACTAAATATTATAATTAATTTCATATTCTTATATCTAGGGCCTATCATCACGATTAAATATTTATGAAGTTGCTTGATGTAATCATCTTGAATTCACTGATTAAATTATATTTAAAAAGTACTTAACTAGCACTTAGTTAAGTACTTTTTAAATATAATAAAATATTTATGTTTAGACGTTGAATTACTTTATTACAGAAAAATAACCCGCAAACACCCCTCTCGTAATGAAAACAGTGGTCTAGTATACATTTCTTACACGTTTTAACAACTCAAAATATTTTTAGAAATATGACCTTTACAAAGTTAAAATAATTTATTATTGTACAATAATGATGTCTAAAATTATTTACAATGCATTTATATAGTATTTAATTGTGACGTCACTCAAATATAAAATCGTAAACCGTTTAAATGTTAAAGGGTTTTTGTGCAGAATAAATCTCCGCAAGCGCCCTCTCCCATTTGAAACTCTATGTGCCCCCTCGAAGGTTATTAATTTAGCTATAATTTTACTCAAGTAGAGGCTTTGCTTCGTAAAAGGAACGATTGTTTCGAAGCACGTCAGCAAGTAAGCCATTACGTATTCACTTAGTTAAGTATCTTTCAACTATAGTTTGATCAGTGAATTCTAGATGATTACATTAAGCAACTTTATTATTTATTTAATATTTATTACTATTAACAGCATAGACAAGTTATTGCTGTAGTAGCAGCTTCTTTACTATGCTATTTGTAGCATAATCTAGTGCTTAAATGCTTTTCATGTAAAATAATAGTCAAAGACATTATGTCTTTATCAAGGGCATATTTTAAACAGGAGTAGAGGAGTACAAGTCCACAAAATATATAACACTTGATAATTTATAATAAAAATGATAATAAAAGATAAATACAAAATAAAAATGTATATAAAAAAATAGATATTTATCAACATTTAATTACTCTAGATAACAATAATGAGTAAAAAATTAATTTCTAGCCTAAATAAATTAATTTATATTTCTTAATATTTAAGTGATCGTTTTTCATACTTTAATTAGTAAGAAGTGGAAAATTTAGAAATAAATTTAACTATTTTCACTATGCTCAGAATACAACACACTAGTAGAGCATTTCTGCTGTAGAGTCTGTATTAGATATAAAATAATGCAAATGCTTTAATTATTTCTTATTAAAATGCATTAACATCCATGACATAATTACAAATATTTGAGGAATCTCTCTAGGTCGTGGCTTGACTTTTGAAATTAATGGAAGTTCTGTATGTTGTAGATAGTGACTTGATTTACTGTATTTATTTTGTATCTAATTTAATCAGGGGCTGCTTCAGGGGAGAGGCAGTACGGGCAATTGCCTGAGATTTTGGGTACTATTTTTTTTTTTAATATAGTTTTTATATTCAGAACCCATTTTTAGATATGTGGCTCTGCACCTGTGAGGCTTCTTATACTCCATATCAGGGGGTTTTATATTCTCACTTGGGTTTGGAATGTATGTGTGCAATTCTAAATAATAAATTTAGAATTACCACCTCTAGGAAAATAAATTGCTGCCACCCTCACCTGACCATGGAAATTCTAAATAAACTATATTACATCTGTTCAAAATAATATTATTAATTTTAGCGATACAGAACAATGTGATGAAATCTAAGGCTGCCTCTGGTTATGTCGGAGTAATACAACTTGAATTCCTAATTCCAATATCCGAAGCTGTAACTGTAAGCACAAACTTGTACTGAGATGAACCAAACATATAGTTATGACTAGTCTTCTTAAAGAAAGCATAGTGCTGCTAGCAGTTGTAAAAATATAATTACTTTAAAGAAATTAACCTAATGAATCTAAGGCTTCTGTCATCATGGTCAGACTGGGAGCTTTTTAATTCGGAGATTGTTCTAGATTAAAAAATCTTTGAACGTTACTTAGCAGCCAGGGCCCGCGAGGTGCTGCTTCGTGTAGCGATAAAGTTAACTACATACTCTAAAAATAATAAATAAATAAGGGTGCAGTAATCGCAACTCACAATCTTTTTCTATCCAGCATACACCATAAGGATCGCACGCACTGGCCTTTTAAATCACGAAAACATACATATCCAAGAAGGTAACTAGCTAATTTTTTTACAACGATGAAAGGTTTTACATCCTGTGTCGACTACGTCAAGCAGACTTGACATACAAACAAACAAACACCTTCGTAATTCATCAATTGTCCTTGAGAGAACAATTGTGCATGAAGAAATTCGTGATCTGTGTTATAATCCACTAGAAGATTACCCAATATTCAAAATATGACTCATCAGCGAATAAAGTGAAGTTTAATCTAATATTATATTAAATTTATTTTTATTTTTCGTCCTTCTAACTCTCGGAGTTAATAGCATAATTTGCGCCATTCACGAAAAATATAACCTATATTTTGAATAATTTATTATTTAACATTACGTGGTCTATCTAAAAGTAAAATAAACTTCAAGTAAATTTTCAAAAGACCATTTCATAAATTATATTTTTGTTATTCCAAAAATATCTCATAGGTTGTTAGTTCAATTGTGTTTGTTTTTATTAATCATAATATAAAGATTCTTTTACATTATTTTCGAATAACCAAAAAAGGTTGTTTTATCGCCTATAAGAAATATTTACGACTAACAAATACAAATAAAATAGGAAAACAATTAATTAAAATAAGGCTATTATAGCCTATAGGAAATATTTAGGTATTACCGTGTGCTCGGTTGGTCCCGCCGACCTTCCGTTAAAAAAATTCCCCCGCCGCCGCTTACGAGAGGACTTATCCTCCGGTATCCGTAATTACAATGAATATACAATTACAGAAATAAGGGTATGAAAAGAGAAAAGTTGAACAAATGGGATTCAAATAAGTAAAGCTCATACTTTCAAATGCTAATTCTAATTACCCTAGGAGCAGTGAAGTTCGAGTCTAGCTGAAGAACAGTAACTATCTCAAGGTATGGTAACATTAATGGGCCTGAAATCAGACAATTGCTCTTTAGATCTATAAGTAGCAAGCCACCGCGCTTAAAACTTGATAGACAAGAAGTTAACAAAATAGTGTTTTTGTGCTTTATAAATTTAATGATGATTTATATGGTTTTAACTATTATTCGTTTAAGGAACAACAACAAATTTCACGTGTGTTGAAAAATTAATGGAGTTTGATGAACTTTGCTTTGGCACCCCCTTTTAGTAACATAACGGCATGCTTATGTTGTAGCCTCCAAAAAAGTCTTCTTTTGTTATTAACAAAACCATTAAATTAAAAACGTTTGTGAACACTATACATATTTCGGTTATAAAGTATCTCAATGCCACTCTACTCTGTGTAACGGAAGATGGTTAAGGACCTTGACCTACTTGTAGCTCCACCCCTTCCTTATGCGTCCACTGGATCGTCATAGACATTAATTGCCACCTGAGGCACTAAATTTTGTTACATTTGAAATCAGTGAAATGCTACAATAAATGGGACCTATTTCGACTCTGGCGACAGGAGGTATGTAACCCTGACAATCGATATCATAATCTAATATTTCCACTATTGGGAGATCCCTAATCATAACTAATTTCATTTACTCTTCCTTTACCTTCTTCTTACAAGAACACCCCTTTATGGCACCGGTAGAGAGTAGGTCTAATTTACGTACGCAATGCGAAGCTATTATTTCTCCTTAAATCCTCCATCAGGGACTTTCATATCCCTACATTCATAGAAAGGGTAGCTAATAGAGACCTTTCCTTGATGGCAGGTAAGCGATCCTGACCACCTCCAAGTACTACTAGTGTCAGGAGATCGTTGTGTCCTTCTCTTAGTTCTACATGCCTTATTCTTTTCTACAGCCTTCTTCTTACAAGTAGATTTGATGGGCTTTTTTCTTACTAGTTAGGTATGATGGGGAACCATCTCTTTATGACCCTGATGTGGATTAGGTTTATGTGAGCGAAATCCTGCCCTGTATCCTCTACCAGAAGGTTTTATGTATCTACCTGAATTCTTCCTGCACAACCCATTCTTATTCTTCGTGAGCGACAATAGTTAAACTGGCATACTGCCTCATAACTACAAAATAATCTTCCCGCCCGAGCCACGATATTATCCCTGTCCCACTGCAAATAGGTATTATGTTTCCCTATTTTTACCCCCTCGGGACCACCCTAACCTTAACCTTTCTATATCGGGTAGATTCCTTATCGTGTTCTTACTTCAAGTAAGCTCTACTCACGAAGCCCCCTTCCCACCTTGTTACTCTCTGAAATGACATGAAGTTCTACGATTAGGACTTATTCATACTTTTGTATATGATTAACCTAAATGATTGCCTTAAATAATAAAAAAAAAGTCAATCAACTAGATATGTAGCGTCAGTCTTTTTCTAAGACTGTTTGAATAAAAAAATATAATACCTCATGTTTTGAGAAAATTTGTGTTCTGACAAATAGAAACATTTTTATACAAGTTCCAGTACTAAAGTTGTCCAGTCTGTTTAAGACGTCACAAAATTGAAATCGTTAACAAATTGTGTGCTTTGTCTATTCAAGAACTGCAACCAGACACGGTGACTGTGCTGAGTTCTTATTTTTGAATGACTTTTTGCCTTTATATTCCTTCATAATTTAAAAAACTTGTTCGTTTTTAGTCCCTTTATGCTGCGCCTGAGACGAGAATTTCGGGAATTTTAGTACTCCAAAATCTGAACATAGATCAATGCCACTGTTTTTACAAGGACCTGGTTAGATTTTATTTTATTTTTTTATTTTTTTAAATTTTTTCCCCCTCCCCCCGGGTCTGAGCCCCCAAAGCCCGCTCAGCCCTCGTGGAAGTCAACCTCTAGCGAGCTGCCTCCGTCTCACATGCGCATGCGGTTAGTTTCCCTAACGCGCGTGAAGGATTCAGGAAGACTATCCATGTACCAAGCTGATGAGCTCTTTCCATGGAAAATCAGGAGATAGTGAAATGAAACAGAACGTTAAGTGTCGCGTAAGGGCGGGATGAAAAAACCTGCCAAGAAATAACCCTGACAGGAAAAATCCCGCGATAGATCATGCAGGAACCCTGGGGGCTAGGTTGCCTTATTCTATAGGTTCTAAAGGTAATATTCTAAAGGTAATACCTTTACATATACCTTGTTAGTGAGGCTATGATGTGGGAGTTTGCGTGCACTTCTTCTTCTGCAGCCTACTCGAAACTGAAATGTGCATGCAATTCAAGTTAGTGCGTCCGTTGGGGCGTTTCTGCGTCCCTTTGGATGTGCTCCCGCTTCAATCTGAAACAAAGCAGGTCTGTTAGTTCATGCACTGTGTAGTGTTTATGTAGCATTCCGAACGCACAGAATGGACAGTGGCCGTCTATGCCTATCGTGTGTGGGGTCGTATCTACCCAGTGAGGAGATTAGTGTTGATGGGATCAATGCTACTGTTTTTACAAGGACCTGGTTAGATTCAATCTGAATATAACTGTAAAAATATATTCTGTAGATTTTCTGCGTCCGTGACACAAACCTATGGTTAAGCTTCTTCTCGTGCACCACTGTAGAAATTGCACTATTGACAAAATCCAAGCCAATCTTTATTATTTTTTTTTAACGCTGGTCTGGGCCCCCAACACCAGTTCAGCCCTCGTAACGTCCAAGCTCTAGCAAGCTGTCTCCGTCTCCACGGTTACTAAAATCTAGTTCTAGCGTCTCTACTTTTTAGCATGCCAATTCTCCCTGTTTTTAGCATATACTGCTCCCTGTTAGATATTTTATAAACTAACTTCAGAACATTGTTGTTGCCAACTTCAGATCAATCAGATTTGTTTGAAATGTTTATGCTATTTTTCAGTTTTTTTCATTTGACTCAATCCTCATGTAAAAATATTTTAGAAAATGTGCAATTCGGGACGTGTGAGAACTTTATATATAAATATTAATACGTAAAATATATTTAGCCTGCTACAAAAAACTTTGAAAATTTGGTAACAAAAGTTAATCTTTAATTGAAAAAAGAATTGGTTTGTAACAGACCTGTCTTACAAGAGTCCATCGTCCTGATTGTCTAGCCTAAAGGTCAGTCGAATTTTAAATAAAATTCCTTGTCCACTTTCAACGGATTAGACATGCGTCACATGCCATCCATTGCGTCACTATCTCCGAATAGTGTCAGGAGGTGTTCATATTTCCCAGCTTTCATATTATTACTTTCCAAATTAGTAGAAGTGATAGGCTGTATTAGAACTTGTATCTTCTAACTATAGTCACCACTAGAAGTTATTCAAGTCAATTCATACGTCCTTTGTAGGCATTTGTCAATGCATTAAGTCTGGAGGGATTTAAAATAAATTTATTAGTAACTTAGTGACATTCATATTATATTTTTTTATGAGATTGTATTATGTAGAATATTATTATAAGAATTTATTTCTTATAGACAGAGCATTAAGCCTGTATGTGGACGAGACTTGTCTTCTAAACTTTAATAAAAATGGAAATGTCTTTTTTGAGCTTTAAAACAAACACTCAAAATTTTATTGTGTCTGCATGCGCGCGCGCGCGCGTGCGTGCGTGTGTGTGTTTAAGTATGTAGACACTTGGCTAATACTCCAATGGAGAGTAGGTTTACTTCAGCGGAGAGACCAATATTTTTCCATCCCTCTAACAGGTGAATAGACTTTATGTCTATTCCTAATTCCATCTACTCCTGCTTTTCGTTATCCTATACCGAGATGTAAAGGATTTGTTTTTCAGTGGTTTACCTCCCAATGAACCTAACAGAGAGGTCCAGCAAGCGAGGTGCCATGATATTTCTCTAAATCTCAGACCAGGTGTGTTACATACCAATCGTCGCGGAGAGAGTATCTACTTCAGGTAAACGATCTGTCCATTCTCACTCTTTACCGTAAGTTTCCCTTATAGAGATTTTTATGCTTTTTATTTAACCTTCCTATCTTCATTGGCCTTCTGCTTTGCCTTCTACAACGTAGTGTAACGGATAGACACCTCCTTGAGGACAGGGTAGACAGCACGTTCGCTAGATTAGTTACTGCACACCTGATGCCTCCTCTATCAAGGATTATTTGTTCCAATCCTTACTCTTCAAAGGTGTTAATAGCTAAACATAATTCAAAATCCCCTAATTATCTTTCTTAGGAGAAAGTAGCTAAATTAACTGATACTTAAAACTACAATAAAAACAAATAAGTAAATTAATTTACTCTAATTATCTTCATTAACTTGTACGTGTTCCGACCTAAACGTTCACTGCAGGGTAATATAGAAATCGCTTGTTTGGAAATAGCCTTGTTTACATCATTTAGGCCTCATAGAGTTTATAATTTTGCTGGGTACTTGGTGTCTATGGTAAAAATGAAAGCACGAAGATAAATGAAGCGCAATGAAAATGCGCCCAATTACCGATAAAGCATCGGGTTTTATACGTTAAAAACCATAATATCATAAACGGGAAACGAGAATACTTGTCAATACAGGAGCTGCTCCAGGTTCAAGCGAATCCTCAGGGACACTCATCCACGATTTGATTTAGCGAATTTTTTGTATTTATTAACGCAATTGAAGCTTAAAATATCTGTCCGTGTAAGTATAGCTCAACACCTTTGTGCGGGGGCCAGTACATTCTTCCCTTTTCTTTTATACCTCCTTGAATACAGTACGGCCTAAATAAGGCATAGCCTACCTCGCAAATCATGTCAAGGGTATGAAAAAGGAGTCATTATTATTTACGTAATTGTTTTTAAGTTGGAGCTAGCATCTATCTTTGAAATCCTTTATGCTTTTATTATCCTTTTTGTTTAATTCCTTCTATAACTTCACACTCTCATATATATATATATATATATATATATATATATATATATATATATATATATATAAAACAACATATGTTATTCAAATACATGAATATTTATTAATTTATATGCAAAGCTTTTCGTTGGTAAACAGTACCAACATCATCAGGAATGAAAATTACAATAATGAAAATTACAATAATGTAAGCTATAGGCCTAAACGATTAATACAGTTTTTAAAAAAATATTAGTTCATTAATTAAATTTAAATGACTAAGGAGCATGATAAGCAGCATATTTCTTTCCTCCCATTTTGCTTAGAATAAGTAATAACTAATGATTTCATAAAACAGCTGATTTTATGTTACATTTTATGTGGTAGAACAGCTGTTTTAATGCATAGGTTATGTTATTTTATTTATATTGGTTGTAAGAAACTAATTTCTATCAATCCATTAATTTGTATTTTAAATTTAATATTTAAAGTGGATTTCCTCTTTAAGTTAAATATATTGGGAAAGTTTCATAATTTTTTAAAAAGTTCTTATTAACAAGGCCTATTTTGTTTTCCATGAGTTCTAAATTCGATCGTAGTAGTTAAGGTCAATAGAAACAGAAATTCTTTGTCGAACAAAGTTTAATTCTCCCATTTTTACGTTTGTTTATATTCAGGTTTTGATTTTCTTCTAGTGTTTTAACTTTTATTATATCATTCATTATTTTTATTGGATTTTTATAATTAATTTTACTGTGCTTTTGTATTAATTATTTTTGTTGTGTTTTTAACAATCATACCGAATATTCTTATTTCCAGTATTTGTTTTAAATAACAAGAATAATATTTTTAGTGAAAATAGTTCCACAACTATTTTTTAAAAGATTTTAAAGTATAATATTTTGATAAGCCTATTATAATATTTGAAGTGTTAAATTAAATAAGTTTTGTGGTCTCGAACATATTCATTCAGCAAGTTTAAGCCGCAACACTACAAAATGCTAGTTTCACTATTTAGTGAATATGGAAGTATTCAAAAACTCTACTATCCTTTTTGGCCTACCGGAACTGACCGAGTCCATTTGAACTGAAATGATTTTTGTAATCGTCAACTGCTTCCGTCATTTTGTCAAATATAAATGACAAACATGTACAAAGATCATAACCGTCGGCTCGAATTGACGTGTATTGCTTACCAAAGTGTCGATTGACGTAGGACTATCAAGTCAAGGTAGATGTTGGAACACACCAGCGGCAGTTGGTGTTTAGAAGGGATCCTGGAAACATGTATAGGTCGCTGGTCACTCTCTGCCTTCTGGCAGCCGCTACGCCACAAAAACTCACCAAGATACGTAAGTAATCTGCTGGATTTAATTTAATTACCTTAAATATTTTCACGTTTAAAAAATTTTTGTTACTAAAATTTATAACCACAGTTTTTTTAATATGTATATAAATAAATAAATAAATAAATATATATATATATATATATATATATATATATATAAATGGGTTGTATATTAATATACATATATTATTCATGCGCGTTAGATTAAATAGGAATATTGTTATACATTTTTCTCTAATTTAAAAGCTAAATTTTTTCCAGTCATTTTTCATACCAATGTTTATTTACCCCAATATTTCCTGTGCCCTTTTTCTTATAAATACTTTCAATTAATTTAGAACTCTTCCAGAAATAAGACATAATAATTTTATTATTCCTTACATTCGACTATCTTGCTTTTATAATATAACGAATGTTACACAAAGTTTTTATGTAAAACATATGCACGTTGGGTTAAATAATAATAATGGTATAAAATAAAGTTATTTTTTTTAATTTAAAAATTAAAATTAAAACTTTTTCGGTTAGCTTTTATAAACATTTTTAATAAACTATTAATTTCTATACCTTTTTTTATAAATATTTTAAATTATTTTAAACCTCTTTTTAAAATTAAATCTGATATTTTTTCATTTCTTACACTCGCATTCCCCTTACATAGTATAATCAATATTTACACAATATTTGAGAGTATTGTTTTAAATTAAAAATTAGAAATTTCATATTACAATCCGTGACAGGTTTAAGTACTTAAATTATTTAAAAAACCAATAAATTAAAAAAAAAATTTTTACTCTTTGTTGCCAACTAAATTACTTTTTAACAAGTTTAGAGACTAAACTGGAAGTTTTAAAAATTTATTGGAAAACGTTAATATTATCTATTTTTTTATCACAAAAATTCTTTTTAAAAATCATAATAGTTTTTTTTAAATATATTAAGCCAATTTAATATTCTTGCAAAAACTTGTATCTAAATATTTTATCTGATAAAATCAAAGTACAATTTTTTATTTTAAATAAATAGAACCACAAAAACCTTTTATTTAGCCCATAGTAAAATATGTTTATATAAAATTCATATATAACTTATATAAAGGGATTTATATAAAAAGTATTTGTGGTTGAGAGGTTTTATTTTCTTAAAATAAAAAATTGAACCACGGTTACTCCAAGTTATTAAAAGTACAATTGCCTAATGTGCGTTACTGACAATAAAGACCGCTTGAAATTACCAAATAATTTCAAATATTTTGCTTTAAATACATAAACTATTATTTGAGATAAATTTTTATTATTGTTACTAATTATTATTGTTTGACTAAACAGATAGTTAGTTTAGTTTCTCTTTTAAATTACCATAATTTAACTCGTTTAATATTTTGTTGTTAGTCCTTAAATCAGTACAAATATTTACACACAAAGTTATAAGTATTACTTGCCACAGTGGCAACATTTAGTTATTGTTTGTGTTGTTTATAGGCGATTGATTTTTATCGTTATGTATTTAATGAAGAAAATTACAATAAACACAAGATTAAAGTAAAAGAGTAATGCTCAGCGTGATTAAAGGGAATAATAATGCTTAACAATTGTGATTGTGGTTACGTCACAATTTTATAGTGCAACTGAAATTTTGAAATAGAATGTAGTTTAAGGTGAAACCCTCGTTTTGGCGGTCTTCTCCTTAAAGGTGAAGCAAGTGGTCGGCCTCAGCCCGTGCATAACATCTACATAAGGACTGGAAAAGCAAAGGTTTTTTTTAAAAGTAACCAAAGAGTACAGATGCCGGTTCTAAATTTTTGAATAACGTTTTAGACCCAGTTACATAACCTGATAATCCCTTGATCATAACGTGGTGGTGAATAGAATATTGTAAATAATTAGGTTAATTATAAAATTTTAAAAAAACTAGAAACTTTTGAGGTGGATAGAAACTTTTCTCTATGAAGGAGACAGCCTCTTATAATAACTATAAGCCCTAAAACTGAAATAGAAGTAGAATTTTACGAGCAATATAATAATATACAATTAATATCTTCAATAATAAATCCTAAAACAATAACAAAAATGTATTGAAGTAATAAGAAATGTACAAAGCTGTTTAATAATTTACCTTTACACTTAGTTATTATTTCAATATAAATCTTGTTATTGTGATCTTATTTACTTTAACGATTTGTTACAAAAAAAACTAGAAGAGTTAAGTTTTAAGGTGTTAACTTCTAACAGCCTAGTTACAATTAAACTATATCAAGTAATATAAAAAAATTTTTAATTTAATTCCTACTTAGGTCAACAAAGAAAATTGTATTTTAGTTATTTTTTATTAAATAACTACAATTAATACAAATATTTATGTGTGTATGACATAACCACAATATTAAGTGGCAAAATAGAAAGGAAATTAATTATTAAAATTAATTTAAATAAATTAATTAATATTTAAAAATACTATAAACATCAAGTGTCATCCACTACAAATTTAAAAGAATGTATTTGAACTTGAGTGGATGAATAAAACGTATTTTATTAACGTTTAAAAATTTCAATGAGACATATAAAAATATATATATGCTATGGAGAGAATGTAAACCATTAGTAGGAATTGAAAAAAACAAAAGTGAAGAAGTAACTTTTCCAGATGTTTAACTTTCATTTAATATTTATCTCCTAATATACAAAGAATTTGGAGAATATTATTATTAATATTATTATTATTTGACATCAGTAGCTGTAGCGGGAAGTTCTTACATTAAGCACAGTGATAAAATGTCTGACTGTCAAACGTTGTCCAGTCAACATCCATAAAACAATAATTTTAAGTACCAATTTCTTCTGACTCCATTTCTTTCTTCTTTTTGGGCATTCGTCCCAATTTTCCGTAGAAATATTTTATTTGCCTAATTTTACATAAAACTAGTAGCCCCTACGCCAAAACATTCATGCATATAGTTGTCACATAACAGATAAACACGTTTTTATCATAAAGTATTCTATATATTAACGAGGAAAACAAATTTTCTGCTCTTAGATTATATAATAATTGTTATTATAAATTATTTATTTTCTTAAAATATTATTAACCTAAATGGTTTTATAGAAAAGAAAAACGTTTTTGGTTTTAAAATCTGTTAAAAAATATCTTTTTATATGCTATGCTTTAAATCGAGTCAAACAATAAAATAAAATAAGATTCTGATAAATTCGTCAATTGAAAATAGACTTTACGTTCTTTTGTATATTCTAGTAGTGTCTGGATAATCGAAAGTAATAGAAGTTCTGAACTTTCAGATGTTAGATAAATCTGGAATTCCTAACGCTTGAGTTCTTTATAAAAGAAAACATGAAGACTGATGGCGCCACACACAAAGGCCAGTAAAGCTATTCGCCCTAAATAGACAGGTGCAACAAAAGTGATTCTCTTCCCGAGTGAATAGAATGTATTAAACGGAATCCTTAGTTTTGGAATTACTTTTACTATAACAAAATATTCAGTTCATTAATCTGTTTATATCGTATTTATTCATTCCAATGAGTATAATTTATTCAAACGTAATAAGACAGTAACGTTTCAGTGATACAAATGTTCCATTCTGTGAGTGTTTACAAATATTGAACCCGACTGGCAGTAAACTAGGGATGGTCGATCCAGTGACTTTAACGGATCTGTGATAGCCCCAGGCTTGGATCAGTGACTTTTACCGTTGACTTTAGTATCGGTGACAAGGGATACTGGGACAGCTCTGTATGTGCCAATAACATGCAGGCTTACCACACTGGTGACGAAAGACAGTGCCGGTGACATTATTATTAGGAACTTACTGCAACACATACACTGGGGTAATAAGTTATATAATCTTATATGAAACTACAAAATAACAGTTTATTCACAACATAGGGTTTATTTACAAAATACAGTTTATTTACAGTATTGGATGTTTGTGTTAGCAAAAAGGATTTGTCTGACCTTATTTAGAGATCGTCTGTCATTGAAAATTTACACTCCTTTTGAGAATAGTCCCTCGCAAGGTAATTTTGTTTCATTAGTTTGCATAAACTAGGATAATTATAGGAGTTCTTTGCCCAACATTTCAGTAGATCTTCCCTTCTATCTAGAGTAAGTTTCTCTAAGTAGCGACTCACTTCAACATTTTTCTTTTTCGGAAAGCTCATTTTATTTAAAAATAAACTCATACAGAATTAAGAACAAACTATAGTGTCTACAGCACACAACACTGTCACTGTCCTGAAATCTGATACATATCGCCCTCTCACACACGACGTAAATAAGTAGAACTAGTGACAGCGATAAATCAACCAATGACAGCCTCGATAAAATATCAGTAACTATACATTCAGTGACGGCGACATTTTGACCAATAACAAAAGAGAAAACCCTCTCCCCATCCAGTCAACGACACTCCACGATGATCGGCGCCGTGAGCCGAGTGATTAGAGTAGATACAGTGACAGCGACAAATAAACCAATGACAGCCGCGGTAAAATATCAGTAACTTTCCAGCCGATGACGACGACGTTTTGCCTCCGATCGATCCATTGTCACTGGAACTGGCATTTTCCATATTTTGTCACTGGTGCCACCAGTGACAAACGAATATCAGTGGCAAAGTCACCGCGACAAAAATATAGACCATCCTTAAAGTAAACACTTGTCCCCACGATGGCTGAGAGTAGGTTTACATCACTTCTACCTAATAGTGCCTAACTTCTGCCTAAATAGCGTTAAGTGGTTAACCCTGTTTCCAACCAACACCATGTAGAGTCTTACTCATACATATGCCTACCATAACATTTTCACACCCATAATGCTATTGCCAATGATAGCATTAAATTATTTTTTCCTTAAAACACAAATAGAATTTTCGTTTTTATAGAAAACGAGGAAAACAGTGATATTATATTCATACTTAATGTTTAGGTCTTCTAAGTAACTTTCTTTTGATCTTCGCCCCTCCTTCCAAAAACCATTGTTCTGTTAATTCCAACCTAATTATATTAATTTTGCCCAACGCTTTTCTAAATGCTCCCTTCAACTTTAAGTAGGTTATTGTTCTATTCCTCAAAAAGTACTAAACTCCGCCAACTCACACTTAAAGTTTCCTGAATGACATCAAGTATATGTATATATATATATATATATATATATATATATATATATATATATATATATATATATGAAGTTAATATATTACTATTGTAAGTAATTTTATCCACCATTAAGTGCAATAATTTTAGCACTTAATGGTGTAAAATTATTGCACTTAATGGTGGATAAAATTACTTACAATAGTAATATATTAACTTCATAAAGTCAGTGCAACGGAAAAACAATGGATAACGTAAAATATCAAGAATATACATATATATATATATATATAATGAGGCTAGGATTAATTGATGATAAATATCGTGCTATAAAAAATATATATATATATATTTACTTAACCGTATATCCAAATAACATGATAATTTGTAAACATTTACCAATCTTGTTGTACTGTTCGCCCCAAAACAACCAATAGTTAGTTGCAACTATCAAAGTAAGAAATAGAGTTTTAATTACATAACACAGGTCCGTTTATTATATATTAACTCAAGAAGCCCTATTAACTAATTGGTGGTGTAATCTGTTAATTACCAACAAAACAAACAAGAAGTTACATCTTTGAATTTGTTTGTAACTGTGTATTTATATTAAATAACGATTACTGTACGTGTTGGAAAAGCCTGTCACAATTTTGTGTTTAGTAAATGTAGCTGATGGGGAATGTAGGCTATACTACTTTGTGTAATAATAGTCAAAGTAATTACTTAATTCTAGAACGAAACTAAAACTGATATTCTTGTTCCTTATAATATAATTTCTAATTTACTTTTCATCTATGTTTTAATTGTAATATTTATTAATATGAATATAAGCACAATTAATTAATTAAAAGATAAACCCCGTACCTCTCAATGACCAGATAAGGGTATATTTTGCCTATATCTTTATGGTAGGCTCTCCTGGATAGCGGGTTGGCACGGCTCTCGCCTAGGTTCAGAGCAGATTCACTTCAGATAAGTGACTCTAAGCGATGCCGTACGTTTCACCTATTTTCAGGACCGGGAGACCAATACATCCTATCCTTAGACCTACTTAATTCCCCATACCCTACTTTATCCTTCTTAGAAGAAGGTGCAACAAGCGACACATCGTTACAGCCCCGATAGAGTACCCTTCAGGTACGCTATCCTGCACACGTGTTGCTAATCCAATCACATACCATCTATCAGTGTTCACTATTATCCGGGTCTTTACTATCTTATTATTCCCTACATTGGAAGTTCTGTCTACGTCAGTTATCCATGTACTTATATAATATATATATATATATATATATATATATATATATATATATATATATATGAAATTATCACTTTAATGTAACTAAACAAGAACCCCTTACTGGGTATATTTGTAAGTCGACTTTCGAGAGCTTATTAATTAATTTAATATACCAAACAAGATTCTTGGATATATGCTTTTATACGTAAGTTTTAAGGGAAAACTCCTTTAGGCACATTTTTGGTTGGAGAAATAAATACTTCAGTTCGCCTCGTAGGTACATTGTTCCAGCACTTCTCCCAAGATTGACGGATTGTCTCAATGATCTCTAATAACCCAACATAGCATATATAACAGTCGGTTAACGCTAACCACTGTTTTGGTATTATGAGGTTATGTTTAAATTATCTTCAGTTTCTTGTACAATATGAATTATCTTATACCTACTCGTATTTCATTTTAAATTCACCATTTCGTTCTTAAACAGCTGTTTTTATTCTTATGTTGTGTTACCTTTTGTAACGTACATTAAAAATTTAAATATATTTTAACTGTTAGTTATTTTAAACATAGACACTTGAATTCTTAATATACCAAGCATCTTCACTTCTGTTAGGAATATCTGTATATATTTTCTGCCTTTCCTGACACTATACTCAAAATAAAACATTGAAAAATATATTGTAATCTTGGAAAAGAAGAAAAAATGTACTCAAATATGTAGGCGTTTGATATTCTACATAGAAACATGTTTAATTGAATCGCTAAATCAAATTTTAAATCAGTAGATTTTAATAACATCTGTTATAAATTTATGATCTACATTTTTCATTCAAGTTTTCATTTTGGTTTGCCAGACTCACAACTGCCATATATTTTTTTTGTTTTGTTTAAAAGACTTCAACTCTATTTCGTAAAATTGTTTACCAAATTCGAACAAAAGAGACAACCTTTCTCATACAATGCTGAAAAACGCTTTATTCCTAATTTGCTGAGAACTGAATAAAAGTGTAAGAAATACTAAGACGAATTGAGAAACAATTTGTTATGCAACCTGTAAAGAAGGCGGAAACTCGCAAACATCTAGGTATTTTGGTGGCTCTCTCAACTCGTTTGGGTCGACGACTTGCCATCTCGGTGCCTATTATAAGCTTTCATTTTTTAAATGAAGGCCCGGGACGATATAGCGCTAAAGATTTTGGTTGAGAACCGTCTTAGATTTATTTTGCTATAGGCCTAGGGCTAGTGGACAATATGATTGATCAAATTTGCGTTCAAGCTTAAAATAAAATTTGTCTTTCGCTTTTCTTCTTTTCCTGGTGGGTAATCCTCTAAAACTATTTGCATTGGATCTATAAATAATACTAACACTCTCACAAATTCTTAGCCTATATTTAAAACATGAGCCGTTTACAATAGCCTCGCAGCAGACAATCCCGTCTTGTAGTTGGATAACTGGCTTACTTAGTTAATTTGCGATAGGAGGATATGAATTTATTGATAATTTGTTGTTTCAACAATATCTTTATGTACTTTTCTGTTAAATACTTATTTAAAAATCATAAAATTATTTCCTTTATATTTATAAAGTTTTACCATTACATGATGTTACTTAGAGCTTTGAATATTTCCCGGTGAAAGTGAGCTAATCTCGTGGGTGGGGGAATGAAATTGATTGCACGTGATAAAATATAATTACTGATGTTTCATGTATACAATATAAGAGTCTTCTTAAATACAAAGAATCTATGCTAATATTTGCTCAACTGTCCCCAACATCGTTTATTTTTTTAAAATGTTGTTAATAGATCTTGTTATATTTTATGAAACTTGAAAATATTTAAACTATTTAATCTAATCTAGTTAATCTAAACTATTTATACGTAGACTGGAACAAATACTTTATGTTTCTACTGAGTAAGAGATTTACGAATATTGAATAATTTGTTATTAAATTCATAATAATTTGTTAATAAAATAATTTATATTTCGGAAAAAGAATATCCATATCCTTGTTATTTTTGAGGTTATTAATTGTTACACTAAATAGATTACCTCATTAGATTTTAAAGAAATAAAATAACGAAATATGAGCTTTCTTATTGAATTAGACAAATGAAAATATTTCATAGCTTTTCCCGCCTACAAACGTATGAAGGCTATGAAAAGGATTTTAAGTACGGCTAGGATTAAGGTAAGGTATTACAACTCCCTTAATAATACATAGGAAAGGATTATGTTCGCCTTGTGCATAGTCGCAGCCCTGATACTAATCCTTAACAGCACTTATGGAGAGATGCGATCTTCTCCTGGTATGCACTATAGTATAGCTTACCTGAAGTTTCTAAGGGGATCGCAGGGAGGTATCTACCAAGTACACACAAAACTAGAGCTGAGGAAGAATTTCTTTATTCTTCTTGTATTTCAGAAATATATGGGAGGTTTGCTTTTGTTAAGTAGGGATCAAATATATTAGTCATTGAGTATCTGTCAAGTAACCCCAATTTTAGCTCTAAGATAGACACTTTGCTCCCCTTGTAACGTGGGACATACATAGCAGTGGTTTATACTTGAAGAAAATTATTTCTCTAACAGTATCAAAGAGAGATATTCACCATATACTCCCAATATTAGAGAATCTTGGCTGTTATAGCATTCAAAGGGTCGTGCTTATAGTGAGGATAAAGGTAGGAACGTAGCGATCTACGAGTTGTGAATTTATATATACATATATATGTTTATATATATATATATATATATATATATATATATATATATATATATATATGCATATAAATATATATATTTAATAAATAAAAATATATAATTAATATTAATATATATTAATAATTTTGATATATCTTTATTTTTCCTGAAGATGCTAATACTTATTTTATTCTGTTTATACATACATATATATATATATATATATATATATATACTGTAATGTTTTATTTATATTACCGCCAAACCAGCATATTATGATGTAGGTCAATGCATATAATATGTTTTGTTGTATAATTATTAAGTACAATAATTTTTATGTACTCTTCAATAATAAAAAAAATTATTATTTAATTCTTATATTTATCCTCAGTAGTTTTGATACATACGACAATATATATTAATTGTAACCAACATATAAGACTGAAATATTTCACATGTCCTGCGAACCTATAGTACCAGTGGACAGATGCTGGTTGTGAGGGCAGAATATATTACTTTACAACAATTGCAGGAAGTATGGAAGGAATCGAGCAGGTCTAATTCAAGAAAGTTAACTCTAATCACAAGACCGATGATTGGAGATTAATTTCCTCCCTCAACGCAATACTACAAGTTATTTCTTATGTTTCAACACCTGCTATTCTCAGACACACAGTTTACGCCCCCCTAACTGTGTTTTTCCTATAATCCACCATCCTTTGCAGATCACTCGAACGCCAAGCCAGAGGGTAGACCCACTCCAACATTACCTCGATAGCGAAGACTTATACATTTGTAAGCGATCCAGCACATTTTATTCTCCACTTTTAGTATCAGGGATCATTATATCCCTATCTTCGTTTCACCTTACGTTTCTCTTTTCTGGTGGTTTAAAGGGATGACAACTCAATACGTCCCCGATAGAGAGTAGCTCTATTCAGCTAAAGTATGCGGCACACATAACACCATAACGTAACTCTATTTTCAGTTTGGACTAACAGGAGATCATTATGTATTATTCTTTGATCCTATATTCATTACTACTAATTTTTTCGTCTTACAAGGAGTGTATTGGGTAGGCAATTCCCGGCATCCCCAATAGGGAGTAAGTATATATAACAGTTATGAATCCTGCACGAGTGATGTAATAAAACTTCCCTACAACTCAGACCACTTTGTTTTATGTCAAACCTTGTTTCTATCTGTAGTCTCAATATTTTCCTATTCTTCATAGATGATAGTCATTTTTATTAATGGTAGTAATATATAAATATCACACAATACAAAAGTGAACAAGTCTCTAATTGGTTATGACTATTGAGAAAGAAATACATTTTAATGTTATGCTTTATTAATGAAAGTAGTATATTGGCATGCAGGCTGTTCATTCGTCAGCATCGAAATGCCGCTTGACTAATATATGTACATGGTGTGAGAGCTGAAACGGTGTTAATAAAATTACAAAGTTTCTTATTTTGGTCAAATTTTTAAAGGTCTGGAAATAGACTATTTTTTAAAATTAAAAGCACTCAAAGTAAAATAACTTTATTTTGATGACCAATTGTAAATTATTTTTATTATTTTTAATAAATTTTCAAGAGCTTAAAAAAGTGATTGCAGAAAGTATTTTTTACAATACATTGAATACTTTCCTCTGCTTGTGTGATCCAGATGTAATGAATGTATTAAGATCTTAATCATTTTCAACTGTTGTTGACTTACTGGGGTGTCCAGAACGAGGTTCGTCATTGGCATTGTATTGGCCATCTTGGAAGAGCTTGTACCACTTATAAACGATTTTTATTCAGAGCAGACTCGCCGTATTCTGCTGTCAACATTTCAAGTGCTTTGGAGCACTTAATTCCATTTTTTTAAACAAAAAAAATTGTTCCAAATTCTTTTATAGCAGAAAATAACTGAGCACACCAAAACACCATTGTATCTGTCAAAAACAAACGAAAAATATATATATTGCTGAAACTGTAAACATATGTTCGAGAGATGTGTACCAACATAACAAAGCACAATTATCGAAAATCGAACAACACACCTCATATGGTGTGTGTTTGTACTCGTATATATTACTTCTAAGAAAACTGGAGCAATGATTTTATGAGGTTGCAACTATCAAATTTATTGTTACTTTAATGTAACCCTATTAGAAAATAGCTTGTTATACGTCGAGTAAGAGCTTGGTACATAAACCTCAGTTCTTTTGTGTATTCCAGATTACAAATTTGTCCCCTTATAACTTCATACCCATTATCCTTTTCATAGCAATGATTGTTCATAATTTGCTTAAATAATATTCATAAACCACACAGGCAGTTATGACGTGAGGAGGAGGGGCTCAAATTGTTACATTTATAGTTTGATTTAAAACAGAATAGGATTCTGCGTATGTGAAATCGACCAGAGGGAGTGGGGATTACAGCCGTCTGTGCTAATAAGAAATTCACATCTTGCTGCGTGGGTGAGCCTTGTTGCCAATTCAACGTTAAACTTCCGTTCGTCGCTCAGTGACATCGTAACTGTGGTGGAGTGATTTACTAGTGGTGTAGCTTGCTTCGTTCTGCAGTTTCAGTCGCTGGCAGTGGTTGGTTGACTATCAATGCGTTCGAACTGACAACATGGCATCCCTACCCTGCTACAGACCCATTCCTATTCTCCTTTAAATCAAAGTATAACAGCAAACTACACAATAAAAAACTAATAAATAGTAGGCATATAGGCCTAATACAACTACCCAAACGTCCAATACTAAAATGCAACAGGTTATCACTAAGCATATTAACAAAGCTATCTAGATGAAACTCTTATGTGCATTTCGATCACTATTCCATCGTCACCATTAAAGATTATAACTATAAAGTAGTTATAAAACGAACACCAAAGATTTGGTTTTGTAACTCTTTCTAGTTACACCCTCAGATGCTGAAATAGTCAACAAAATGTAGGCCTGCATTAAAGTTTAATCTAGCCAACTTTATTAACTGGTTATTGATTATATATAACTTTACAACTATTCTTTGAGCTTAGCTTGTGAGGTTATGTTAAAACAAGTAAAAGACATACACAAAACTCAAAAATTAATAATTTATTGACTCATACCCGTTTCAATGTCAAAGTCATCATTATCAGTGAGTGTTGCTACACTTACAACTGTAGTTGTATGTTAGAGTTTGTAGTAGCAACACTTACTGATGATGGTGACTTTGTCATTGAAACGCGTATGAGTCAATAAATGGTTAATTTTTTGAGTTTTGTGTATGTCGTTACTTGTTTGGTGTATAGCTTTGGTTATTTAATTATTGGTTATCTCTTATATTGTGGTCATTGTGTTTTACTTCGAATATTCATAACCAATATTAAACTACGTTAAAAGTAATTAAATCATCAAACAAACAAAAAAAACTCAAGTTAATTTAATAACCTATACTAAAGAGCTATTAAACTTTACTCAACTACAGTACAGATAGATATAAATTCTATCTATATATTACCTATAGATTTCAATTAGTATCTAATGTAGTGGCCGGGTTGTAATGTAGACAATGCGGTTAAATGTTAGTTGTTTTTTTTAATTATTATTAATCGTATTGCGGTTTTGTCTTACGTAATTTATTGAAACTGAGTATTTCACCCAAAATCGACCTTAATCAAGTAAAAAGGAATCTGTAAGGTGCTACGCTGAACGAAAGATGTTTCGATGCCCGAATCGCCGAGTCATGACAAAAGTGAAAGTTGCCGTGGCTCTGAAATATGCACAGCACATAGGCCTACAGGCCATCGCGTGGACTGACAGTTTATACATTCAACAATGTATCTATCCTTAGGATCACTGCGTTATTTCTACGGAGCAACTTGTAGGAAGTTAAAAATGTTACAAACATCTACACACTTACATTTATCATTTCTTAATTCGTTATAATAAATGAAAAAGTAATAATAACAAACGTGTTATTATGTAGAAACGAACATTTCAATCTGACTTTTAGACAAAAAATAGAGCAAAAAAATGAAGAAAATGTTTCAGTATTTGATAAATTAAAATTACTGGTAAATAGTAATCAAGAGGGAAATATAACGTTAAAAGGATAAAGCAGGGTAGATATTTTTTTCTTGGCGATAACCAAATTAGCGTAAATAAATAAAAAGAACTAAAATTTTAGGCAATCTAAAACTAAAGAATTGTAGATAATTATAAACTAGAAACAAATACTAAAACCCAACATAAAAACTAACACCATGCATTTCAATGTTAACCAAAATAAAAACTAAACAAACTAATTAAGGTAACACATAAGCAGTAATTGGTAAAACTAAAAACTAAAATGACCTTATCATTAAATATTTTAGAATAAATATTAAGTATTATAAGAGGTACTAATATTATAATATATTAAGTATTATATATTTTAGTGGTACTATATATTTTAATAAAACATTGCAAAGTTATAAACAAAATTCTTGAAAATTAATTTTCCATGTCAGTTACGAAGAAATTAAAGAATTGGCTTTTATAATTTCGGGTTGGAAGACATCCCTCCACACGAGTTGAGATCAGGTCTGCTATTGGTAAGTACTATTGTAAGATTGCTCAAGGGATGCTATTATCTCCTAATCTTAATACGGGTCTTATCTGCTCTTAGTCCTACCTAATTCAATAACTGTTAGAATATTTAATGATAAGGTTATTTTAGTTTATACTTTTACCAATTACTCCTTATTTGTTACCTTAATTTATTTATTTAGTTTTTTTTTTATTAACATTGAATATATAGTGTTTGGTTTAAGAATTTACTTCTAGTTTATAATTATCTAAAAACCAAAGTTTTAAATTACTTAAAATTTCAATTATTCAATTCCTTCTTTTAGTCCACACTCTCCTTATTGTTCAAATTTTCAATCCTTAGTAAAATACTTTTTATTCATCCACTCAACTTCAAATACGAGTACATTTATTGACTTGTAGTGGATGACACTTAATGTGAATATAGTGTTTTCAAATATTAGTTAATTAATTAAATTAAAAATGAATTAATTTTATTTTATATGGGAGAAAATCTTTCACAAAAATGGCAAGGTATGCAGTATAATTATTTCGTCCCATTTCGCTTAAAATAGGCCTAAATGATAACATACGAGTCCATAAAACAGCTGATTTTATGTTATACGCTATTTGGTAGAGCAGCTGTTTTAATGCACAGGTTATGTTAATTTATTTATATTAATTTAAATTATTTTATAAATAGTAACTAGAAAAACATTTTGTTTTGTTGACTAAAGTATGAATTGACTTTAAAAATTGTTTGTTTATAGGCCTGTTACTTGTTTTTAGTTATTTGTTTATTTTAGGGACGATAATTTAATATTTTGCCAAGGGAAAACATATCTACACTGCGTTATCCTTTTTTTATAGAGGTTAAGCAGGTAGACACTTCTTAATGATCCAGTTGGAGGTTAGATCTACTTCAGGTAAATGTGATGCAACGATTCCCCCTACATATTCTACCAGAAGCATCTATATCTCTACTTTAATCTTAGTCACATTTACAATCCGTCTCTTCGTTCGCGATAAATCTCACTGAGGGATCGTCTAAAACTACACACACAATTCTTTTTAACTTATAGTATTCGATACCGTTAAAAAATAGTTCATGTTAAAATGTCAAGAGATTAATAAAACACTCTGTTGTGCCTGGTTTTACCACGGGGGATTTGTAAAATTGTGCGATGAAGTCATAAAATATGAAAAAACCTAATACGGTATCCTCATACTTAGAGGTTTAACATGAGCAGGGAGCAGATAGACACTTCTTTTTGATTCCTTTAGATACCATGTCTAGTTTATGTATGAGACCCTAATCGCATTAGCCATGTTTTCTTCCAACTGGAAAACCCAGTTTAGAAGATTTGTTAAAACCTATTTAGGCCTACATTATTTATAATAGTACCGATTAATTTATTATTTTTCTTTGCGATAAGCAAGTGACCTTTATTTTTCATTAATGTACTTTTAAGCTATCCTGAAGAAAAGAAATATCGTGCATGAAAAGCATAGCAGGAAAGCAGGAGTCGGGGCTACAGAAATAAGGATAAGATAGGAAATGTAGAATACTGGTAGAATTAAGGGAGAGTTTTGGGAGAATTAAGCAGAAACACTAAAAGTGGAACACCATTAAGTGGCTTAGAACTGCTTCACTGCAATATATCGAGGTGCTGTCCGGCTATTCAGAAATACTGCAGTACCATTCTATTTAAAATATTTTTTTATAAATAAAGGGATTTTATCACTTTAAATAAAACTTTCAGCTACAATCAAATTTGGTGTTGACTGAAACCAATCAAATTTGGAAAAAACGGAAATCTGGCTGATTTAT
Source organism: Prosapia bicincta (assembly GCA_036971475.1). Lineage (NCBI taxonomy): Eukaryota > Metazoa > Arthropoda > Insecta > Hemiptera > Cercopidae > Prosapia > Prosapia bicincta. Next base: position 106,875,660 of record JBAIZL010000004.1, read on the forward strand.
TTGAAGCCTTCGATTTATGACACATGCCGTTGGCTTATTTATTCTTGTATTATTATTATTCTTTCTGACAATCTCACTTTTTTATCTCGAAATATTTATTTTAGTGAACGCCTTATAAACGTCATATCTGCAACTTGCACAGTTGCTGACTTTGCCATGGCGCCGCCCCTAGGCACATTTCAGCCGGCCGCCCCTTTGCGAATTTATTGGAAACGTCCCAACGTAATATAATGCTTTTAATTTTTCACCATAGGAATCCGTTTCCATACCTGTTCAAAGAAATATAGATAAGATATTATTTAAAGACTTTTTATAAAAATAAATTTAAAAAATTTATTTTGGTTCCATCGATAAAATTAAAAAAGAATAAAATAAAAGGAAGTTTTCTATTCTCAGGGGGGCGCCCCCTGCTGGATCAGCCACTGATTTAACTGAGGTTCACATTATGACATTCACCAAATTTAACTAGGTACTATTACTATTGTCACTAAAACTCATCAGTACAAAAAAAAAACAGCTGCCGCATGCCGCCCTCTCGAGGCTACGCCCATAGGCACGTGCCTAGTGTGCCTAATGGGAAGTCCGCCACTGAACTAGCATTATTTTTAAATTTCTCTGGCCTTTAAACCGTAAAATATCATTACAATTATATTGAGGTATTATCGTACCCATGTATATACTCTTAAACGTCTTGTAACACATTGTCCTGTAAAGATAAAGCCGTTAATAAAAACAGTAATTTTTGTTATAATAACTTAGTCTATAAATGAAGTATGCCTAATTCGGAATTATGCACGGCAAAGACAGAAGAAAGGTAAAGTATAACTCAGTTAAGGTTTCCCAGCTATTAAGGCGGTTATATTCTTCCGTCGATATAAAGGTATTGCAATGGGCAAGCTAAGATTTCTACCTGTTTTAGCAACTTTAAACTGTTGCGTCGCGCGGTCGTCAGGTTCGTCCTTGGCGCCGTTCTTACATTCCACAAAGACGCATACTATCAAAATCTTCTATTGTTAAGAGACCGTAAAGCAGCAAGTTTACAAAACAAGTTCCTAGTGATTACATGTTGGAACATAAGCACCTCGTTAATTTGAGTGCGCCTGCTGACCCAAATATTAAGTAACCCGCCAGCATTTTAAGGATCTCTTCTGCCTAGTTTTATTGTCGAAATAGTTAAAAATGATTGCGTATTGTGGTTAAGCGTGGCGCAAGCACGGCTTAGGTTTTATGCTTAACCTCTCCGGCTTACCCAATTCACATTTAAGCATGACTTATGACTGTCGTTAATTTAGATTGCTTGTGCAGAAGTCTGGGTTTCATGTACGGCTAGATACTTCCTTCAGGGCATATTTACGATTAGCTGCTTTCAATTTATATAATCTACAATGATATTAGCATAGTATCAAATTAGGCAAGAGCCAAATCCGTTCATTATTCGTTCATCTGATTAGTCATCTTTAAATGAGAAATGGTTTTAGAGGAACAAGAGACGTTACTCTCGTTAAAAAAAGAAACTAATAGTATCACACCTAAGGATTTATCTTCCTGTTCCGCCTTGCTGACCATGCCATAGCTAAGGTGCTGCCTCAGGATCTGCTTATTACTAATAGGGTCACACCAAAGGCTTTGTCTTCAGGTTCTATCTATTACTGACCATGTCATATCTAAGGTGCTGCCTCAGAATCTGTTTATTATTAACAGGGTCACACCAAAAACCTTGCCTTCAGGTTCTGTCTATTACTGGCCATGTCATAGCTAAGGTGCTGAATCAGAATCTGCTTATTACTAATAGGGTCACACCATAGGCTTTGCCCTCAGGTTCTGTTTATTACTGACCATGTCATAGATAAGTTGCTAACTCAGGATCTGCTTATTACTAATAGGGTTATACCAAAGGCTTTGTCTTCAGGTTCTGTCTATTACTGACCATGTCATAGATAAGGTACTGCCTCAGGATCTGCTTATTACTAATAGGGTCACACCAAAGGCTTTGTCCTCAGGTTCTGTCTATTACTGACAATGTAAAGGATAAGGTGCTGCCTCAGGATCTGCTTATTACTAATAGGGTCACACCAAAGGCTTTGTCCTCAGGTTCTGTCTATTACTGACAATGTAAAGGATAAGGTGCTGCCTCAGGATCTGCTTATTACTAATAGGGTCACACCAAAGGCTTTGTCCTCAGGTTCTGTCTATTACTGACAATGTAAAGGATAAGGTGCTGCCTCAGGATCTGCTTATTACTAATAGGGTCACACCAAAGGCTTTGTCTTCAGGTTCTGTCTATTACTGACCATGTCATAGATAAGGTGCTACCTCAAGATCTGCTTATTACTAATAGGGTCACACCAAAGGCTTTGTCCTCAGGTTCGGACTATTAATAATCCTGTTACAGTCCAGATACAGTTTTTCGGTTCTGTTTATTACATTCAATGTGACCACTAATATGCTGTTTCCAGTTCTGTTTGTTACTGACTATGTCTCGACAGAATAAAGTTTGTAGGGTAAATTTTTGATACAAAAGTGTAAGCCATTTAATTTTTAGGAATAGACTTTTATGTCAGATAGGTCAATTTTACAATCAAAATCGAATTGTTAAATTTGTATGCATACAACTCTCAGATCAAAGAAAGATTATGCCACACAAAAATATTGTTCTAGGATTATATGAGTCGTAGTTGACATAAATTCATTTTAACTGTGTACTTTGTACCATAATAAATAAATAAATATGAATTGAATGATCCGATTCTACTAATTATGATTCTGCAAGGCGAATTAGAGTCAAAGTGAGGAAACAGTTGGATATTTTTGTTAAAAAAAGTCTTGTATTCTGCTAGTTGTATTCTGCCTGGTTTTACATGAAATTGCTGTGTAAGTCACACATCTGAATAAAGAGATTTAGATTTTAATTAATTTTTAAATAAAATTTAGATGGGAAGCTATCTTAACACAGCTTTTTACTTGCACAAAAAGTGATAGAGTGTTTAAGGTAGAATTGCTACATTTTTAGTAACCAGCAACTATCCAGATTGAGACACCTGGTCTATTGTTTGTTACTGACATGTATTTAGTGATTTTTCAAAAATTATGATAAATAAATAACCCTTGTTCAATATACAAACTCCAATATTCTTGGGAGTAGTAGCTACATTTTGCAGGGTACCTTGTCACTACAGAATAACCATAAACACAAAGTCATAAGAAGTTATAGGATTGTTAGAATCTGATTTTTCATACAAAGTAAAATACATCAATGGAATTTAGATAGGTAATTGTTGAAATAAAAACTGAGGGGTCAAGGCTTGTCCTTAAAGACTTTTAATTCATTCAAGTCATAGAGAGTAAGTGGAGGTTACATATCTTCATATTGATCACTCTATGTTAACCAATGGGTATTTGATATGACACAGAGGGCTACATTTTGATAGTTGTGTTAAGGTTTTATCCATCACAATGAAGCACATGCATAATCTATGGTGAAGGTTAGAGATACATTAAGGTACTATATGTAGGCATTGATTGTGTCATCACCTATGTATGCTATCTAAGATTATTTAATACGTCTATTCTTTATTTAATGTAATTTGATCCTTTAAACCTTTTTTGTTATTTTATTAACTATGAATTGTTTTTCTATTTGTTGTTTCTTTGTTTTCACATTTTGTGTTTCTTACTATTATGATAATTTTACTTTAATTGTAAGTCATAATACCAGCTGTTTCTAAAAGAATATCAGGGTTTTAAGGCTTTGTAGTATTTTTAATATCTTAATAGCAATTGTAAATGATACAAGAAATGAAAGAGCAATATCTAACAGTTTTAAGCCCTGTGAATTCACATCTTTGTTTCTTTTAACGCTTATTATTAACCTAACAGTAAAATAGGCAACTAGTATGCAGAAAGCTTTTTGTGTGTTACAGTTTGCAAAGTAGTTTACAGTTTACAAAGTCCGAATCCGTAGTTACAGTTCAACATCCATTTCGTATTATGTTCTGGTCCAAGGGCTAACATCTCTAGATGTCCCCAGCAGTTTGAAGATACCACATGCCTTGTATTAAAGAAAGAGTGTGAGGTAACTAAGAGTGAGTGAGGATGCTGTTGAACAAGTGAGAGAGTCATTCACACATAGCTCCAAGAAATCAGTTTGCCAGACTAGTTGTGAATTAACAATTCCAGTGTTGACTGTGTGGGAAGTGTTAAGGAGATGCTTAGTTAATGCACGCTCTAACCTTCAGACTATGTGTCAACTTTGAAAACGATAAAATGCTGTTTGTCGATGAAAATTATATTAGAAAATCCCCATGAGGTTGTACAGTTGCAATGAGACTCTCCTAAATTGTATGTTTTTTGTGCTAAGTCCATTCAAAATGTGTATAAGCTTTTACTTTTTGATGAAATAACTAAATCCCTTGTAAATATTTTACAAACTTGCCTATAGTAGCACTTACTTATATTTGTTGAGGATGGCCATTTTGGGAGATGTGTCCCATTGTCAACTCAGACCATTCCTCAACAATATCTTGATGGAATTCAAATATGGCTATTTCATCAATTGCAGGAACATGAACCAGAGAGCTTCATTTGACAACAAGAAGTATGCATCTTTGGCATAATGCAGTATGCGATTGGTTAAGGGGCCAAATTACAGGGTTTGTTTCACATAGCCTCCAAGTTCATTCTATTTAATGCTATGAGTCTTTACCTGTAGGGATTCATAAAGGACCCCACATTTCTGCCTCTGTTACCAGCTGACCTACCAGACTTGAAAACAAGATTCAATTAGTTGTTACATCCATAACGACTTGTACACTGCTAAACTCACCTACCTACTGGATGTATAGCATGTGACAAATTGTTCTCACATTGAACACTTGTAAGAAAAACTTTTAAAGTGGTAATTGTTAGTCAAGTAGAGAAAATATTTAAGGGTTTAATACCCTATTAATCATTTAGAAACACCTGGTTAGCTATAGATAAAATTCTATGCTCCATTAGATAAAAAGTTCTACATTAATCCTAATTAAAACTTGCCATATCTCCTACTAGGTAATGCCAGTTTAATACTTTTAGTTTTAAACCATAAAAGAAAAATTCTAGTAGTTTTTTATTAAAAAAGTTATTAGGTTTTGGATTTTTTTTTTTTAATACTAATCTAGTCCCTTAATATAATATGGTAGTTGTAGAAAAAAAAGGTGAAATGAAGGTACAGATGAACCCTCCTCCATGGTACTGGCTGATAGACTAAAATCATGACTTACAATTCTCGTATAGAAAAAACTTCAGTACTGAAGCCAAAGATTCATTGTAATTTTAAACATGTTAACTAGATATTTATCCGCAGCTATAATGGAATTAATACATATTATCAAATTTCAGCTGACTACCTGCATGTTTGTAAGAGGAATGATCCGAATCTGAACAAATGTATTCAAAACTCTGTAGAAGAATTAAGACCATATCTGAGGAAAGGTTGGTAATAGTTGACTAGTTACACTTTGCTTAAAGATAAACAATTTTAAAAAGCTTTTGGCTTTTTTTAAATGAAATAATAATAAAACCCATACACACACACAAACATAAATTTCTAAAAATAAGGTTGATAACAAATACTTGTCTCTTGGTTTCGCATGTGTTTAAATTCACTATATTAGTTTCATTTATTGTATTACCAATTCTAACAAAATTTTCAACTATGTCAAATATATTACCAAACATTATTTTGAAAATAACAAATTTATAATTGTTAATAATAACTTATTCTTGAATTTTGTAGTTCATTACGTTCGGTGAAACTTAATTAATCACTTTTACATTAGTTTATGTCTATCCAAACTTTAAATTTTGTAAATTTGTAAAAACTTACTGAGACAGAACGTTTTCAATCACTTCGTGGCAATCTTCATCAGTTTCTTCCGCTTGGAGTTGTTAGGTTAAGCGGTGACGGTTTTAATTTAATAACCTATTAACAATAATTATTAATAACACAATAATTATTATGTATAATAATAATTTCATTGTCAATAAAACAAAAACTATAAGATCCTAGTGTTGAATTTATAATTGTTTTGAGTTTTATGTTTACTTCTTACAGAAGATCGGATTTATAGTTTATTTTTTATATTTTGAAATAAATATTTCATATTTATTATTTTTTATGACAGTCTTTTTATTAGAATTTAATTACTATTTTACTTTTCATAACTAGTATTCATTATTGTACTTAATGTATATATATTATCAAACTTATATATATTTATATAAAAACTGTTTGATAATTATTGTCCTTTGTTTAATTACAATTCAAAAATTCATTCCAGGGATCCCTGAAATGCAAGTTCCTTCTATTGAACCTCTTGTAATTCCACATTTGGTAGCAGCAGAAGACAGTGGGATTAAAATTTTAACAGAGAATTTAAAAGTATTTGGATGTAGCAATTTTACAATATTGAAACTAGAGTAAGTATAACCTAATTTACTTACATTAATAATATAAAGCAATTTAAACAGAAGAGAACATTTTTTTCTGAATATATTGCTGTATTAGTGATTGTATGCTTAACAATATAAACGTTATGTAGAAAACCAACGAGAGAAACAATTTTGTTGTTTGTGCTAAATTTACAGAACTTGTTAATTTTATTAGGCCTTTGCAAGTTCTCATTATTACGTAGAAATTTATATGTATATTAACTCCATGATTCATATATAAATTTATGTTATTGCTAATTTATAAAAATAAGAAAATAAATTTAGTATTGTACTTTAATTTCAATATTCTAAGTTTTTTACATATTTCAAACTATAAAATTAGACAAAAAAGTAATATTACTTCTTTAAAACATTTAAATTTCTTTATAACATTATGTATATTATAAACTATATGCTTGTTTTCAGTGTTAAACTACAAAAACATATATTTAATTTCAATATATTACTTCCACATTTAGTACTAGATGGCCGTTACAGTGTAGATGGAAACATTCTTTTACTTCCTATTAAAGGAAGAGGAAATATAAAAGGACATATATGTAAGTATTTTGGTAAAATAAACACATACAATAAGTAGAATGAAATAGATAATTGATAGAATTTAGTTCAATTGCACTTTTTTAGAGTTGTAAAAAAAATGTATCTGGTACATGAAAGAAAATATATTTAGAATTATTAGAAAAGTAAAGTTTTTTGCTAAAATTTCCTTTGAAATACAAATTGCTCTAAATAAACACAACAGCTCTCTGCCTATAGGTTTAATGCTTTTTATTAACCTTCCAGTAGGTATCTGGTTAAAACTTTGTTCAAAGAAATAACTTAATTCATTTAATTAATTTTAGTTATTATTAAATTTTAACTGATTTATTTTACATTTTGGTGAAGAATTTTTTTATTGTAAGTTTTTTAGTTTTAAAAAATAGAATCTGAATGTTCTACTTTTTACCATGAGAAATCCTGAACTTTAACCGATAAAAACTAAAATTATGTTTAGGGTATTAACTTATTACAATAATTTATTTGTTAAATGTAACTAATAAAAATATTAAAAACAGAATAAATGTTTAAAAAATTTAATAAAATATATTTTAAAATAATATTTTTGTAAAATGTACATTTTTGTAATGAATTTATCTTTATAAAAAGGATGTCTTGTTAGCCTTTTTCAATATTTTATTGTTGGATACTTTCTATACAAATATCACAGACTTGTAGAGTACAGTCTGGGCAACTCTTGTGCCCACTCATGTTGCATCACTTCCAGGTGCATCTATACCTCTCTCTACTATACTTTAATCAACACCATACTTCTTGTTGTTAACACCATCTCTTGCATTTTTTTCTCACTAAAACTATCCCTTATAAAATTTACATAAGGGCTTATATGTGTTACAATAATAGGCTACTCATAGTTTTATTGTCAGTAAATAGATCAAATACTCAAACTCAGTGTTTGCATTTCTAGCTTCATTTCTTAATCCAGGTTGTTGCAGAACAATATTTGTTCTCTCTGTGCATACGTTTGGACAATCATGTAAATTCTTTTTCCACTTCATATTTTAAAATTTAACCTTGGTAAATTTTAGTTGGCAAAGGCTTGCCATCGCCACAAGCTTCATCGATGAACATTGAATCTATTTGTGAATATCACAGTTTTAACTCTCTTCCAAAACAACTGTGACTAATAGGATTTTTTTACCAACATAATCACTCTTTCATTGTAATTTTTAATAAAGTCTTTTTCATCTGAAAAGTCATCCAGCACAATTCTATTCAAAATACCAACTTTTGTTATCCGAAAACTATTTTGAACACTCATTACACAAAAGGTGACATGGACTGGAGTTATAATCCAAGCAATTTTTGTAAACAGTAAAGACACAGACACTTTCTCAGTGACAAATGCCAACTGATAAGACAGAAAATATCAAAAACAATAGATAGTGATGTGGTCCCCTCTCCACCCTTTCTAAAAATTGAGTTATAGACAAAACACTGGACTACAACTGTTTTAAGGGCTACCCCTACTGGAGGATTACAGATTAAAGATATGATTCTGTCAGGAAATCATTACACTTTTTTCTTTCTGAATTAATTTTATCATTTCACTAGAGTGTATAGTGAGATAGAAACCTTTTCATTAATTTTACATAAAAAATAGCACTGAAAATATTAATAAAACTGTTTCAAACTATAATTACTTAGCTAAGTTATTGTATTAAGCTGTTTTTCTAAACACTTTTGTTGTAGTTTCAATTTTAAAAATAATGTAAACCCTCATTAGTCCAGACCTCATTAACTTTGACACCCTTAAATCATGACAACCATTTGACAGCAGGTTGTGACAGCACTTATGTACGGTTAGGTTAGGAATACAAGACTGTAAACTATTCAGTAATCTATAATTAAAAGATACTTAAATAAGTGAATATGTATTTACCGAGCCCACTGAGTAGAGGCTTTGCTTCGTAAAAGGAAAGATTGTCTTGAAACACGTCAGCAAGTAAGCCCTTTTGTATTCACTTAGTTAATTATCTTTTAATTATAGTTTAATCAGTGAATTCAAGATGATTACAACAAGCAACTTTATTCAGTAATGTTATTTACTGTCTCACATGCAGCTATGTTACCAGGCAGCAATCGTCACTGTGTAAGGAAGCACAATGGTGTAGGAGGTAGGTGAATAATCAGTTGAATGTTCAAGAAATCAACTCTAGTATGGAAGACCACAGAAGATTAGCAGTTTGTCCGATCTAAGAACAGTTTGTAATCACAGTGAGGATGACCTTGGACTCTCATGTTTTAAGTACAGGTTTCCTGTGTAAAACTTAATATCATAAATACAAAATGGACCTTATTTATTTGATAAATTTTACATCATTTTTAATAATTTAAGTTATTTTTGTACATTTAATTCTAAATATGGTGTACAATTTTCCCCTATACATACTGTTTAATATGCCCAAACCTTTGCCCAAACTAAGGTTATTTTATTTAATCCAGACCTTCATTATTACAAATCACTTAGAAATCCTATTAGTCTAGATGTATGCTGCATGTATAAAATCTATATAGATATCTTTTATATTGATTCACACAAATTCGATTTCAAAATTTCTTAAATGAAATTCATTAGTAAACAATAGTTAGATAAAGTGTTGTTGATTTTGGTAAGTCATAGTTTGGTGATATTTTTTTAAATAAATGCTTAATATTTTTCGATATTAAATTTCAGTCAGAGCTGTAAGTGATTAGGATTACAATAAATAATAATATTTTTGTACATAATAATTGGGTTGAAAATAATTGTCAAAATGATATAAATGATATTTATTCACTGTTACTGTTGTTTCAAATAACAATAAGTATGTTATTCAATACGTAAGTATGTTTCAATAACATACTATGCTTATTTCTGATATGAATTAATGGAATGTTACAACTACTAGATTTTACAAGGAAAACCTTTCATAAAAACTTCAATAAGAACTTATTTCAGGCTTATCATTAAATCATTTTCTTTTATTTTTGCAGATAATGCAAAAGCAAATGTTTCACTTATTGGTGAAATTGTTAAAAAGAGAGGAGAAGATTATTTACATTATTCAAAGATGACAATTAAAATTAAAGTTGGCAGTGGTAAATTACAATTGGACAACTTATTTGGTGGCTCTCCCGCTTTAGGTAAGGTTATTCGAAATAATCAGCCCAAGTAAAAGAACCAATACTTGTATTTTTAGTAAATTAAGGCTTTATTATTAAGTAAAAGATTTAATAAAGCTACAAGATTAAAATTAAATAAGGCATATGTTTACTTCATTGGGGTAATGGTGTTAAATATTATATGATGACGTCACTTAATATTTTTTATCTATTGTTATATCTTTTTACTTATTGTACTTATTTTTATTAGGTTAATCATATTAGAAGATTAATTAGTAAAAACGTAACAAATTTTAAATATCTGGAATAAAATTTTAGTTGCTATGGTTGTAGGAATAGCAGAAAATAAGAGTTTTCGGAAAGTTATATATATATATATATATATGTGTGTGTGTGTGTGTGTGTGTGTGTGTGTGTGTGTGTGTGTGTGTGTGTGTGTAATCATATTATATTAATATTATATATAGGATTTTGTTATTATATTAGTAAAATATTACAATAATAATAGATGAGGAAGTAAGTAATTGAATTCAAACTGTTTATTTAATTAAATATGGTTTCAAATAATTATAATATAATTGTAAAATTTTATAATTAATTCAGGTATTCAAATTATGGCAATCTGAATTTTGAGCCAAATCATGTAATATCAGTATTTAAAAAGTGTTATTTATACCCTTTAAACGCTTCAAAGTTCTGGAAGTCAATCTTTTTCTTGAGATATACATAGACTTTTGTTTATTTTGAAAACACAATATTTTAATCTTTTTAAATGTGTCCAAACAAATAAAAATTAGAAACAAAAATAACTAAACTCTTGCATTTTATAGTCTATTACGTTCGGTGAAACTTAATTAATCACTTTTACATTAGTTTATGACTATCCAAACTTTAATTTCTTAAAGTTTTTACACATTTACAAAATTAAAATTCGGATAGTCGTAAACAAATGTAAAAGAGATTAAAAATAATTAATTATTATCTCTGAAAACTATGAGTCATTAGGCATATATATAGAGGTCAGTTATGGTCTTTGAGTGCTATAATTTTCACTTAATTTTTAAAACAATTACCTATGATATTACCTACTTTAGTATAATTGATTTTATAATAATTTACATTTTTTGATTGGCTCCTAAGTTTCATGCCCTCTAGATTTACAACTATAAATTTTCTAGAGATATTGAATATTATTTTGTAATCATAAATTTAACACAGTCCATTATTTGTTTTTCTTACTTTTTACAGGGCAGGTTATCAACAATGTGATCAATGCAAATTTCAACTCATTTATAAATGAACTGAGGCCAATCATAGAACAGGTTTTAGCTTCATTCATGCTGGAAAGTGCGGAGAAAATTGTGTCTAGTTTTACTTACAAAGAGCTTTTCCCATTGCAATAAATATTGTAAAATATTATTATAAGTCTTTTGTATTTTTTTTCTTAAGGACAATAACTAAAATCCTTTTATTTATGTAATAAATAAATATAGTCATTGAGGATATTTATTTATTTGTAAAATAGTAGCTGCTTTAAAAATGTCCATTTTTTATGTTTTATAGATAAAGTCAGACATTTATTCTATTGATTTCCTTGTAAAGCATATGTTATTAAAGTTCTACGCTGCTTTAAACCAAAAGTTTGCAGTTGCAGATATTTAAACTTTATACATTTTTATATGTAGGTTATATATTGTAATATAGGACACATTACAATATGTAATATTAAATAAAAGTATTTCTAAATTTATTGACGAGAAAATATGGTTTTATGTATATATTGAATACCAAAGTAACCATTTTTATAAGGCATGGTGGATTATTTGTAGCTAGACAATTTCCTAAATATAAATAAGTTTTATTAGTATTTGTATGATATGTTACTTCTATGTATAAATAGAAAAATAATTGATGGATAAGAAATTAGTTTGTGAGTTTTTTTATCCATACAGCAAAATTTTATCATTTTTATTAAACTAATGAATGACTTTGTGAATTTATAACTCTAATAAATTTGTCACAAATTTAATAAGAGATGTTTTCAATCACCTTAAGTGATCTTCATTATAGGATATGTATTTTTAATCTTAGAAGATGTCTAGTGATATTCGAAATATCACTTGATATGGTGGCAGTAGTTTTAAGGGCATGTTTAAGTTATCTGTTTGGTGTGTTCATTTAACAAATTTTTGTTTTGTGTTTTAGTCTAATTGTAAATTTTATATTATTTTAGTGTATTTAGTGTAGTCTTGTTTTGTTTATATAAAGAATTTCTGTGTTTTGGTTGATGTCTACATAAATATGTCTTGTTCATAAACTACAAATTCTCTATAAGAAAAAAATAAACCATATGCCAAACACTAAAGTAATTTACAAATATGCCAAAATACAAAATAAAATATAATTATTGAACAAACCAAATACAAATTACAAATACATTTTTATCACATTATAGAAAACCTGCCTTTAAACCATTGGTGCCTAGCCAAACAACTCCTCCAAGTGGCACTGCCAAACATCTCTTAGAACAATTGAAAATATTGAACCTAAGTAAATAATTTGTTTTATTAAAAAAATAAAATAAATTTCAACAATATCATAATAAATTATAAACAAAACATTGTATAAATTGTAATAAGTTATATAATATAAATTGTACAATGAATGTAATATATTGAATTTATAAGATAGTAGAAATACTGCTCTCTATGACTCCAGTAGAGTTCCAGTCTATTTCAGGTAAGGAACCTGCCTATGTGTCAAGCCATTACTTTTTTTTATTTCCAGTAACAAGGAATATTTATGTCCCTTTTTAATCCCACCTAAACTTCTTTATCCTTTTTCCTATGTAATATGTAAATGCCTTGTGTAATATGTAAATGTCAACCTATTAGAGGGAATAGGTCTATATCAGATATAAGGCCCTGCAAACATGATGCCATGGGATCATGATCTTTCTCTATGTTCCAGAGAAAAGAGTTTGTCTGCTTCATAGGCGATAAAAATTCAAACTAACTGATTACGTAAAATAAAACAATTGTAGGCTATGATAATTATTCTGGCTGATCACCTTAAACTACAAAAAAATTACTAATATTAAGTCAAATATATACTTGATATAATTTATACTTATAAGTAGGTACCAGTATTATATAAAAGTATAGGAAATCTTTTCACGTTTTTTTATTGCTGATAAAAACACATAGTTAGAACTATCTGCTAATGAAACATGTATACATTTCAGAGTATACAAAACAAAATTCAGGCAGATTTACATAACACTTGAGAAACATCATGAACGCTACAAGAACTTAATAAATCTGAAAAAAGTCTAAGATAAATAGCAGCTATTTGTTACACTTTACAGGAGTATTACAAGTAGACTGAAAACTAATTTCAAAATCTAAAATTACTTAACCTTGTGTCTATAAGTGATAAGGTAATCTAACATACTTCTACCAAAAATAGAGTAAGTTACATAACCTTATACAACTGATGGGATGTTTTCTATTATTAATAAGTCTTTCTTAGTCTTGATATATGAAAATATTTATATTAATTAATTGTTTTAATATCACAACAACAAAAAGATAGAAAGAAAAATATGTGTTTAGATGTTTTTAAACTTCTTTTAAATAACCAAACATTTTTTTAATAATCTTACAAAAATGGTTGAACAATAAATTATCACAGGGGAAGGTTAAAATCAAACAGTTTCTATAATATTAATATTGACATTAAACATATTTTTTAAAATAAATAATACACATTTTTGTAAAAGTATTTTGAAATGTCAAACATTATTTTGATTACAATTTTTATTCGAAAGATAAAGGAAAAACTTAGGAACTCACAAGAGCAAGAGCAAATCATACTTAATATACAAAGCAGTCTCCAACATAAAAGAATAATAGATTCTTAGCATTTTTTTCAATGCTAAAATAGCATTATAACCGACCATGAGAGACATACCGGAAATTATAATGAGAAAAGTAATAGACAAACCCATTCAAATCTCCTTTTACCAAAATAAAAACATGTAAGAAAAACAAAATCCAGCCTTCAGTTTTTAAATTCAAATTTATTTAAATGAAATTGTTATAATTTAACACATATAATTTAAAATAATAAAATTAGTTACAAAAGTTACCAATTTACCTACCTTTTGTTAAAAGTTTTTTTAAATCTGTTTTTAATTTGGCTGAACAAAGAAAGTGCGGATCATAGAAATTATAAATTCCTTTATTAAAAAAAAAAGTAGTAAACCTTCATTTCTTTTCAAATGTGATTTACAAATATGTTATCTAGTCAGGGTTTGTTTCTGTAGGATCAAAGTGAATCTATTTATGCTAGCCTTAGGTTATCCCTTCATCCATTACTTAACCCTACTTATAACTCCTCCTAATCTTTCCAAAACAAGTATACCAATAGCGAATGCAAAGAATTAGTTTTCCTTCAGGGAAAAACGTTGCCTAAGCAAATATTTGTCTCTCATATTCCGGAGGTAAATCTTGTTCCTATAATAATCTTAGCTCCAGTGCCAGTTTATGGTCCATGCAACTGTTTTTCTGAATAGTATTGTTAGCATAGACCACCAGTGTTTTTCCTTTTCTTTACAAGACAAATATTTTATTTTGGCACCGACAATTTATGCTGTTCTATTATAAATTTAAGAACATTATATTTAAACCTCTCAAAATCATTAACAACTGCTGATCTTCAATAACTTCACAAAAGTATCTTAGTGATTTGGTGCATCAACTATTAAAAGTGAAGCTATAAATATTTATGTATGATAGAGGCCCGATTCTAAAAGACTAAGTTGAAAACAAACAATGTACAAGTAACACTTTTTTCAATCTTTCCTGATTTTTATTGAAGGCAGATAATTATTATGAGCATAATTTAAAGTTATAGTGAGCCAGTTATCCACTTTTTGAGTTTGTTGTCAATGATTTTCAACAATTTTTCAAAATGAAACTATAATATAAACAATATTCATACATTTAAAATTGTATGATTATCGTAAACTTTACACCTCAATAAGTTTTAAAAATATTTGGTTTCACTTTATATTTGTGCATGTTGTTTGAGTTACAATTATGTTTTGCGTAACATATATTGTAAATATTTATAGCTACATAAGTATGGTCTAATTTAAATCCATACAAGCATTGTATTTATGTCTCTGTAATTTTAAGCTCTTAATGTACAAAAAATATATTCTTTTACACATTTTGCGTTTGGAGTTGTTAGTGCATAGTTTGTGAGAAGGTTTGTATACCTAAGTCAAATATCATATGTCCCAAATAAAATCCTTAGAATGGCTCTGACCATATCATAGTTTAATTCTACATCTTTAACATCCTCAAAGATCTTTACCAGACGGTAATAACCAAGAAGTGTTTCTAATGATAAAATACTAAAAACAAATAATAATAACTATTTCCATGTTCACCACAACATTTCCAGTTACCAAAATGTTTCCCTCTTTCACTTCCTAAACATTTTTTGTTTGTACAAGTATTTATTATTTTGAAAGAAATAAGTTGTTATGGAAGCATTTCAAATAGGCTTATAAAGCAAATAATTTATGACCAAAACTCATATAACATAAATACATCATATATCCTAATGTTCTTAAATATAATATGTATATGTATATCAAAAAGTAATATTTCTGCTTCAAATATACATAGATTGCCTAGTGTTGAAAATACTAAGGCTTGAGGGGATCATATAGTTTTACAAACCCATACAATAAACTCTCACTAATCCCCCAGATATGGGGCTGAGATACGGACTACTGAAACCGCTGGATTACTGGAGGGTCAATTAAAAGCAAAATATATATTGTACAATATTTATGTGTATTACCCAAAAATAAATAAGGTTGGTTTGTACTGTACTGGAAATGATAAAATGAGAATGGATGGACTGGTCTGTACTTTAAAATAAAAGATGATATTTAATGGTAAAAACAAAAATTTAAATATGTTTTCGTTTATACATCAACGACATTGTTCACTTGCACTTCATTAACATTCACTGTACAGCTATTGCAACAACATATAGCTCAAAATCATTTGTACATAACGAGCTACAAAACTAGAACTGGGAGGCATGAATGTCACTCAGTCACTAACATTGACATGCAGTGAAAATTATACAAGTTATGTTTAAAACTTCTGTCCTTGATGGAAACGGTGGATTATTGGAGAGGCTGGGTAGGTGAAGGGCCAGGATATAGAGAGTTTATTGTAGCTAGCAACCCTCAAGGACGCGCGCTGTTGTAAAAAGTACAACAGTTTTAATATTTTTATTCTTGTTGAAACCTGTTGGTAGCTATTTGTTCAAATCACCGTTCCATTCTTCCATTGGTCCTCCCACTACTCTTATCAGTTGTCATCAATGTCTTTATTCTATCAACATAGCCACAGTGTGCGATTAGTTCTGGTCAGTCATCACTGTTGTACAAAATACAACAAGGCGCCTTCTGACGTTTTTATTTTTTCGGTACAGTTTTTTTTCTCCACGATGGAATGTAAGTTTTTTATATACATTTCTTTAGAGAATTATGTAATTATTTGTTTTGTTCAACATTTTTATAAATTTTCATGATTTTAGGAGTGAATTTGGAAGACATTCCAAAAATTATACAGGATCTTTCTGATGAAGAAATTGATAATGCTGATTTTATTGAAAGTGACGATGATCTGAGCGACGGTGAAGCTGAAAAATGTGATCATAACTCAGAAAGTGAATTGGAAGGTGATTGGCACTCTACTTAAGAACAAACGGGAAATTCCACCAGAATTTCTGCCTAATAAAACCAATCAGCCAGGTACTTCCTTGTTTGGGTTCCAGAATTATCGAACCATGGTCTCATATACGACAAAAAAAATATAGCTGAAATATTGATTTCGACTATGCTCGACTCAGATGATGTTAACGTACAAACAAATAAGCCAGAAATTATATTGCAGTACAACAGAACGGAAGGTGGAGTTGATAGTAATGACCAGCTTTGTGCTACTTATAGCATTGCCCGGAGGACAAGAAGATGGCCAGTTGCATTATTTTTTGCTCTGATAAACATTGCTAGGGTCAACTCACAAGTAATTTTTTCATTGGTAAGACCAAACTTTTAATAACTCGATTGAAAGTTAAGGAAAATGTAGAAAACCGAGATGTTGTATAAAATACAACAACATGCCTACTTACGTTAGATAAAAAGGCGCGCGTGCATGAGGGTTAAGAATAATGAGGCTTTTAAAAAGGCACATTTGGTCTGCATTATTTTGATACTAGTAAAGTAGTCTTTGAATACATGGAGTTTTTCCTTTGGAAACAATGTAATTTAATTTCTTGAAGGTAATAAATGTATTTCATACTATTCTGTTTTGTCTTCATTATTCAATGAACAGATCTTGCTTATCACCACTTGCTTTTTTAATCTTAAAATACCAGTAGCGTCTTAAATCCCTTTCTCAATTCTACATAGAAAATGTCTTATAACTGATTTTAAAAATACTTAACTAAGGAAATACGTAATTGCTTACTTGCTGACGCGTTTCAAAACATTCGTTCCTTTTACGAAGCTAACTTTCTACTGACGGCATCGGTGAGGTGTAAAGGCTCTGACAGGACTGGATTTATGACTGTAGAATGGGGTGGGTTGTTTTGGTTGAGTGTCATGTAATGGAAAAGACTGTTGGCTTCAAAGTGTGTGGGATCATTTAATACGTTTTCTTTATCTGTTGCGGAGTGTTTGTATATTTCATATTTTTCTAAGATTGTTAGTTTTTTACTTTGTTTTAATGTGGGTAGAACATTTAGATTAGTGTGTATGTCTGTGTGTGTGTGTTGGATGTTTTTAGGTGTTTTGCGTACCTGGATTTAGGGTTTGTTTGTTTTTTTTTGGGGGTAATGTGTTCTTCGTAGCATGTATAGCTACGAAGAACACATTAAATAGGTTTGGCAGATGTAATAGCTAGGACAATCGTTACAAGTTAATTTGTAAATACCTGAGAGTTTGTATTTGTCAGTTTCTTTTTGAAAAGGTTGTATGTGCTGTCTTAAAGTGATTGTTGTTTTGTAGGATATTTGGTAATGGAGTTTTTTGAATGTGGAGGCTATTTTGTGTGTGTTTTGGTTGTGGTAGGTGAGGGATATGTATTTGTTGTTTTTTGTGAGGTTTGTCTGTGTGGCCATTTGATGGTGTTTATGTTTAATTTTCTTGAGTATGTTGTCTATGAGTGTATGTTGGTAGCATTTAATTAAACATAAACACCATCAAACTGCCACGCAGACAAACCACACAAAAAACAACAAATACATATCTCTCACCTACCACAACAAAAACACACACAAAATAGCCTCCACATTCAAAAAACTACATTATTAAATATCCTACAAAACAACAAACACTTTAAGACAGCACATACAACCTTTTCAAAAAGAAACTGACAAATACAAACTCTCAGGAATTTACAAATTAACTTGTAACGATTGTCCCAGCTATTACATCGGCCAAACCGGCAGGTCATTCTATACGCGCTTCAAAGAACACATTACACCAAAAAAACAAACAAACCCTAAATCCAGCTACGCAAAACACCTAAAAAACATTCAACACACATCACCGACATACACACTAATCTAAATATTCTACAAACATTAAAACAAAGTAAAAAACTAACAACCTTAGAAAAATATGAAATATACAAACACTACACAGCAGATAAAGAAAACGTATTAAATGATCCCACACACTTTGAAGCCAACAGTCTTTTGCATTATCTGACACTCAACCAAAACAACCCACCCCATTCTACAGTCATAAATCCAGTCCCGTCAGAGTCTTTACACCTCACCGACGCCATCAGTAGAAAGTTAGCTTCGTAAAAGGAACGAATGTTTTGAAACGCGTCAGCAAGTAAGCAATTACGTATTCACTTGGTTAAGTATTTTTAAAATTAGTTTAATCAGTGAATTCAAGAGGGTTACATTAAGAAATTTCTTATATCCTTTTTTAGGGTATAGCTTCTATAACTCTCTCATCACACATCTTAAACTTGTATTAAAGAAAGTTAATTGATCTATTATTAAAAAAGTTACTAAATGTTCAAAGATCAAGTAAGATGAGGATAAATCACATCAACTCATGAAGGGGAATTGCAATCCCCTATTATTGAGAAATAATAAAAAGACGTAAGTGCTACTATAGGCAAATGTAAGATAGTAACACATGCACAAGTGTTTTAAATTAAAATTAGTATTTTTGTAGGGTGGATTTAGAATGAATTACCTTATCCTAAACACTTATCTTTATAGATCAAAAGTGTATGTGGTATTTTTATTAAAGAATATGTGCAGTTAGTACCTTTAGGTAGGTGAATTCCACAAATGAATAATCATCTTTGTGTTATATCCACTTGGGTTATAGGTATATTATACTTTTAAATTGCTTTGATGATTATTATTTTTTGTAAATGTGAATCTGTTGTTGGGAGGCTATATGACACATCTGCAGTCCTCTCCTTGTATAGTTTATAGTGAGTCTTCTTTGGTTGCCTTCTATCAGAGATTGGTCATCATACCTGCAATTTCTCTTCTTATGTAGCTCTAAACAGTTCTACAGAATGGATGTGATAGATATTCTAATGCCAGTACATGCTTTTTTGTGTATGCCATATTTGAAGTATCCTACAACAATATGTGTATGCTGATGTTCCAGTGTTACTGGTAGGCACACATTTAGATCTTTAATGAGTTATGAGATGTTATGAAATTTTAATTAGGGTTAGTTAATTATATGAGCACAGAGTAAAAGATTAACTAAAAAAAAATTATGATTGAATAAAAAACTAAAAATGTAGTAAATGAACAATGAAAAAATATTGCATTGATAAAGTAAGTATACTTATCTGGGTTAAATTTATTCCAACAACCAAAAACATTTTAACAATTATTCTCATTTCAAATCCAACAGGTCTTAAACTGAGCTATGCGTAAAGGACTGATATTGACAAAATTTATTATTATTTTGAAAATTCTTCTGTGGGCTTCAAAGGTTGGTGATTGAGATAACTGTCGACCCATCATGTTTCTGTAACTGTTAGAAAATTTATACATGGTTGACCATTGGCATTTTTTTTGCAAACAGTTTTGTGTTATTTGGTTAGTTGTTTTTGTTTTGCAATGTGTGTGTTTAATGTCCTATTTAGTGTTTATTGAGTGTTTATATAAAGTAGTTTTTTCATATAAGTTATTTGTGTAATTTTAGAGTAAACATTATTTATCAGCAACAAGCTCTAATGAGGAAGAGGTGTTGAGTTGGATTGTTGAGTTAAAAAGTACTCCAGAGAGTGATAGTTCTTCAGAACGTTCTACTCATGACTCAGGTACAGAACAATCAAAGAGTGAGGGAAACAATAGCTCACAGGACATTTAGATTAAATTATCAATAAGTAATATCAGAACAACATACAAAGGGATCTTTGCTTGTAAAGTATTGGATTAATAAATGGCAAATTCACAAATGTATTTGTCAACAGAAAATACCTAAACAAAACATTATTACAAATCTGGCCGGAATAAAACCCATTACCAAAGACTGTAATAAAATTCTATATTGTGCATATATTTTCTCTGAACAAACTGTAAATATGACAATGCAATTTACAAAATAACAATATGTAATAATACAATATCAATATTTAAAAAATCACTTACAACTTTTAAAAAAAATGTTTTAACTTGCCTATAGTAGCACTTACTTTTTTTGTTGAGGACGGCCGTTTCGGGAGATGTGTCCCTTTGTCAACTCAGACCGTAACTCTTGTGTTGTAACTATGAGTTACGGTCTGAGTTGACAAAGGGACACATCTCCCGAAACGACCGTCCTCAACAAAAAAAGTAAGTGCTACTATAGGCAAGTTAAAACATTTTTATAAAAAGTTGTAAGTGATTACTAGTAGCTCACGCGAAGATGGAATCAACAAATGATTTAAAAAGTATCGTCTTGTGCAAAATTATGAGTTTTGAGGAAAGATAAGCATTTTTCAGAGTCTTGTACATATCAAGAAAGCAGTAATGGCTCCAGTGGGTAGACCTGGACCTAGCCAACTTTTTTATATTTATTTGTTAAAATCCTTCTTAATTGTCATAATTTAAAAAGATAAATGATACACACAACACAAGAATAACACACAAATACAAAAATACATAACATTAATATATCACAACACATCACAAAAAATAGCTTCCTCATTCCGCAAAACTTATATACAAAATAGCCTTGAAAACATCAAACAAAACTAAAAACATCTACACAATACAAAAATACTCCAGAACAAACACCACAGGGCAGGAGTATACAAGATCACTTGTAACGACTGCCCCAGCTTCTACATAGAACAAACAGGGATAAACTTCACACACAATACAAGGAACATGTAACCCAAGTCATTCACATGCAGAACACACTACACAAAACCTCCAATAGACACTAATTTAAAAGTTCTTTACTACATCAAAATAGCAACAAACTAAACACAACAGAAAACTACGAGGTAAAAAACACCACAAAAACCATCCACAATAGATTTTAAATGTCAAAACACACTCACAATCTAATACTATATTTGAACACATATTGAACAACCACTCAAAGAACAATAACAGACCACCAACACCCCACAGAATCACGGTAATACAACACATCTGAGCAACAGTTTTGTCCATGACTCACAGCATTGAACAATGCAATGACCTAGTGTGAAACACGTCTGCTTAAAAATATCAGTAAGTAACAGTTTTTTGCCAAGTGATACCAATAGTAGTAAACAAACGTTAAATTCTTCTATATGATGACTCTCTCCCAATACAAAAAGGGTTCAACCTATGGTAAGTTGGATTAAAAATTAATTCAAAGTTTATATGTTGTTTTCTTTTTTATTGTTATTGTGTGGTATGTTAAAAGCTGTTTGAAGCAATATTTCAACCTATTATAAATCTATCAATATCGCTATTATTACACATCATATATCTTTAATACAACGGGAGGAGGTTGTAATTACTTAAGAGATGGCTCTGTATATTGCAACAATAATTTTTAGAAATACTTTTCAAGTTAATTTATATATCAATTTTATCTATTTGCCATAAATTTTCCAATTTTATTGGTTCCATGCATTTCTTTTGTAACATTAGCAAGATTTTTTACAGTTGTTTGACTACAATAATAAAACTAATTTGTATTTCCATTTACTTTACGTTTGTTCAGTTTTTCCTTATTATTTATACTAAACACTTTTAAATGTTTATAAACTTACTTTGTTTGTTGAGGACGGCCATTTCGGGAGATGTGACCCATTTTCAACTCAGACTGTAACTGATCTCAAGGTTTATGTAGGTTAAGGTGTTAGGGTGGGGGTAGGATATTATGGAGGTGTGGGTGTATTTTGTGTGTGTTAGGAGTTATGATGTCAAAAAGTGCGTGTGAGTTGTAATGTAATTGTGGTGTAGTTTGAAGTGTCTATATATTTCGTATTGTTTGGTTATTAAGCGTTGGTTGTTTCTGTGTTGTTCATAACGAATTTGTAGGTTAGATGTTATGTCTATGTAGTCATGTTTTGTGGAGTTGAGATCATCGGCGAAGTTTGATTGGTAGTTATTGTTTGTTAGAGCTTTTATATGTTCTTGGTAACGTATGTAGAAGGACCTTCCTGTCTGGCCTATGTAGAAACTGGAGCACGAACTACAAGCTAGTTTGTAAACTCCAGTGATGTTGTAAATGTCAATGATTTTGTTGTTGGGTTTAAATTGTTTATTGAGAGTGTTGTGTGTGGAATAAGCTATTTTGTAGTTATATTTTCGTAGTGTGTTGGTTAGATTGAGGGTTTTGGATGATTTGTATGGTATTGATAGATATTTTATGGGATTGTCCTGTTATGTGTTTGTATTGTTGTTATTAGGTTGCTTTTTTAGGTGGTTGTATAATTTGTCAATCATTGTTGGGTTGTATCCGTTAGTTTTTACTATATATTTTATGGTGTTTAACTCCTGGTAGTGTTCTTCTTTGTGTAACGGTGTTTTAAGCAGGCGATATATCATGGTGTTGTAAGCAGCTAGTTTATGTTGGTGTGGGTGGTTTGAGGAACTGTGTATGGTCGTATTAGTACTAGTGGGTTTTCGTTATATGTTGAATTTATGTGTTTGTTCATTTAATTGTAAGGTCTAGGAAGTTGAGAGATTTTTCTTGTTCTGTTTCGATGGTGTATGTTAGTTTTGGGTGTATGGAATTAAGGTGTTTTAGAAATATGTGTGTTCTGTGTATGTTACCTTTATATAATGTTATGATGTTGTGTCTGTACCAGTAAATTATGTAATCTGAGTATTTATTGTTGTGTAAAATGTGGTTTTGTTCAATATGGTGTATGAATATTTCTGCTAAGATGCTAGCTATGGGGGAGCCCATAGGTAGGCCATCTTTTTGGTTGTAGAATGTGTTATTGTAGGTGAAGTAATTTTGAGATGTGATTAATTTTGTGAGGTGGATGATTTCGTCAATGTGTGTATGTGGTGTATTTGTGTCTATTAGCATGTTTTTGAGGATGTTGATGGTTTCTGGAATGGGGATGTTTGTATATAGATTTGATATATCAAAAGAGACTAAAGTGGAATTGTGTGGGATATTTACGTTTTTTATTTTGTCAATTAGATGTAGGCTATTTTTTATGCTACTATGATTATTAAATTTTATTTGGTTTCGGATAGTTTTGTCAAGGAATTTGGCTAGAAAATGAGAAGGGGCGCTTGTATGGTTGATTAGTGGACGTATTGGGAAGTCTGTTTTGTGAAGTTTGGGCAGGGTGTTTTGTTTAGGGGCTATTGGTTTTATTTGTTTTAGGTGCTTTTTGGTGTAGTGTGGGACTATAAGTATTGTTTTGTAGATTGCTTTTTTGATTTGAGCATTGTATTTTGTTGTTGGGTACAACACCACTAAGGTCTGAGTTGAAAATGGGACACATCTCCCGAAACGGCCGTCCTCAACAAACAAAGTAAGTGCTACTATAGGCAGATTTATAAACATTCAAAAGTGTTTAGTGATAACTAGTAGCTCACATGAAGATGGAATCAACAAGTATTATTATTTATACTTGCTTTATTATTTTGAATATGTTTTCTTTAACAACAACCTCTTCAAGGATAAGCTTTCGACATTGACCTTATACATGTACAAAATAGTTCAATGATATCTGATTGTTGTTATGAAATTCAGTAAAAAAACTTATTTTAAAATTAAAATTTTATAAAATACATTATAGGTGAACATTTTTTTTTGTAAGAAAAAAGTAGCCTGATTATGTGGAAGGGAAGAATACACATACTCAATTAAAAATTCACAAACTCATCATTTGCTAACTAGAAAGAAGCCGCCCATATAACAAAAATAGGCCTCAGTTAAAAAAACAGCAACCATGGCTTAGAAATTCTCCACAGGTACAAAACACCAAACATATATATTTTAAATTAAGAAACTTAAAGAGCTTATATAAAGCACATACATCATTTGTCCACCTAATATTTCACCTCATTTGTTGTTGAAAAACTGATGGCACTCAGCTCAGCATTGAATCCTTAGAATCGACCTAAACATTATGCCTTAGTAGCCAATAAAAAAACTATTGCTTGGTGCTTCACTAAGTCTTTTAAAAATTTACTTTATTAAAAGTCTACGAGTCCTATAGTTTTAATCTATGATGAACAGATTTAATTTTGCACCAAAATCTTAAAACAAAAAATAAGATCTACTGTTAAAAAACTGAATATCATATTAAATATTTCTCCTCCAAATATTTTAAATCTGGACTACTATAGGGAAGTGTAACATACGAACAAATTTGCAAATGTTTTTAATGTTGGAAGATGGAATCAAATAATACTTATTTCAATTTTGTATAGTTAAAATAATTTTTAGTTATTATAAAACAAAAAGTTTTGTAAATCATATGTGTATTATTTATTACATCAAATTAAAAATAGAAACATATGGTTTGTTTACTATTATTTTTTGTGAAAGTGAGAAGGAGGAGATGAGAATCACTTACCATGGGAAATGAGAATGGAATGCATAGGATTTAAGTCGTCTGAATTGAAATGTGAATGATTATTATAGATTTATAAATTATAATTTAGAGAACTTTATATTTGATTTCTTATCATTTATAATGTTTTGTTAATATTTTTAGACTTCATACTGGAATTGTTTCTATTACCTACTATAGTAAATTTTTTTACAATGTTATATAGACTATTATAATTTTTATTGTATGTTTGAACTCAGAGAGTAGAGTATTAGATCCATCTTAATTTTGACCTATAAATAATTATATATTAAAAAATCCATGGAATTCTGTATTAAGAAAAACTTTACTAAACTAATATACTATCTATTTAAATAGATGTTATAATAGTTCAACATTTACTTCATAGATAGTGCTAAAGTGCAGAATGAGAAACAGGTACACTTCACAATAAGAATCACAGAGGGAATTTTTACTTTTGTAATTCATTTTTACAATTCTTTTTTTTTAAAAAACTTTAATGCACGAACAATGTTACTTCTGTATATAACAAGCAGATTTTATAGCTTGTTTATTTTACAAAATATATGTCAAATGTACGAATAGTGTTTAAATTGTAATTTTGACAAAGTTTTACTTAACAAAGTCACTTTGGCATTATTGTTTTGAAATACAACTTTAAAAAATATATGTTATTAATATTTTTAATAATAAGGTATTTTGAAGTACAGTATATATCTGGTTTTAAAAATATGATTAAATTTTGTGTACACCGCACGCTGTTTAACAATTAGAGGGAAATTACACGTTACAAGGGACAGCTGTAGTTGCATCACTGCTTGTAGAGATGTAACAACACTAGAGCGTGATTAACTTCAGTTGCCTAGGTAATGTGACTTGTATTATTGTGCAGAGTTGCGGGAGTTTTTTGTACATACATAACTCGGTTATTTGTTTGTCAAGTTTGTTAAGAGTTTATTATTATTGTCATTAGAATCAAGTTTGCTGAACAGCGTTCAGTTTTAAGGACGTACTTTCTTGTTTATGAAGTCTGTGTAAGTTCAATATAACCTGTTGCCTAACAAAGCTTTGTTTATGATCAACACATATTTAAATATTAGCTTCTGGCATAAAATAGTGTTGAATTTTATTTGTATTTTAAGTTCATGTTTTTTATAAGTTGGTGGACTTTTTATCGTGGTTTTGTGTTTTTTTTCTGTTAAAACGGTTTTTCTAAATTGTTGTTAAGTTTGTAGTTTGTGCATTTAAAATTCTATTCGTGAAAAAGACAGTTTAACCTAATAAAGGATTATTGGAGGAAACACTATTGTCAACAACAAATATCAGGTAAGCTGCTATTATACAAAATGCACTTTTATTGTTACTTCGCGAAAAAAGCTTAGGCGATAAAGACATAAATAAATAAACTGTAGTGATTTAAATGAAATCTATTTATAAGATTAAACTTTTAAAAATAAAAAAAATTATAATAAGTTTTAAATATTGAAAGCCTATTTAGATTTGCACACATGTATATTGTTTTTTTATTATTATTATTTACTTATGATTTTTTATTCTTCCTTCTTTCTCTACAATTTGCATTTTTTCTTTATTTTTGCTTGACATTTATTTCTGCATTTAATAATATGCTATATTTAGTTTTTATTACTAAATATGCTTTTTTAATTCAAAATATCTGGACTGTAAGCAATTTGCAAAAACGTCTGGGACCAAGGCTTCTAATATCACTATTCAAAGAGAGATTTACAGTTTGTCACTCTCCAAAGTAAACTTAGTAATAAAGAAAAATAATTGAAAAGCGAATCATTAATTTAATCTGTTTCTTCATTGTTTTTCTTAAAAGAAAAACTTTTTACAAGTGTTACAATAGTTTGAATTTGTCTTTTGTTGTAATTTACCAGCTGGGCTTTATTATTATTAATATAAGTTTGTAACAATCTGCAGTTCTTGTGTTTATGCTTACATTTTATAATTATTTATAGTTTGCTATTAAAATGCTCATTTTAAAAAAGTTTTTTTATGTCAAACTAATAATTTTAAAATTTTAATAATATTTTCAAAATTTGTATGTAGCTTCAAAGATTTTGAGTTTGTAGCTCAAATTTTTAGCTGAAAGATACCAATTTAGTTGATTGGCAGACATGTCCAACAAAGAACTGTTTTATTTGCCCAGAAATAGGCTTATGAAGTATATAATTTCAAGACATATTTTACAACAGAATTAAGTATCTATAGTTTTAATTTGATTAAAATCATATCTCTCGTTACAGTCAGTGTTTGTGATCTATAATGCTATTTAATAATACATCTAAAACACACACAGACACTAAGGATAAATAAATTTATTAGGTCAAATATTTTTCAATAACTAAATCGTATTCATTAGTGTTTTAAACTGTACTTTAGAACGAGTAAAATAATAAATGTAACAGGTAAAATAAATTTACCTGTAAAGTATATGTATTTATTATGAATGTGTGCTAGTTTTTATTAATTAATTACTTAGAGGTACAAATCAAACCAATATAATGTTACTTTCAGTACCTCCATGAGTTTTTATCTTTTATAAATTGATTACCTCTGTTACAAAATAAATCAATGTCATTTGTTTGAAGGCTATGTTGTGTTAGGTGTAATCTTGATTTGCAAGCACTTTTTTATAAGTTACCTCATTAACCTATAAAGACAACAGTTTACTGTTGTTCTAAAGGCCTAATCATAAAAGTGTAACTATGTATCCCTTGTTAAACAAATTGGTAGTTCCAGATGTAGATTGAATATTAGCCGTTACAAATACTATATAATTTTGTTTTCAAATAGTTAAACTTTAAAATTCAAAATATTGCTTTTATAGGTTTTGCTTATACATTTAATCATATTTTGCCATCTTAGATATTAATATATAATAATTAACATTGTCTAATAATATATAAAATTCTTATGTATTTTATCAAGTACATACACAAGGAATTAAAATATTAGTTATTTTTTATAAAATAGTTTTCCGAATTTTAACAATATTATAAATTATCTTTTGTAATTTAAGTACTAAGAAAAGAACTTGTACCTGATGTGCTAAATGGCGGCTGGGATGTCACTTATAATGTGACAGATTGTTAGATTTCAATTTCAGTTCAGCTAGCTAAAAGCTTTAGTTTAATATAATGTAAAATATTAGGATTGCCATCTTGTAATGATGGATAACTTTAAAGCCTTTCATGAATCTAAATAATAATTTCTGTAAATGGAAAATGTTTAGATAAGAGGAAGAGATAGAGAACAAGTGTATAGAGATAACAATACGTTCCTTTAGAATTATGTACGGTGTTGTATTTTAAAATCGTTTTTGAAATTTTTTTAAAAATTAAACTAAAGTTGGAATTGTTAAATAAAAATTCGGATGATGCTTGAGTCAAAGAAACGTGATTTATTATTCTTTGACTCAAGCATCAACGTAGTTTTTATGTAACAAAATTTTGTGAGTACACCTCGTCATAAAGTAGGAATTAATTTATAATCTACCTGTTCAAATATTTGTTATGGAATTGGTTATTTATTTATTATTATTATTATTTTTCTGTGTGACATTTCATCTATGCCAAAATTATTTTAGCTGATATCGATATTTCTAAAACCACGTTTTTTAAAGGCACATTTCGGAATTAAGGTACATATAGGCCTAACTTTCGCTATAGCATAGCTTAAAAAGCCTTTCCATTCCAAATCGCGAGGGAAATCATCTCTCAAATTTCTAACTGACTGTTCAGATACAAAGGGTTGCACCCCCTGCTGGTCAATCGGGATTTCCTCATATATTTTCTAGATTAGTCTGTCCTTCATATGCAGCATATTCGTTTTTTAATTAACTACGTTTTTTTGCCATTCTTTAATCAATAACCTTGGTGAGTTTCTTTAATGGGTTTTTTAAATTTTAACCATTATACAACAGTAGATTTAATATTGATGAAATTGCTGAAATTATTGTACTAATTTAAAAGCTATTTGTAATGATTAAAAAAACCAAAGAAATATAGCCTAAACGTTAAGCTGAAATGTTTTTATTTAAAAACAATATTTACTTTCACTTCCAAGGGTTTATTTGTAAAAATTATCAAAAACTTATTAATTTTCGTATTAGGAGAGGGTTAAAACATGTCAGTTGTTGAAACATGTTGTGTCAAGACAAGAACAAGATTGGAAGTTTATGACAGCCCAGACCACTTTTGAAATTTTAATTTCGTTAAAAAAGTTCAAGTAGTTAATTCGCTAGAAGCGCCCGCAGGATACGGCCTTGTTTGAATTTATAGTTAATGGTTACGTTTTAAAACCGGGTGGACTTCAAATCAGAGTAACATATGTTCCAAATTTTAGCCTATAAAAGCAGTTTTTTTTATATAATGGTTTAAATACAACTGAACCGTCACAAATTCTTACCTTATGATTTATCGAACTCGCTTGATTGAAGATGCAAATTTGTAATGTATGTTCTTAGGATATAAGTTTTATTTTTTAATGCAGTTACGTTTTATGGTATTTTCAAGATTTATGTAAAACATTTCTTATTTGCAAAACCTTTACCTATTGAGACATATCGAGTAGATTTAACTGTCAATAGTTTTTCAAACTTTTCAATAAGAACGATAGCTATGCCAAATATTGAATTTAGTCATAAAATAATTTGATTTTAAACGATCAGTTTTTGTAGAAGTTTGATCACGTCTAGAATTTTTTCAAAATTGTAGCGGGTAGACACTGTTTTTCAACCCTGTTGAAGGCAGGTCTACTTTAGTAAGTGCCTCTGGCTACGGGATGCTATAGTTTCACCCCTACCCTTATTCTTAGAACCGTTTGATATTTATGTACTTTCTTTAATCCTAAGAAATACCCATCTCTTTAAAGGTTATATATGGAGTAGACAAATCATTCTAACCCCGATAGAGAGTAGCTTTACCTAAAGCACGGAATCTTGCACATTTGAAGAGAGTCCATCCAGAATCCCCCAAAAGAATTTTACATCCCTAACTTATCTAACGTATATTCACAATATTTTCCTATCCTTTATAGTCAATTATTAATTGTACTGGATAATTGCCTTAGAAGTACAAAATTATGCGGTTTGTAAAGCTGAACGCAGTACGTTTCATAATACTAACGCTTTTACTGAATAACTTTGCTAAATATCGTAACAACTTTGTTTTAACCAAAGTCTACCATTTTATCTAGTGACGTAAGTGTAATCGATTTGAATTCGTGGCCTTTCTTGGACTATAACTGGCTTCGGATTACGCTGTCGTCTATTTTTGTAGACTTATTGGATAATCTTGGTCATTAAAATTTTACGTCCCTACGTCACTGCTGAAGTTTTCCCGTAAGCCTGCGTCGCGATGCTGGAATAAGCAGAGAGTTGAACGACTCCTCTCTAAACAGACAAACCCTGACTGTACGTCTAGAATTGCAGTCGCTAGTTTATAAAAATAACGTCTAAATATACTGAAATTATTGTTGTATTGGTCTTTTTTATGAGTGCTTACAAGTAGCCTACAGGAGAATAATATGTTTTGTGGCGTATTACTTGCCAACAAAACGTCTTTCTTTATAAAATAGGCGATGATAACCTTGATAGGTTTTTCGCCTGAAAAAAAAAGAAAAAAAAACGTTTTAAAATATTTAGAGACTTTAACGATAGAGTAGAATGTTCTTGATTAGATTTCGTGGTTCATAAAATTCGGCAAACCTTCTATAGGAATAAGTGTGTAGACTAACAAGAATTTAAATTTTAAGTATATTTTCTAAAAGATAATGAGACAGAAAGTTTTCGACCCTGCTTGACTGTCACCTTCAGTCTCCGAGCTGTCGTCTACTTCAATTTTCGACATGCTGAACGGCGCTGAACTGATGCTGAACGGCGAGTGCAGTAAATACAATTCTGTCTCATTGATTTTTAACAAATTTACTTGCTGTAAATAAATTCTGCTGTTTAAAAAATAAATGTTTAACCTCATTAAAAAACTTGGAACATCAATAAATAACTTTAAGCGATATAAAACGTTAATATTCATCAGATTAAAATTTTTAAAAAATAAGTTAAAGTTTTGCCCACAGTAGACGCCTAGACATGATTTTACACAGGCAAATTATTTAAAAATTTTTTTTTCATTTTAAACATTTTACCACATTTTCCTGCTTATTTACTACGATAGTTTTTCGATATTTAATGATAGGTGATAGGGCCTATTTACTCTTTATTACTAGATGTAAAAATGGCTTGTTTCTTTTTTTTAAAATAATTTCTAACAATTTAAAATCTAAAAATTTTAAATAAAAAAAAAGATTCATTTGTTTTTTGTTCAAACCACTGTTTTTTATTTTTTATTATTTATATTCTCATGAATTTTTCATTTTTACTAGTTAATTTTAAATAGTAGAGTAATAAAACAAATTCTATGTGAGGGGCTTAGGTCCAAACTAATTTGGATTTTGAAGTTTTAAATAACGTATTTTATAATAGATAACAAATATTTACGTTATCGGGGATATCCCGATTTTTACGTATGCCGCTCTAATACGTTATAAACAAACAAGTTGCAAACCATAAATATGGTTATAACTTCCATTTGTTATCGCCATAGGGACAACCTCGTTTTAGAAACACACTCCTATGTAAAGTAATTCTTCAAGGACTATAGCCAGATTGTATGCTGCGCATCTCTGTATAGGCGAATAAATATATAGTTACGAAGTGTTCGGTTGGGATAGGTTTGGTAATCAATAAAGAGAAATCATTAATTTTTCTAACGTCAACAAACGATCCATAAATGAAGTAGTCTCTGTGGATTGCCATGGGTGGGTTGTGTTATGAAGATTTGCAACCTTGTTATGTGTATTTTTTTATTGTACGTTGTAACGTGAATTTTTTTAATAACTATACTGCAAATAGTAAGAATATATTTAGATCTGGTTATAAAAGAAAGAAAAATACTATAGAGTTAAGTGAAGGCTTGGTTCATTCGATCGTTGGGTAAACAATCGATTATTTTGTACAACCAAATTTAACCTTTGTATACTTTGTTGGCATATTGTAAAATTGGTAGTAATATGGAACACAATAGCCCTGTATTTAGTAAATAAATATTCGCTTTACACGGACTTACGTGTATTTGTGCTTTGAGCTTTTTGTTCGAATTTTTTCACTATCTTCACCGCTATTCAGGTTTTTTCTAAAAAACCCTTTTTCTGTTTAGAATGTCTTTTCATATAACATACGGGAAAATGAACGAAATCGGGACTGAACCAATACTTGTCACGTTTTACCGAGAATTGAATTAACTTCGTATTGAAAGTAATGATATCAGCTACATCATTGATAGAAACACGGCGAACAATTGCGGCAATTTGTTCGGGTGAGAATGTTGGATACCTGAGGAGGACATATTCCGCTACGGTACAATTTCAGATACACGGATAAAATTTGAATTATAAAGCAATTTACTGAAAAAAAAATTTAATTGAAATGGAAGCTATAAAAACTTTTGATACGACTTGTATTATATATATATATATATATATATATATATATATATATATATTCTTCATTAATTGTATCATTAATTGTAATTCTTAAATAACAAGTGGGGTCAGAAAAAATAGTATAAATATACTAAAGGGGCAACAAGATGTCATTATTTATTTATTATTTTCTAGTCCATTAATTAATTTGAATAAGTTGTAAAGGCAGAGAAAAATTTGTTAAAACAGACAGAATTAAGGTGAAGATATAAACACCTCCTGGTCGGCAAAATAGGGATTGTGGCCTCCCAATTTTCCAGTCTTTTTTTCAATCGTTTCTTTTCTTTTCATAGACGTAAGATTCAGATGACTATTTAAAGGCTTTAATTAATGCTTATTAATAAACTTTAATATGTATTCAGAATTAAATTTTATTAAATATTTTCTACCCATTCGTTAAAGTCTCTTAATTAAATCCATGTAAAGTAGACAAAATATTAGGTATTTCAAAACCTTGTTGAAAGTAATGTTCTATGCTTGGAATAAATCAGTTGTATCTTACAAATTAATGTATATCAAATATTGCAAATCTATATCAATTATTGTGTCTGTTGACTTAGAAAGCTAATCTTCGCGAATGCGACTCAGTTCTAGGGAGGCATTAAAATCTTCTTTCTTCCAGGCTAGAGAAGTTGTAATGTCTGTTGAAGCCTGCGAATGTAGGTAATAATAAACAGGTGTGTGACTTTGCCAACGAGAGCAATGCGTCTTAGCCACTCCCTCTACAGTAAAAGGGGACTTTCATTTCGCCTGTTATTCTATTCTTATGACGATCCGTATTATTTATAGACGATTATAGTATTATAATTCAATCTCTCTTTAGTAACACGAAAAATGTCCAAAGAATGTAACCTAGCATACGCCTTCTGCTGCTGAAAAGGGGTAGTCATTTCTGCAGTTTCCCTGCTTGGATCTAGTAAGCTATCCTGCCCTCGCGATGTTATAATTTACCGTTATTGAGACGACCAGTGGATCATTGTGTCTTCCCTTTGACCCATCTAATTCCTTTTGCTTTTTCTTATTCTTATAATGGATTGTAATGGGTAGACATCTGTTTATGACCCCGATAGAAAGTAAGTCCACTTCAGATATAGGACCTTTCAAATGTGACGCGATACACGTGTGATTCATATATCGTTATGTTGTTTACCAATAGTTTTAAGTAACATCATAATTCTACATTTACAATCCTTTCTTATCACTTGTGGGCAGGAGCGGATCTAGAAAAATATTTTGGGGAGGGCTGGTGTGAGGGGAACAGTTAAAGGCCTGCCATGTGATATTACACACGCATTATTAACCCCATTTACCATATACAGTAAACTCCCGATTATCCGTGGAATAGGGTGGCCCGGCAACGCCGGATAACTTATTCCCCGGATAATCCGCTATGAACAAAGAATACCCAAAACGATCGATTATTACACCATAAGTTACACAAATAATGACCCCGGTTAATGCAATTCACAAATAATCTTCCGAGGACAAAATAAATACAGAAAATAATTTAAAATGTCGATGTATTCGTTCGTTTACGGATTATAACATGCACATTTATATGTCTAACTATTTACAATACGTACACAAGTATATGTCAAAAATAAGTATGTATGTACATATGTAATTTCCTTTACACATAATACTTTCACTTTTTAACAAAACAATCTATCACTTTCGTTGTTTTTTTGTGAGCATTGATTTAGCTTTAATGTGCGATCTCAGTTTTGTCCATTTTGTCGCACAGTGTCACTTGTGTCACAAAGCCATAAAGATCGATAATGTATATGACAGACATGGATAATGCATATGTCACGTCCTAGACTATTTATAGCCGAGATTAGCTGACATTTGTTTACAATCTTATAATACACATTAGGTTTTTCGGGCGTCCAAGCATTTTATCATTGTCTCTTATATACAGTAGTCTGCTCGCCCCTTTTATTTCGCTGGCCCGCGTCGGGATGCTTCCCTTTTAATGTAAAAATTAGTACGTACATATTTACATATCTATTCCCTTCATCTTAACTTCTATTATGCCTTATATGTATTTACGTCGTAATTCACCGTTTGGAAATTTAAACACGTGAATCTGATTGGAATAAAAATTGGATATTTGTAAAACAATAGCAGACACAGGATAATCCGCAAACCGGTTAATCCGCCCACGGATAATCAGGAGTTTACTGTATTTACAATGTAAACCACTTATTACATTGTGGGTGGGTGTATTTATTAATGATTATAGTATGGTATTATAGTGATTAATATGGGTAAGTAAACATATCCTACTAATTAGTAAGTGGATTTATATTGGGAACGGACGCACACATCGGAAATGGCAGATTTTATTTTATATTTATAGGGTTATTTTATAGTTTATACATTTTCACTTTTACATATTTTGGGAGGGGCTTGAGCCCCAAAGCCCTCCCCTTAAATCCGCCATTCCTTGTGGGTGCTATAGTTGTACTGTCTGTTCGTCTTTAAGTTATAAAAAAACCTTCCTCTGTGGACGATTATTTTAATTACAAAGTAATGTAATTTTAGGATTGTACATGAGAAAATTCGGGACAACAGCGTCGGCTTGAAAACTTTATACCGCCAGTAAGTAGATCTATTGTCTATTGTTCTATAAGAGAACAAATTATTCTTAGATTAACATTTCCCATTCAGGCATCCCACTTCTGATCTCTAAAAGGTATTGAAAATTTTATACTTTCATGTTCGAAATACATTAATCAAAACTGCCGTCCTCAAGCAGTATTTACAATTCAACAAGTAGTTTT
Organism: Prosapia bicincta; assembly: GCA_036971475.1. NCBI lineage: Eukaryota > Metazoa > Arthropoda > Insecta > Hemiptera > Cercopidae > Prosapia > Prosapia bicincta. Next base: position 106,911,277 of record JBAIZL010000004.1, read on the forward strand.
TGTTCGTTTTTCTTGTGTTTTCTAACCTTTAGTTAATCGCTAGATTAACAGCCCACTTGCAATGCAATCGACGCCTCTTTCTACAAATTTGAACCAGTTATTAACTTTTAAGATCAGTTGCTCCACTTCTTTCAATACTAATTAAAAGATAAAAATTAAGCTAACAAATATTCCAATTAGAATATCAAGTGCATTTATTACTTGCCCACAAGCAACAATAGCACGGCACCCAGTTGGATAAATTTATAACTATTGGTTCATTAGTTGTTTGATGCGGGACTGTCACTGTGACACGACAATAGTAACCGATTAAATGTTCACCGACTTGCTCATGAATAGTTTCTAAATTAACCCAAGGCCGGTCCTCGCCGCCAAGTTTCCCGTATCTGTTGTCCACATTTACACGTGACACACACAAGTTTTCTTTAACTGTAACTCCTGAGTAACAGAAGATGAAGAGGTTTAAATCTTTCTCATGGTTATTGTGACGGTAAAGTTGCTATGACGTGAGCCGTATAAGCGTCTTGTATAAGTTATTTTATATTACTTTGTGCGTTAAGTAAAATCGTATAAACCACTTTTATAAATCTGCCCACTCGATGTAATTTACTACTATTCCCAATAGCATGAGGTCATTATGCCCTTTTCTTTCATATGAGAGTGTAATGGGTATACCTCTTTATGAGAGCAATAGAGGATTGGCCAAATTCAGGTCCTCTCTTCACGTAATGCCATCATTCCCCTTATATCCTTCACCAGGAGACTTATATGCCTATCTTTATGCTATCTATATTCCCAATCTGTATATATATACATACATACACACACACACACACACACACACACACACACACACACACACACACACACACACACACACACACACACACACACACACACACACACACACACACACACACACACACATATATATATATATATATATATATATATATATATATATATATATAAAATACGTTTTCTTGTTTAATAATTTAAAACAACATAGGTTATTCAAATACAAGAATATTTATTATTTTATATCCAAAGCTTTTCGTTGGCAAACAGTACCAACATCATCAGGAATGAAAATTACAATAATCATGATTGTAATTTTCATTCCTGATGATGTTGGTACTGTTTGCCAACGAAAAGCTTTGGATATAAAATAATAAATATTCTTGTATTTGAATAACCTATGTTGTTTTAATATATATATATATATATATATATATATATATATATATATATATATATATATATGACTGTGTGTGTGTGTATGTATGTATATATATAACTCGTAGATGAAAAATTACGCCATTCTGGTTGATAACCTTAAAAGAATAAAAAGATCTTATATAAATTATTTTAAATAGCTTTATGAACTAGGTGAACGCTATAAACGTCTTATATAATCTAATTTATACTATAAAAAGAAAAGAATTTTCTTCAAGGTTTATAAACATAGAGCATAGGGGAAACCGATTAAAGATGGCTGAATCATAAGCACCAGGTATTGACTTGGAAAATTACATTTTCACAGACGATCATGAAAGGTGCCTGAATCATAAGCACCAGGTATTAACTGAGAAAATTACATTTTCACAGACGATCATGAAAGGCGCTTGAATCATAACCACCAGGTATTTACTGAGACAACTACATTTTCACACACGATCATGAAAATGCCTGATTAATAAGCACCAGGTATTGACTGAGAAAATTACATTTTCACACACGATCATGAAAATGCCTGATTAATAAGCACCAGGTATTGACTTGGAAAATTACATTTTCACAGACGATCATGAAAGGTGCCTGAATCATAAGCACCAGGTATTAACTGAGAAAATTACATTTTCACAGACGATCATGAAAGGCGCTTGAATCATAACCACCAGGTATTTACTGAGAAAACTACATTTTCACACACGATCATGAAAATGCCTGATTAATAAGCACCATACATTGACTGAGACAATTACATTTTTACAGACGATCCAGATAATCAATTATTATTTAGTACATGCCTATGAATTAAATAAATAACAAATTTCATTGTCTGTGTTCAAAACTTTGGTTTTACTCCAGGGGAATGTAAATGCCGGGAAAATTATATTGATTATTCATAAAAAAAGCTTCAAGGAAATTTAAAGATTACGCTTTAGGGAAACGTCACGGCCATTGTCTGCGTCATCGCTCTTTTATGTCATCTTAAAATATTTAGTAAAATTTAATACTTTTTGTTTTTTTTTTACTCAACTCTTTTCTTTTAAACGTTTTTGCTGCTTATTACCACTCTTTTCTCTTATCTTGCTGCTTCTTAGTTATAACCTTTCTTTTTCATTGTTATAAAAATTGCACTTTTCTATATTTTTTTAACTGTCGCTTATTTTAGTTTTAGTTGTATGCTGCAATTTGTTATGGGCGATAATAACCTCCTCTGCTAATATATAAAAACGTAAACTCATAGTGATGTCGATAGAGACTTTGTGTACTTTAGTTATGTATAATGTATTGAAGTATGATATATTTATTTCGCAGGTAGAGGTATGTTTGACTAATCCTTCCTACATTTACCTTTCCTATCCTCATATGTTTACAAAAAATACAATTTTATCGTAAGGTTTTCATCAGGCTATGGTATTATGTAAAAGTCATTCACAAAAAAATAATATTGAAAAAAATATATTAAATTTATTGTAAAATTGTAGCAAGTACAAAAAACAGTTTTAAAAATATAATTTATTCCAAAGATAACATGAAACTAAAATAATGTAAATAGTTTTAAGTGAAATAAAAGTAGTTTATTTTTGTGTAAAAGCCAAGTGTAACAAACATATTTTTCTAACGGAATAATACACCTTTGATTGACATAAAACCTTTCAGAATGTTAACAATAGGATAGGAACATAGTTTTCACATTAATTAAAACCTTTGTTCGTAATTTAATTCTTGGTTAATCAACTGTTCAACCAATCAGCTTACAAATAGTTTTAAAAAAATCTATCTACATTTCACGCAATTTATATTACCATTATTTAAGGCCTTGCGGCTTCACTGACGTAAGATCATTTTGCTTTCTGTTACAAAAATCATGAATAGGTTAGTATAATTGAATAGTAGGTGCCAATGCCTGTGCACTGGTTATGCAAGATGTGTGACGTCGCCACCGTCTGTGCGCTGTAACGGGACACCGGTTAAGGACACTTCCTTGCTCGCCGTGTCCTCTATTCCACTGCCTTAATTATGTTTACTTAAATGTGAACACACCGTTAGTCGCTTTATGAGAATCCAAAGCTTTATTAATTACGTGCGAAAAGTAGAATTTGTCGGTGGTTCAAGTTGGTAAAATAAAGTAAAACAAATTTTGAGGTATAAAAAACATATTTTATCAGGAATTGTAGTAGAAGAAATAATCTTGGGAATGTAGACATATAAAAAATATCTTAATTGTGAAAAAAACTAAGGATAAGTTAATTCAATTAAGGAAGGTTTAGAATGAGAGAATGAAATTTCGTCAGTGAAAAAATGAAGAATAAGTAATTAAATTAAGGAAGGTTTAAAATGGGAGAATGAAATTTTATCAGTGAAAAAAGTGAAGGATAAGAAATTAAATTAAGGAAGGTTTAGAATGAAATTTTATCAGTGAAGAAAGTAATTAAATTAAGGAAGGTTTAGAATGAGAGAATGAAATTTTATCATTTTATCCAGAACTGTTTAAATTTATAGTGGCCAGGTTTAGAGACTTTATAAACAATAGGCGTTCCTTATTTTACAAACTAGTTCTTCCACTACAAGAATATAGTCTTTTCCTGGGTTTCTGTAGTTCTTACAACAATTTGCTGAATCCCGGGTACCTCCTAGACACCTTTCTCCACCCAAGTCGAGGGGAAGTCTACCTCAGTTACTCTGCCCTCTCATTGCCATGATTGCTCCCCCCTATTTCCAGTACCAGGGGATCATAATACCCTATCCTTAGTCGTACCTTATTCCATCTAACCTTGATTATCCTTTTTCTATTAAGGTGGTGTAATATGCATTTATTTATGGCCTCAGTAGAGAGTGAACTACTTCGTTTACGCAGCGCCGCTCACATAATGTTCTAGTAATGTCCTGCGAGTAGGGTTCTAATACCCTATCCTCAGTCGTACCTTATTCCATCTACCCCTGCTTATCCTTTTTTTCTTAAGGTGGTGTAATATGCATTTATTTATGGCCTCAGTAGAGAGTGAACTACTTCGTTTACGCAGCGCCGCTCACATAATGTTCTTGTAATGTCCTGCGATCAGGGTTCTAATACCCTATCCTCAGTCGTACCTTATTCCATCTACCCCTGCTTATCCTTTTTTTCTTAAGGTGGTGTAATATGCATTTCTTTATGGCCTCAGTAGAGAGTGAACTACTTCGTTTACGCAGCGCCGCTCACATAATGTTCTTGTAATGTCCTGCGAGTAGGGTTCTAATACCCTATCCTCAGTCGTACCTTATTCCATCTACCCCTGCTTATCCTTTTTTTCTTAAGGTGGTGTAATATGCATTTCTTTATGGCCTCAGTAGAGAGTGAACTACTTCGTTTACGCAGTGCCGCTCACATAATGTTCTTGTAATGTCCTGCGATCAGGGTTCTAATACCCTATCCTCAGTCGTACCTTATTCCATCTACCCCTGCTTATCCTTTTTTTCTTAAGGTGGTGTAATATGCATTTCTTTATGGCCTCAGTAGAGAGTGAACTACTTCGTTTACGCAGCGCCGCTCACATAATGTTCTTGTAATGTCCTGCGATCAGGGCTCTAATACCCTATCCTCAGTCGTACCTTATTCCATCCACCCCTGCTTATCCTTTTTTTCTTAAGGTGGTGTAATATGCATTTCTTTATGGCCTCAGTAGAGAGTGAACTACTTCGTTTACGCAGCGCCGCTCACATAATGTTCTTGTAATGTCCTGCGATCAGGGTTCTAATACCCTATCCTCAGTCGTACCTTATTCCATCTACCCCTGCTTATCCTTTTTTCTTAAGGTGGTGTAATATGCATTTCTTTATGGCCTCAGTAGAGAGTGAACTACTTCGTTTACGCAGCGCCGCTCACATAATGTTCTTGTAATGTCCTGCGATCAGGGTTCTAATACCCTATCCTCAGTCGTACCTTATTCCATCTACCCCTGCTTATAATTTTTTTCTTAAGGTGGTGTAATATGCATTTCTTTATGGCCTCAGTAGAGAGTGAACTACTTCTTTTACGCAGCGCCGCTCACATAATGTTCTTGTATTGTCCTGCGATCAGGGTTCTAATACCCTATCCTCAGTCGTACCTTATTCCATCTACCCCTGCCTATCCTTTTTTCTTAAGGTGGTGTAATATGCATTTCTTTATGGCCTCAGTAGAGAGTGAACTACTTCGTTTACGCAGCGCCGCTCACATAATGTTCTTGTAATGTCCTGCGAGTAGGGTTCTAATACCCTATCCTCAGTCGTACCTTATTCCATCTACCCCTGCCTATCCTTTTTTCTTAAGGTGGTGTAATATGCATTTCTTTATGGCCTCAGTAGAGAGTGAACTACTTCGTTTACGCAGCGCCGCTCACATAATGTTCTTGTAATGTCCTGCGAGTAGGGTTCTAATACCCTATCCTCAGTCGTACCTTATTCCATCCACCCCTGCTTATCCTTTTTTTCTTAAGGTGGTGTAATATGCATTTCTTTATGGCCTCAGTAGAGAGTGAACTACTTCGTTTACGCAGCACCGCTCACATAATGTTCTTGTAATGTCCTGCGATCAGGGTTCTAATACCCTATCCTCAGTCGTACCTTATTCCATCTACCCCTGCTTATCCTTTTTTTCTTAAGGTGGTGTAATATGCATTTCTTTATGGCCTCAGTAGAGAGTGAACTACTTCGTTTACGCAGCGCCGCTCACATAATGTTCTTGTAATGTCCTGCGATCAGGGTTCTAATACCCTATCCTCAGTCGTACCTTATTCCATCTACCCCTGCTTATCCTTTTTTTCTTAAGGTGGTGTAATATGCATTTCTTTATGGCCTCAGTAGAGAGTGAACTACTTCTTTTACGCAGCGCCGCTCACATAATGTTCTTGTATTGTCCTGCGATCAGGATTCTAATACCCTATCCTCAGTCGTACCTTATTCCATCTACCCCTGCCTATCCTTTTTTCTTAAGGTGGTGTAATATGCATTTCTTTATGGCCTCAGTAGAGAGTGAACTACTTCGTTTACGCAGCGCCGCTCACATAATGTTCTTGTAATGTCCTGCGAGTAGGGTTCTAATACCCTATCCTCAGTCGTACCTTATTCCATCTACCCCTGCCTATCCTTTTTTCTTAAGGTGGTGTAATATGCATTTCTTTATGGCCTCAGTAGAGAGTGAACTACTTCGTTTACGCAGCGCCGCTCACATAATGTTCTTGTAATGTCCTGCGAGTAGGGTTCTAATACCCTATCCTCAGTCGTACCTTATTCCATCTACCCCTGCTTATCCTTTTTTTCTTAAGGTGGTGTAATATGCATTTCTTTATGGCCTCAGTAGAGAGTGAACTACTTCGTTTACGCAGCGCCGCTCACATAATGTTCTTGTAATGTCCTGCGATCAGGGTTCTAATACCCTATCCTCAGTCGTACCTTATTCCATCTACCCCTGCTTATCCTTTTTTTCTTAAGGTGGTGTAATATGCATTTCTTTATGGCCTCAGTAGAGAGTGAACTACTTCGTTTACGCAGCGCCGCTCACATAATGTTCTTGTAATGTCCTGCGAGTAGGGTTCTAATACCCTATCCTCAGTCGTACCTTAATCCATCTACCCCTGCTTATCCTTTTTTTCTTAAGGTGGTGTAATATGCATTTATTTATGGCCTCAGTAGAGAGTGAACTACTTCGTTTACGCAGCGCCGCTCACATAATGTTCTTGTAATGTCCTGCGATCAGGGTTCTAATACCCTATCCTCAGTCGTACCTTATTCCATCTACCCCTGCTTATCCTTTTTTTCTTAAGGTGGTGTAATATGCATTTCTTTATGGCCTCAGTAGAGAGTGAACTACTTCGTTTACGCAGCGCCGCTCACATAATGTTCTTGTAATGTCCTGCGATCAGGGTTCTAATACCCTATCCTCAGTCGTACCTTATTCCATCTACCCCTGCTTATCCTTTTTTTCTTAAGGTGGTGTAATATGCATTTCTTTATGGCCTCAGTAGAGAGTGAACTACTTCGTTTACGCAGCGCCGCTCACATAATGTTCTTGTAATGTCCTGCGATCAGGGTTCTAATACCCTATCCTCAGTCGTACCTTATTCCATCTACCCCTGCTTATCCTTTTTTTCTTAAGGTGGTGTAATATGCATTTCTTTATGGCCTCAGTAGAGAGTGAACTACTTCGTTTACGCAGCGCCGCTCACATAATGTTCTAGTAATGTCCTGCGAGTAGGGTTCTAATACCCTATCCTCAGTCGTACCTTATTCCATCTACCCCTGCTTATCCTTTTTTTCTTAAGGTGGTGTAATATGCATTTCTTTATGGCCTCAGTAGAGAGTGAACTACTTCGTTTACGCAGCGCCGCTCACATAATGTTCTTGTAATGTCCTGCGAGTAGGGTTCTAATACCCTACGTGTTTTCTCTTTTTGAAGGACGGTGGGTAAAATTAATAATTTAAAACAAGCCTTTCATGACGTTACTTACAACAGAGACCAAGATCTGCTGGCAATTCTGATTATTCTCCTTCCTACGAAATTGGTTGATTTATTAGCTGAAGGATTTCTAATTTCTCATGGCATGGCCGAAGTATTGTAATTTTTAATCTTTATAAAATCATTCCCAGTCTATCAATAAATCCCTTTTAGCCATCCTCTGCAATTATGGTAACCTCAACGCGCTTCTGTAACACGTTACCTGCAAAGACCATAATCCGTTCATGGTATCTACGTTCTTTCAATACCCCGCCTTCCCTGTCTTGCATTATACATAGCGAAAAAAGACGTAGCATATATTAAATACCTGCAGTTTGAACTTCACTTTAAATGGAAGAGTAGGCCTAATGGGTGTCAGCTTTATCTTCATACTCTAACCTGTTCATATCTAGCTTCTATCTTTTGGTTATCCTCAACCTCGTATCCTTTTCTTAGTACTTAACGATTCCATCTACCTTTTCTTATCCCTCTTAGAAGGACACAAAGAAGGATCACAGTGATTCTCGCAGCATGTAGACACTTCTTTGCAACCTCGATAGAAGGTAAATCTGTTTCAAGTACGTGTTACCATAATCTTCCCTTAATCTACCAGAGGGTTTTATTGGCCTACCTGAATCCTTCTTACATTTACAGTCCTTTTCTATTCTTCGAGCTGATTATACTTGCTTTAGAACCTTTAAAAATGTTTGCTGAATATTTTATGCATTGCTACCTTGTCGCCTTCAATTTCAGACATGAATCTTTTCAGTTCTTTGTTTAACTCGAACGGATGGTATTTCTTCCAGCGTTTGTTAAAAAAAAACTATATAAAGTTCTCTTTCTTGGCAATCCACTTACAACCAGCTCTGCTCCTCCCTCTCTTTCCGTTGGCACTTCGCCAGTATTATAATACAGTAGTGCATTATTTCTGCTTGACTTTGATGCATTCATAGCTTTAAAATAACGTGCACAATCTGACTCGTATTAATTATGTTAAAGGAAAAGAAACCTTTTTTAATGATTAGATTATCATTTAAAATTTAACGAACTTGTCAATACAAAAGGAAAACAATGTTTAAAATTAAATTTATTCTTATATTTATTTAAACCTAGTGTAAAAACCTTTGACCAGTAGTGTATTTACTAGTAGGCTGTAATACTTTTTTTTAATGTTAGCTGAATAATTACTTGAATTTAGTTTGTAAATTTAGTAACTGTTTGTGTTCAGCAACTGTTTGTGTTCTGCAAGTTCTAGTTCATGGACTGTTTTTCTTTACACACATAAATATTGTTTTATCTCTATCCTAATACAAATAAAGACTATTTCAATGACATGTAATTGGAAATGGAAACCTATTGGTTATCAAATATTACTTTTCAATTACTTAAAATGTTCATTATTCATATGCAATTATGTTAACAATCGGCGCAATAAATCAAGTGGAGTTAATATTTTATGAGACTTCTATCATTGAATAATACGACTATAGTTTTAGCATGTTACTATTAATTTAATTTGTAATTAAAACTACCAGGTAGCTAGTAGTCACATCTCGTTGTCTCGGTGTAAAGTATATCTCCTTCAGGTAATCCAACCAATCTATGCGAATTATAATTTCCCCCTTCTCACAGGCTGTCATTACACCCTTTTGTTAGTTCTATTTACACAAAAATATTCTACTTATCCTTTCTCCCCTAACCAAGATGGAGCGATTGTTTGACACCTTCTATGGCCTACAATATTGAGAGTAGGCCTATATCTAATGTAGGTATACGTCCTTTCACTCAAGAATCTATGATCTTGCGTATATATCTCAGTCATATTGTGAGTGGTCTTTCTACTTAAATGGAACAGTCCTACCTATTCTATGACAGTTCTAGATCGGCTCCACAGTACTGAAGAGCCTACAGGGGACTATAGCGTATCGTCAGCCCCTCGAATCCATCCTCAAACTCTTGGCTCCTCAACCTAGCTACATCACCAAGGTCGAGTCGTTTGATTCCAATACCCGTGATACCTGTGTGTAAGACCTCAAGGACCTTATTGTAAGGCCTAGACTGGTTATTTACCCGCCACTGGGACGAGACGAGTTATGATTTTGCCCTATCTTCCAGACTGAAGTTGAACCTTCCAAACGGTCCGATTTTCCTTACCGAAAGAATACCCTTCGGATTGATTAGGTCCAGGTAGTAGAACCGAATCTTTATCCACCTTTGATCTTACCTAAGGGCTAGACCCTCAGAAGGGGTACTTAGACTTAGACAGGAAATGCTGCAGCAAGTAGTTATCAACCATTACTTCGCCAGGATCGCTTGATGGCATGACCCAAGGTTCCAGTACATAAGCGCTCAAGGACCTTACTAGACCTTAGCCTAGACTGGTTACTGGCCCGACACTGGTACGAGACGAGTTATGATTTTGCCCGCTCTTCCAGAACTAGTGAAGTAGAAACTTCCGAATGGTACGATTTTCCGTACCGTCAGAAGAGCCCTCTGTTTGGTTCGGATCAGGTAGGGGAGTCGGATATTTATCCACCCTCAGTTGCCCTTACCTAAGGCCCTGACCCTCAAAAGAGACGTGAACATGAGAAAGGCTGCAATCAAACACCTCCCCACTAACCCTGGAGGGCAGAATATATAATTCACACAGAGTTAATATTATTATCTACTGTACAACCCTTTTAATATCTTCGTAGAGCTGTCAAATTGAAAAATCTTTTTTAAAGGTCAAAAAGAAGTGTTTTAAAAAGTCAAAATCCCCACGTGACAAATGAGTTAAGGTTCCGTCTATTAATTGTTAACTAGTCAAGGATCTCAAAAATAAAATTTGTCTCGTGGTTTTTCGCGTATGTAGTTGAGACGTGGCCAGTTTACCTGTTCGAATTCGGACACTTAGGTGGGAGAATTTCGGAGCAACGCCTCTATCCGTACTGGTTGGTTTCTTAAGTACTTTAAACAAGTCCGAATATTAGAGGATCGATACAGAAGCTGGAGGAAGTCTTAGAATGTAATCCTCACTAAAAATTCTAGTTTAGTTTCATTGCTTTTTATAATAATAATTTGAGAAAAACGTTTTGTTACAATAATAAATTATAAATTACAGTCATATTCGATTACTTTACAGCTATAATACGCCGTTTTATAAACAAATCATCCATCATTTAAGTTGGCCTCATCTGCTGTAAAAATACCCAAAATAGCGTACGAAAATATTTTTAACAAATTGAGCACTCAGAAATTTTAAAAATTCCTCAGCGGGCCAAACGGCTGTCACTCACATGCACAATGACAGTGACTCAGCAAATTGTAGACATGACTGCTGCGAAAATTGGCGGCTTGCCCCCTTTTCTTTTCAGTTCATTAACATTGAGGTATCTCGAGTAGAGATAATGATCTAACATAGCTGGTGCACTGCCAAATTATGTACATTTGTTTCTATATCGATAATTAGGACGTGAATCAATTACTATTCCAAACCTGTATTTATATGATTTATAATAATGCAGCTTGAATATTAAATAACTTATTAATATTGGAAAGGCTTTAATTTAATCTTAGTTTAAAGAGGTTGTAAAATATGATCAGTATAAAGAAATTTTGTTTAGGGAACTTCGTCATCTTTTGGGTTTTAACATTTTCGAAAAATTACTCTGTTTTGTTGCCGTTTCGTTTAGTCTTTTTCTGGATCTATTTCTGGATAATAGGTATGGAAGTTCCGTGGTTTTATTGTTTGTTGCCGTTTCGTTTAGCCTTTTTCTGGATCTATTTCTGGATAATAGGTATGGAAGTTCCGTGGTTTTATTGTTTGTTGCCGTTTCGTTTAGTCGTTTTCTGGATCTATTTCTGGGTGATAGGTATGGAAGTTCCGTGGTTTTATTGTTTGTTGCCGTTTCGTTTAGCCTTTTTCTGGATCTATTTCTGGATAATAGGTATGGAAGTTCCGTGGTTTTATTGTTTGTTGCCGTTTCGTTTAGTCGTTTTCTGGATCTATTTCTGGATAATAGGTGTGGAAGTTCCGTGGTTTTATTGTTTGTTGCCGTTTCGTTTAGTCGTTTTCTGGATCTATTTCTGGGTGATAGGTGTGGAAGTTCCGTGGTTTTATTGTTTGTTGTCGTTTCGTTTAGTCGTTTTCTGGATCTATTTCTGGGTGATAGGTGTGGAAGTTCCGTGGTTTTATTGTTTGTTGCCGTTTCGTTTAGTCGTTTTCTGGATCTATTTCTGGGTGATAGGTATGGAAGTTCCGTGGTTTTATTGTTTGTTGCCGTTTCGTTTAGTCGTTTTCTGGATCTATTTCTGGGTGATAGGTGTGGAAGTTCCGTGGTTTTATTGTTTGTTGTCGTTTCGTTTAGACTTTTTCTGGATCTATTTTTGGTAATAGGTATGGAAGTTCCGTGGTTTTATTGTTTGTTGCCGTTTCGTTTAGTATTTTTCTGGATCTATTTCTGGGTGTTAGGTGTGGAAGTTCCGTGGTTTTATTGTTTGTTGCCGCTTCGTTTAGTCGTTTTCTGGATCTATTTCTGGGTGATAGGTGTGGAAGTTCCGTGGTTTTATTGTTTGTTGTAGTTTCGTTTAGTCGTTTTCTGGATCTATATTTTTTGTGATATGTGTGGAAGTTCCGTGGTTTTATTATTTGTTGCCGTTTCGTTTAGTCGTTTTCTGGATCTATTTCTGGGTGATAGGTATGGAAGTTCCGTGGTTTTATTGTTTGTTGCCGTTTCGTTTAATCGTTTTCTGGATCTATTTCTGGGTGATAGGTATGGAAGTTCCGTGGTTTTATTGTTTGTTGCCGTTTCGTTTAGTCGTTTTCTGGATCTATTTCTGGGTGATAGGTATGGAAGTTCCGTGGTTTTATTGTTTGTTGCCGTTTCGTTTAGCCTTTTTCTGGATCTATTTCTGGGTGATAGGTATGGAAGTTCCGTGGTTTTATTGTTTGTTGCCGTTTCGTTTAGCCTTTTTCTGGATCTATTTCTGGGTGATAGGTATGGACGTTCCGTGGTTTTATTGTTTGTTGCCGTTTCGTTTAATCGTTTTCTGGATCTATTTCTGGGTGATAGGTATGGAAGTTCCGTGGTTTTATTGTTTGTTGCCGTTTCGTTTAATCGTTTTCTGGATCTATTTCTGGGTGATAGGTATGGTAGTTCCGTGGTTTTATTGTTTGTTGCCGTTTCGTTTAGTCGTTTTCTGGATCTATTTCTGGGTGATAGGTATGCACGTTCCGTGGTTTTATTGTTTGTTGCCGTTTCGTTTAATCGTTTTCTGGATCTATTTCTGGGTGATAGGTGTGGAAGTTCCGTGGTTTTATTGTTTGTTGTCGTTTCGTTTAGTATTTTTCTGGATCTATTTTTGGTAATAGGTATGGAAGTTCCGTGGTTTTATTGTTTGTTGCCGTTTCGTTTAGTCTTTTTCTGGATCTATTTCTGGGTGTTAGGTGTGGAAGTTCCGTGGTTTTATTGTTCGTTGCCGTTTCGTTTAGTCGTTTTCTGGATCTACTTCTGGATAATAGGTATGGAAGTTCCATGGTTTTATTGTTTGTTGTCGTTTCGATTAGTCGTTTTCTGGATCTATTTCTGGATAATAGGTATGGAAGTTCTGTGGTTTTATTGTTTGTTGCCGTTTCGTTTAGTCGTTTTCTGGATCTATTTCTGGGTGATGGGTATGGAAGTTCCGTGGTTTTATTATTTGTTGCCGTTTCGTTTAATCGTTTTCTGGATCTATTTCTGGGTGATAGGTATGGAAGTTCCGTGGTTTTATTGTTTGTTGCCGTTTCGTTTAGTCGTTTTCTGGATCTATTTCTGAGTGATAGGTATGGAAGTTCCGTGGTTTTATTGTTTGTTGCCGTTTCGTTTAGTCGTTTTCTGGATCTATTTCTGGGTGATGGTATGGAAGTTCCGTGGTTTTATTATTTGTTGCCGTTTCGTTTAGTCGTTTTCTGGATCTATTTCTGGGTGATAGGTATGGAAGTTCCGTGGTTTTATTGTTTGTTGCCGTTTCGTTTAGTCGTTTTCTGGATCTATTTCTGGGTGATGGGTATGGAAGTTCCGTGGTTTTATTGTTTGTTGCCGTTTCGTTTAGTCGTTTTCTGGATCTATTTCTGGGTGATAGGTATGGAAGTTCCGTGGTTTTATTGTTTGTTGCCGTTTCGTTTAGTCGTTTTCTGGGTCTGTTTCTGGGTGATAGGTATGGAAGTTCCGTGGTTTTATTGTTTGTTGCCGTTTCGTTTAGTCGTTTTCTGGATCTATTTCTGGGTGATAGGTATGGAAGTTCCGTGGTTTTATTGTTTGTTGCCGTTTCGTTTAGTCGTTTTCTGGATCTATTTCTGGGTGATAGGTATGGAAGTTCCGTGGTTTTATTGTTTGTTGCCGTTTCGTTTAGTCGTTTTCTGGATCTATTTCTGGGTGATAGGTATGGAAGTTCCGTGGTTTTATTGTTTGTTGCCGTTTCGTTTAGTCGTTTTCTGGGTCTATTTCTGGGTGATAGGTATGGAAGTTCCGTGGTTTTATTGTTTGTTGCCGTTTCGTTTAGTCGTTTTCTGGATCTATTCCTGGGTGATAGGTATGGAAGTTCCGTGGTTTTATTGTATGTTGCCGTTTCGTTTAGTCGTTTTCTGGATCTATTTCTGGGTGATAGGTATGGAAGTTCCGTGGTTTTATTGTTTGTTGCCGTTTCGTTTAGTCGTTTTCTGGGTCTATTTCTGAGTGATAGGTATGGAAGTTCCGTGGTTTTATTGTTTGTTGCCGTTTCGTTTAGTCGTTTTCTGGGTCTATTTCTGGGTGATAGGTATGGAAGTTCCGTGGTTTTATTGTTTGTTGCCGTTTCGTTCAGTCGTTTTCTGGATCTATTTCTGGGTGATAGGTATGGAAGTTCCGTGGTTTTATTGTTTGTTGCCGTTTCGTTTAGTCGTTTTCTGGGTCTATTTCTGGGTGATAGGTATGGAAGTTCCGTGGTTTTATTGTTTGTTGCCGTTTCGTTTAGTCGTTTTCTGGGTCTATTTCTGGGTGATAGGTATGGAAGTTCCGTGGTTTTATTGTTTGTTGCCGTTTCGTTTAGTCGTTTTCTGGATCTATTTCTGGGTGATAGGTATGGAAGTTCCGTGGTTTTATTGTTTGTTGCCGTTTCGTTTAGTCGTTTTCTGGATCTATTTCTGGGTGATAGGTATGGAAGTTCCGTGGTTTTATTGTTTGTTGCCGTTTCGTTTAGTCGTTTTCTGGGTCTATTTCTGGGTGATAGGTATGGAAGTTCCGTGGTTTTATTGTTTGTTGCCGTTTCGTTTAGTCGTTTTCTGGATCTATTTCTGGGTGATAGGTATGGAAGTTCCGTGGTTTTATTGTATGTTGCCGTTTCGTTTAGTCGTTTTCTGGATCTATTTCTGGGTGATAGGTATTTAAGTTCCGTGGTTTTATTGTTTGTTGCCGTTTCGTTTAGTCGTTTTCTGGGTCTATTTCTGAGTGATAGGTATGGAAGTTCCGTGGTTTTATTGTTTGTTGCCGTTTCGTTTAGTCGTTTTCTGGGTCTATTTCTGGGTGATAGGTATGGAAGTTCCGTGGTTTTATTGTTTGTTGCCGTTTCGTTTAGTCGTTTTCTGGATCTATTTCTGGGTGATGGTTATGGAAGTTCCGTGGTTTTATTGTTTGTTGCCGTTTCGTTTAGTCGTTTTCTGGATCTATTTCTGGGTGATGGGTATGGAAGTTCCGTGGTTTTATTGTTTGTTGCCGTTTCGTTTAGTCGTTTTCTGGATCTATTTCTGGGTGATAGGTATGGAAGTTCCGTGGTTTTATTGTTTGTTGCCGTTTCGTTTAGTCGTTTTCTGGATCTATTTCTGGGTGATAGGTATGGAAGTTCCGTGGTTTTATTGTTTGTTGCCGTTTCGTTTAGTCGTTTTCTGGATCTATTTCTGGGTGATAGGTATGGAAGTTCCGTGGTTTTATTGTTTGTTGCCTTTCGTTTAGTCGTTTTCTGGGTCTATTTCTGGGTGATAGGTATGGAAGTTCCGTGGTTTTATTGTTTGTTGCCGTTTCGTTTAGTCGTTTTCTGGGTCTATTTCTGGGTGATAGGTATGGAAGTTCCGTGGTTTTATTGTTTGTTGCCGTTTCGTTTAGTCGTTTTCTGGATCTATTTCTGGGTGATAGGTATGGAAGTTCCGTGGTTTTATTGTATGTTGCCGTTTCGTTTAGTCGTTTTCTGGATCTATTTCTGGGTGATAGGTATGGAAGTTCCGTGGTTTTATTGTTTTTTGCCGTTTCGTTTAGTCGTTTTCTGGGTCTATTTCTGAGTGATAGGTATGGAAGTTCCGTGGTTTTATTGTTTGTTGCCGTTTCGTTTAGTCGTTTTCTGGGTCTATTTCTGGGTGATAGGTATGGAAGTTCCGTGGTTTTATTGTTTGTTGCCGTTTCGTTTAGTCGTTTTCTGGATCTATTTCTGGGTGATAGGTATGGAAGTTCCGTGGTTTTATTGTTTGTTGCCGTTTCGTTTAGTCGTTTTCTGGGTCTATTTCTGGGTGATAGGTATGGAAGTTCCGTGGTTTTATTGTTTGTTGCCGTTTCGTTTAGTCGTTTTCTGGGTCTATTTCTGGGTGATAGGTATGGAAGTTCCGTGGTTTTATTGTTTGTTGCCGTTTCGTTTAGTCGTTTTCTGGATCTATTTCTGGGTGATAGGTATGGAAGTTCCGTGGTTTTATTGTTTGTTGCCGTTTCGTTTAGTCGTTTTCTGGATCTATTTCTGGGTGATAGGTATGGAAGTTCCGTGGTTTTATTGTTTGTTGCCGTTTCGTTTAGTCGTTTTCTGGGTCTATTTCTGGGTGATAGGTATGGAAGTTCCGTGGTTTTATTGTTTGTTGCCGTTTCGTTTAGTCGTTTTCTGGGTCTATTTCTGAGTGATAGGTATGGAAGTTCCGTGGTTTTATTGTTTGTTGCCGTTTCGTTTAGTCGTATTCTGGGTCTATTTCTGGGTGATAGGTATGGAAGTTCCGTGGTTTTATTGTTTGTTGCCGTTTCGTTTAGTCGTTTTCTGGATCTATTTCTGGGTGATAGGTATGGAAGTTCCGTGGTTTTATTGTTTGTTGCCGTTTCGTTTAGTCGTTTTCTGGATCTATTTCTGGGTGATGGGTATGGAAGTTCCGTGGTTTTATTGTTTGTTGCCGTTTCGTTTAGTCGTTTTCTGGATCTATTTCTGGGTGATAGGTATGGAAGTTCCGTGGTTTTATTGTTTGTTGCCGTTTCGTTTAGTCGTTTTCTGGATCTATTTCTGGGTGATAGGTATGGAAGTTCCGTGGTTTTATTGTTTGTTGCCGTTTCGTTTAGTCGTTTTCTGGATCTATTTCTGGGTGATAGGTATGGAAGTTCCGTGGTTTTATTGTTTGTTGCCTTTCGTTTAGTCGTTTTCTGGATCTATTTCTGGGTGATAGGTATGGAAGTTCCGTGGTTTCATTGTTTGTTGCCGTTTCGTTTAGTCGTTTTCTGGGTCTATTTCTGGGTGATAGGTATGGAAGTTCCGTGGTTTTATTGTTTGTTGCCGTTTCGTTTAGTCGTTTTCTGGATCTATTTCTGGGTGATAGGTATGGAAGTTCCGTGGTTTTATTGTATGTTGCCGTTTCGTTTAGTCGTTTTCTGGATCTATTTCTGGGTGATAGGTATGGAAGTTCCGTGGTTTTATTGTTTGTTGCCGTTTCGTTTAGTCGTTTTCTGTGTCTATTTCTGAGTGATAGGTATGGAAGTTCCGTGGTTTTATTGTTTGTTGCCGTTTCGTTTAGTCGTTTTCTGGGTCTATTTCTGGGTGATAGGTATGGAAGTTCCGTGGTTTTATTGTTTGTTGCCGTTTCGTTTAGTCGTTTTCTGGATCTATTTCTGGGTGATAGGTATGGAAGTTCCGTGGTTTTATTGTTTGTTGCCGTTTCGTTTAGTCGTTTTCTGGATCTATTTCTGGGTGATGGGTATGGAAGTTCCGTGGTTTTATTGTTTGTTGCCGTTTCGTTTAGTCGTTTTCTGGATCTATTTCTGGGTGATAGGTATGGAAGTTCCGTGGTTTTATTGTTTGTTGCCGTTTCGTTTAGTCGTTTTCTGGATCTATTTCTGGGTAATAGGTATGGAAGTTCCGTGGTTTTATTGTTTGTTGCCGTTTCGTTTAGTCGTTTTCTGGATCTATTTCTGGGTGATAGGTATGGAAGTTCCGTGGTTTTATTGTTTGTTGCCGTTTCGTTTAGTCGTTTTCTGGGTCTATTTCTGGGTGATAGGTATGGAAGTTCCGTGGTTTTATTGTTTGTTGCCGTTTCGTTTAGTCGTTTTCTGGATCTATTTCTGGGTGATAGGTATGGAAGTTCCGTGGTTTTATTGTTTGTTGCCGTTTCGTTTAGTCGTTTTCTGGATCTATTTCTGGGTGATGGGTATGGAAGTTCCGTGGTTTTATTGTTTGTTGCCGTTTCGTTTAGTCGTTTTCTGGATCTATTTCTGGGTGATAGGTATGGAAGTTCCGTGGTTTTATTGTTTGTTGCCGTTTCGTTTAGTCGTTTTCTGGATCTATTTCTGGGTAATAGGTATGGAAGTTCCGTGGTTTTATTGTTTGTTGCCTTTCGTTTAGTCGTTTTCTGGATCTATTTCTGGGTGATAGGTATGGAAGTTCCGTGGTTTTATTGTTTGTTGCCGTTTCGTTTAGTCATTTTCTGGATTTATTTCTGGGTGATAGGTATGGAAGTTCCTACTTTACACGCCCGCGCTCACCCTTACGAGCGCAAAGGATTAGGACAGACCTGAGAACATCCGTAAATTTCCGCCCTATTGATCATTTAGTGGTATCTTCTAACCAAAGTCTAACTTTTTAAGCTGTAATTTTAATTAAAAATAGTTAATAATTATTGATTCTACTTAAAATTACAAAAAAAATGATACCAAACAACCCATGATTTACTTTAGTAGTTAGTCACTTTATCGTATTAAGTACAGTGTTTTCCTTTAGCGTTTTTACAGTGTATTTTTTTGTTATCCCCTAATGAACAGTAACATTAAATTATACATCGTATAGTATCAATTTTATCGTATTGATGTGCAGAATTAATTTATGCTAAGCTTTCTGAGGTGTGTTCTCAAATTTTAAAAAAATAGAGTTTGATCAACAAAGCATCACTAGGTGACTAATAAACAAAGCGCCGGAAGGATAAGGGCCGTCCTAATCCTCTGCCTTTGTGTGAGGGAGACTACTTGGCGCTCAGGGGCACTCGCATTTTGCTAGCATTTATGCCTTCTATCCTACAGGTAGCGTGTACATATCTTACTTCATTCCGGTTAAGTTTAGCTACTCTGCCCAAAGTAAAATTATTTACTTCCTAGTAATGCAGATCAATGTGCCCTTTCCTTAGCCCCACATACCCTCCTCAATCTCTCTTTTTCCTAAGGGGTGTAATAGGTACTCACGTATTTATGGCCTGAATAGAGAGTAAATCTACCTCAGATACTTTCTCCCATCTCCTTGATCAATGGACTTGCCTCCTCTTTTATCTTATTTTAATCAACCTTTTTGTATCTCCCTCACCCATTAAGTAGTGCTCCTTCGTCGTGAGATAACACGGATTTGTATTCGCAATGTTACACAGTTCTCCATCGTTCCATTTCAACCCCTACTGCATATAAAACCTGTCTCCCATCTTCTTGATCAATGGACTTGCCTCCTCTTTTATCTTATTTATTTTAATCAACCATTTTTTATCCCCAACACTCATTAAGTGCTCCTTCGTCGTCAGATAACACGGATTTGTATTCGCAATGTTACACAGTTCTCCATCGTTCCATTTCAACCCCTACTGCATATAAAACCTGTCTCCCATCTTCTTGATCAATGGACTTGCCTCCTCTTTTATCTTATTTATTTTAATCAACCATTTTTTATCCCCAACACTCATTAAGTGCTCCTTCGTCGTGAGATAACACGGATTTGTATTCGCAATGTTACACAGTTCTCCATCGTTCCATTTCAACCCCTACTGCATATAAAACCTGTCTCCCATCTTCTTGATCAATGGACTTGCCTCCTCTTTTATCTTATTTATTTTAATCAACCATTTTTTATCCCCAACACTCATTAAGTGCTCCTTCGTCGTGAGATAACACGGATTTGTATTCGCAATGCTACAGAGTTCTCCATCGTTCCATTTCAACCCCTACTGCATATAAAACCTGTCTCTCATATCCTTGATCAATGGACTTTCCTCCTCTTTTACCTATTTTAATCAACCATTTTTTATCCCCAACACTCATTAAGTGCTCCTTCGTCGTGAGATAACGGATTTGTATTCGCAATGCTACAGAGTTCTCCATCGTTCCATTTCAACCCCTACTGCATATAAAACCTGTCTCTCATATCCTTGATCAATGGACTTTCCTCCTCTTTTACCTATTTTAATCAACCATTTTTTATCCCCAACACTCATTAAGTGCTCCTTCGTCGTGAGATAACGGATTTGTATTCGCAATGCTACAGAGTTCTCCATCGTTCCATTTCAACCCCTACTGCATATAAAACCTGTCTCTCATATCCTTGATCAATGGACTTTCCTCCTCTTTTACCTATTTTAATCAACCATTTTTTATCCCCAACACTCATTAAGTGCTCCTTCGTCGTGAGATAACGGATTTGTATTCGCAATGCTACAGAGTTCTCCATCGTTCCATTTCAACCCCTACTGCATATAAAACCTGTCTCTCATATCCTTGATCAATGGACTTTCCTCCTCTTTTACCTATTTTAATCAACCATTTTTTATCCCCAACACTCATTAAGTGCTCCTTCGTCGTGAGATAACGGATTTGTATTCGCAATGCTACAGAGTTCTCCATCGTTCCATTTCAACCCCTACTGCATATAAAACCTGTCTCTCATATCCTTGATCAATGGACTTTCCTCCTCTTTTACCTATTTTAATCAACCATTTTTTATCCCCAACACTCATTAAGTGCTCCTTCGTCGTGAGATAACGGATTTGTATTCGCAATGCTACAGAGTTCTCCATCGTTCCATTTAAACCCCTACTGCATATAAAACCTGTCTCTCATATCCTTGATCAATGGACTTTCCTCCTCTTTTACCTATTTTAATCAACCATTTTTTATCCCCAACACTCATTAAGTGCTCCTTCGTCGTGAGATAACGGATTTGTATTCGCAATGCTACAGAGTTCTCCATCGTTCCATTTCAACCCCTACTGCATATAAAACCTGTCTCTCATATCCTTGATCAATGGACTTTCCTCCTCTTTTACCTATTTTAATCAACCATTTTTTATCCCCAACACTCATTAAGTGCTCCTTCGTCGTGAGATAACGGATTTGTATTCGCAATGCTACAGAGTTCTCCATCGTTCCATTTAAACCCCTACTGCATATAAAACCTGTCTCTCATATCCTTGATCAATGGACTTTCCTCCTCTTTTACCTATTTTAATCAACCATTTTTTATCCCCAACACTCATTAAGTGCTCCTTCGTCGTGAGATAACGGATTTGTATTCGCAATGCTACAGAGTTCTCCATCGTTCCATTTCAACCCCTACTGCATATAAAACCTGTCTCTCATATCCTTGATCAATGGACTTTCCTCCTCTTTTACCTATTTTAATCAACCATTTTTTATCCCCAACACTCATTAAGTGCTCCTTCGTCGTGAGATAACGGATTTGTATTCGCAATGCTACAGAGTTCTCCATCGTTCCATTTCAACCCCTACTGCATATAAAACCTGTCTCTCATATCCTTGATCAATGGACTTTCCTCCTCTTTTACCTATTTTAATCAACCATTTTTTATCCCCAACACTCATTAAGTGCTCCTTCGTCGTGAGATAACGGATTTGTATTCGCAATGCTACAGAGTTCTCCATCGTTCCATTTCAACCCCTACTGCATATAAAACCTGTCTCTCATATCCTTGATCAATGGACTTTCCTCCTCTTTTACCTATTTTAATCAACCATTTTTTATCCCCAACACTCATTAAGTGCTCCTTCGTCGTGAGATAACGGATTTGTATTCGCAATGTTACACAGTTCTCCATCGTTCCATTTCAACCCCTACTGCATATAAAACCTGTCTCTCATATCCTTGATCAATGGACTTTCCTCCTCTTTTACCTATTTTAATCAACCATTTTTTATCCCCAACACTCATTAAGTGCTCCTTCGTCGTGAGATAACGGATTTGTATTCGCAATGCTACAGAGTTCTCCATCGTTCCATTTCAACCCCTACTGCATATAAAACCTGTCTCTCATATCCTTGATCAATGGACTTTCCTCCTCTTTTACCTATTTTAATCAACCATTTTTTATCCCCAACACTCATTAAGTGCTCCTTCGTCGTGAGATAACGGATTTGTATTCGCAATGCTACAGAGTTCTCCATCGTTCCATTTCAACCCCTACTGCATATAAAACCTGTCTCTCATATCCTTGATCAATGGACTTTCCTCCTCTTTTACCTATTTTAATCAACCATTTTTTATCCCCAACACTCATTAAGTGCTCCTTCGTCGTGAGATAACGGATTTGTATTCGCAATGCTACAGAGTTCTCCATCGTTCCATTTCAACCCCTACTGCATATAAAACCTGTCTCTCATATCCTTGATCAATGGACTTTCCTCCTCTTTTACCTATTTTAATCAACCATTTTTTATCCCCAACACTCATTAAGTGCTCCTTCGTCGTGAGATAACGGATTTGTATTCGCAATGCTACAGAGTTCTCCATCGTTCCATTTCAACCCCTACTGCATATAAAACCTGTCTCTCATATCCTTGATCAATGGACTTTCCTCCTCTTTTACCTATTTTAATCAACCATTTTTTATCCCCAACACTCATTAAGTGCTCCTTCGTCGTGAGATAACGGATTTGTATTCGCAATGCTACAGAGTTCTCCATCGTTCCATTTCAACCCCTACTGCATATAAAACCTGTCTCTCATATCCTTGATCAATGGACTTTCCTCCTCTTTTACCTATTTTAATCAACCATTTTTTATCCCCAACACTCATTAAGTGCTCCTTCGTCGTGAGATAACGGATTTGTATTCGCAATGCTACAGAGTTCTCCATCGTTCCATTTCAACCCCTACTGCATATAAAACCTGTCTCTCATATCCTTGATCAATGGACTTTCCTCCTCTTTTACCTATTTTAATCAACCATTTTTTATCCCCAACACTCATTAAGTGCTCCTTCGTCGTGAGATAACGGATTTGTATTCGCAATGCTACAGAGTTCTCCATCGTTCCATTTCAACCCCTACTGCATATAAAACCTGTCTCTCATATCCTTGATCAATGGACTTTCCTCCTCTTTTACCTATTTTAATCAACCATTTTTTATCCCCAACACTCATTAAGTGCTCCTTCGTCGTGAGATAACGGATTTGTATTCGCAATGTTACACAGTTCTCCATCGTTCCATTTCAACCCCTACTGCATATAAAACCTGTCTCTCATATCCTTGATCAATGGACTTTCCTCCTCTTTTACCTATTTTAATCAACCATTTTTTATCCCCAACACTCATTAAGTGCTCCTTCGTCGTGAGATAACGGATTTGTATTCGCAATGCTACAGAGTTCTCCATCGTTCCATTTCAACCCCTACTGCATATAAAACCTGTCTCTCATATCCTTGATCAATGGACTTTCCTCCTCTTTTACCTATTTTAATCAACCATTTTTTATCCCCAACACTCATTAAGTGCTCCTTCGTCGTGAGATAACGGATTTGTATTCGCAATGCTACAGAGTTCTCCATCGTTCCATTTCAACCCCTACTGCATATAAAACCTGTCTCTCATATCCTTGATCAATGGACTTTCCTCCTCTTTTACCTATTTTAATCAACCATTTTTTATCCCCAACACTCATTAAGTGCTCCTTCGTCGTGAGATAACGGATTTGTATTCGCAATGCTACAGAGTTCTCCATCGTTCCATTTCAACCCCTACTGCATATAAAACCTGTCTCTCATATCCTTGATCAATGGACTTTCCTCCTCTTTTACCTATTTTAATCAACCATTTTTTATCCCCAACACTCATTAAGTGCTCCTTCGTCGTGAGATAACGGATTTGTATTCGCAATGCTACAGAGTTCTCCATCGTTCCATTTCAACCCCTACTGCATATAAAACCTGTCTCTCATATCCTTGATCAATGGACTTTCCTCCTCTTTTACCTATTTTAATCAACCATTTTTTATCCCCAACACTCATTAAGTGCTCCTTCGTCGTGAGATAACGGATTTGTATTCGCAATGCTACAGAGTTCTCCATCGTTCCATTTCAACCCCTACTGCATATAAAACCTGTCTCTCATATCCTTGATCAATGGACTTTCCTCCTCTTTTACCTATTTTAATCAACCATTTTTTATCCCCAACACTCATTAAGTGCTCCTTCGTCGTGAGATAACGGATTTGTATTCGCAATGCTACAGAGTTCTCCATCGTTCCATTTCAACCCCTACTGCATATAAAACCTGTCTCTCATATCCTTGATCAATGGACTTTCCTCCTCTTTTACCTATTTTAATCAACCATTTTTTATCCCCAACACTCATTAAGTGCTCCTTCGTCGTGAGATAACGGATTTGTATTCGCAATGTTACACAGTTCTCCATCGTTCCATTTCAACCCCTACTGCATATAAAACCTGTCTCTCATATCCTTGATCAATGGACTTTCCTCCTCTTTTACCTATTTTAATCAACCATTTTTTATCCCCAACACTCATTAAGTGCTCCTTCGTCGTGAGATAACGGATTTGTATTCGCAATGCTACAGAGTTCTCCATCGTTCCATTTCAACCCCTACTGCATATAAAACCTGTCTCTCATATCCTTGATCAATGGACTTTCCTCCTCTTTTACCTATTTTAATCAACCATTTTTTATCCCCAACACTCATTAAGTGCTCCTTCGTCGTGAGATAACGGATTTGTATTCGCAATGCTACAGAGTTCTCCATCGTTCCATTTCAACCCCTACTGCATATAAAACCTGTCTCTCATATCCTTGATCAATGGACTTTCCTCCTCTTTTACCTATTTTAATCAACCATTTTTTATCCCCAACACTCATTAAGTGCTCCTTCGTCGTGAGATAACGGATTTGTATTCGCAATGCTACAGAGTTCTCCATCGTTCCATTTCAACCCCTACTGCATATAAAACCTGTCTCTCATATCCTTGATCAATGGACTTTCCTCCTCTTTTACCTATTTTAATCAACCATTTTTTATCCCCAACACTCATTAAGTGCTCCTTCGTCGTGAGATAACGGATTTGTATTCGCAATGCTACAGAGTTCTCCATCGTTCCATTTCAACCCCTACTGCATATAAAACCTGTCTCTCATATCCTTGATCAATGGACTTTCCTCCTCTTTTACCTATTTTAATCAACCATTTTTTATCCCCAACACTCATTAAGTGCTCCTTCGTCGTGAGATAACGGATTTGTATTCGCAATGTTACACAGTTCTCCATCGTTCCATTTCAACCCCTACTGCATATAAAACCTGTCTCTCATATCCTTGATCAATGGACTTTCCTCCTCTTTTACCTATTTTAATCAACCATTTTTTATCCCCAACACTCATTAAGTGCTCCTTCGTCGTGAGATAACGGATTTGTATTCGCAATGCTACAGAGTTCTCCATCGTTCCATTTCAACCCCTACTGCATATAAAACCTGTCTCTCATATCCTTGATCAATGGACTTTCCTCCTCTTTTACCTATTTTAATCAACCATTTTTTATCCCCAACACTCATTAAGTGCTCCTTCGTCGTGAGATAACGGATTTGTATTCGCAATGTTACACAGTTCTCCATCGTTCCATTTCAACCCCTACTGCATATAAAACCTGTCTCTCATATCCTTGATCAATGGACTTTCCTCCTCTTTTACCTATTTTAATCAACCATTTTTTATCCCCAACACTCATTAAGTGCTCCTTCGTCGTGAGATAACGGATTTGTATTCGCAATGCTACAGAGTTCTCCATCGTTCCATTTCAACCCCTACTGCATATAAAACCTGTCTCTCATATCCTTGATCAATGGACTTTCCTCCTCTTTTACCTATTTTAATCAACCATTTTTTATCCCCAACACTCATTAAGTGCTCCTTCGTCGTGAGATAACGGATTTGTATTCGCAATGCTACAGAGTTCTCCATCGTTCCATTTAAACCCCTACTGCATATAAAACCTGTCTCTCATATCCTTGATCAATGGACTTTCCTCCTCTTTTACCTATTTTAATCAACCATTTTTTATCCCCAACACTCATTAAGTGCTCCTTCGTCGTGAGATAACGGATTTGTATTCGCAATGCTACAGAGTTCTCCATCGTTCCATTTCAACCCCTACTGCATATAAAACCTGTCTCTCATATCCTTGATCAATGGACTTTCCTCCTCTTTTACCTATTTTAATCAACCATTTTTTATCCCCAACACTCATTAAGTGCTCCTTCGTCGTGAGATAACGGATTTGTATTCGCAATGCTACAGAGTTCTCCATCGTTCCATTTAAACCCCTACTGCATATAAAACCTGTCTCTCATATCCTTGATCAATGGACTTTCCTCCTCTTTTACCTATTTTAATCAACCATTTTTTATCCCCAACACTCATTAAGTGCTCCTTCGTCGTGAGATAACGGATTTGTATTCGCAATGCTACAGAGTTCTCCATCGTTCCATTTCAACCCCTACTGCATATAAAACCTGTCTCTCATATCCTTGATCAATGGACTTTCCTCCTCTTTTACCTATTTTAATCAACCATTTTTTATCCCCAACACTCATTAAGTGCTCCTTCGTCGTGAGATAACGGATTTGTATTCGCAATGCTACAGAGTTCTCCATCGTTCCATTTCAACCCCTACTGCATATAAAACCTGTCTCTCATATCCTTGATCAATGGACTTTCCTCCTCTTTTACCTATTTTAATCAACCATTTTTTATCCCCAACACTCATTAAGTGCTCCTTCGTCGTGAGATAACGGATTTGTATTCGCAATGCTACAGAGTTCTCCATCGTTCCATTTAAACCCCTACTGCATATAAAACCTGTCTCTCATATCCTTGATCAATGGACTTTCCTCCTCTTTTACCTATTTTAATCAACCATTTTTTATCCCCAACACTCATTAAGTGCTCCTTCGTCGTGAGATAACGGATTTGTATTCGCAATGCTACAGAGTTCTCCATCGTTCCATTTCAACCCCTACTGCATATAAAACCTGTCTCTCATATCCTTGATCAATGGACTTTCCTCCTCTTTTACCTATTTTAATCAACCATTTTTTATCCCCAACACTCATTAAGTGCTCCTTCGTCGTGAGATAACGGATTTGTATTCGCAATGCTACAGAGTTCTCCATCGTTCCATTTCAACCCCTACTGCATATAAAACCTGTCTCTCATATCCTTGATCAATGGACTTTCCTCCTCTTTTACCTATTTTAATCAACCATTTTTTATCCCCAACACTCATTAAGTGCTCCTTCGTCGTGAGATAACGGATTTGTATTCGCAATGTTACACAGTTCTCCATCGTTCCATTTCAACCCCTACTGCATATAAAACCTGTCTCTCATATCCTTGATCAATGGACTTTCCTCCTCTTTTACCTATTTTAATCAACCATTTTTTATCCCCAACACTCATTAAGTGCTCCTTCGTCGTGAGATAACGGATTTGTATTCGCAATGCTACAGAGTTCTCCATCGTTCCATTTCAACCCCTACTGCATATAAAACCTGTCTCTCATATCCTTGATCAATGGACTTTCCTCCTCTTTTACCTATTTTAATCAACCATTTTTTATCCCCAACACTCATTAAGTGCTCCTTCGTCGTGAGATAACGGATTTGTATTCGCAATGCTACAGAGTTCTCCATCGTTCCATTTCAACCCCTACTGCATATAAAACCTGTCTCTCATATCCTTGATCAATGGACTTTCCTCCTCTTTTACCTATTTTAATCAACCATTTTTTATCCCCAACACTCATTAAGTGCTCCTTCGTCGTGAGATAACGGATTTGTATTCGCAATGTTACACAGTTCTCCATCGTTCCATTTCAACCCCTACTGCATATAAAACCTGTCTCTCATATCCTTGATCAATGGACTTTCCTCCTCTTTTACCTATTTTAATCAACCATTTTTTATCCCCAACACTCATTAAGTGCTCCTTCGTCGTGAGATAACGGATTTGTATTCGCAATGCTACAGAGTTCTCCATCGTTCCATTTCAACCCCTACTGCATATAAAACCTGTCTCTCATATCCTTGATCAATGGACTTTCCTCCTCTTTTACCTATTTTAATCAACCATTTTTTATCCCCAACACTCATTAAGTGCTCCTTCGTCGTGAGATAACGGATTTGTATTCGCAATGTTACACAGTTCTCCATCGTTCCATTTCAACCCCTACTGCATATAAAACCTGTCTCTCATATCCTTGATCAATGGACTTTCCTCCTCTTTTACCTATTTTAATCAACCATTTTTTATCCCCAACACTCATTAAGTGCTCCTTCGTCGTGAGATAACGGATTTGTATTCGCAATGCTACAGAGTTCTCCATCGTTCCATTTCAACCCCTACTGCATATAAAACCTGTCTCTCATATCCTTGATCAATGGACTTTCCTCCTCTTTTACCTATTTTAATCAACCATTTTTTATCCCCAACACTCATTAAGTGCTCCTTCGTCGTGAGATAACGGATTTGTATTCGCAATGCTACAGAGTTCTCCATCGTTCCATTTCAACCCCTACTGCATATAAAACCTGTCTCTCATATCCTTGATCAATGGACTTTCCTCCTCTTTTACCTATTTTAATCAACCATTTTTTATCCCCAACACTCATTAAGTGCTCCTTCGTCGTGAGATAACGGATTTGTATTCGCAATGTTACACAGTTCTCCATCGTTCCATTTCAACCCCTACTGCATATAAAACCTGTCTCTCATATCCTTGATCAATGGACTTTCCTCCTCTTTTACCTATTTTAATCAACCTTTTTGTATCCCCCACACCTATTAAGTGCTCCTTCGACGTGAAATAACGGAGAGATGACGGAGTTATTAGATTGCGGAACATTGTATCCGCAATGTTAAAGAGTTCTCAATCGTTCAATTTCAACCACTACTTCATATAAAACCTCTTCAGCATTTCTTTAGTATTTCGAATATATAATGTTCTATTTGTTTTAAGAACTTGAATTATTTCTGGCAAAGCTTGTTCCCCGGAAATGAGTTCAGTTGTATAAGACTAATTTTATCGAATGAATTGAATAAGGAAGTGCTATATTGGAATAAGTTTTCTTTCGATACTTGCTGGGTGATTGACTTAACGGAAGTGTAATGAAACTGCAATTACTTCCGGTCGCCTTCCGTAAAGTCTAATCAAGTTTGTAAATTGGTTGCTCCAGACGCTGGTTCTGGAGCTACACTGATTAAAGTTTACAAATTAACTAAATCTTTCAAAATTGTTCTCGGACGAGCATAGTTATGGAAATTTCCACCAAAACAAACTTCCTAAAGACTATTAATAACACTGGCTACCCATTTAACTGATTGTCCATATTGCCCATAATTCATTCCTTCTTCTCCGTAAATCTACTTTAGAGTGAGGGGGAAGAGAGGGAGAGAGAGAAAGATAGATAGAGAGTTTAAACAATGTGAGAATATACTCAGTGTGTTCATTGCTCTAACATAATTGGCAATTTAAATCTTCTATGTATTATTTGTTTCCATCTTCTACTTTAACTAATAAAAACTAGTTTTAAAATATAATTTTATTTTCATGTAGAAAAATAATTAGGGTTGAATATAATTAGCAGCAAGAAATGATTGCTGTGTAGGAGTGTTGCTTGTACCCGCGCCCGTGCTTATGTTAGGTAACCCAACAGTTTGTGTATTTAAACTAGTTCTAGAGCAAACTGTGGTGAAATGTATAAAACCAAAGCCATTTACGTGGTAAGACGTCGCCCGTGATGTTTAAAAATTATAAGTAAAACATTAAAGGAAAACTTAGTATCAATAAAATTTGTAAATATCAAGTAAAAATTTTTAATTTATTTCAAAATATATAAAATGCTATTAAAAATAAGCTATTATCTTAACTTCCATTATTCTATAACCAACAAAGATTTTTAAATTTCATTGAAAGTAAACTTAGTAATAAAGAAAGCGAATCATTAATTTAATCTGTTTCTTCATTGTTTTTCTTAAAAGAAAAACTTTTTACAAGTGTTACAATAGTTTGAATTTGTCTTTTGTTGTAATTTACCAGCTGGGCTTTATTATTATTAATATAAGTTTGTAACAATCTGCAGTTCTTGTGTTTATGCTTACATTTTATAATTATTTATAGTTTGCTATTAAAATGCTCATTTTGAAAAAGTTTTTTTATGTCAAACTAATAATTTTAAAATTTTAATAATATTTTCAAAATTTGTATGTAGCTTCAAAGATTTTGAGTTTGTAGCTCAAATTTTTAGCTGAAAGATACCAATTTAGTTGATTGGCAGACATGTCCAACAAAGAACTGTTTTATTTGCCCAGAAATAGGCTTATGAAGTATATAATTTCAAGACATATTTTACAACAGAATTAAGTATCTATAGTTTTAATTTGATTAAAATCATATCTCTCGTTACAGTCAGTGTTTGTGATCTATAATGCTATTTAATAATACATCTAAAACACACACAGACACTAAGGATAAATAAATTTATTAGGTCAAATATTTTTCAATAACTAAATCGTATTCATTAGTGTTTTAAACTGTACTTTAGAACAAGTAAAATAATAAATGTAACAGGTAAAATAAATTTACCTGTAAAGTATATGTATTTATTATGAAAGTGTGCTAGTTTTTATTAATTAATTACTTAGAGCTACAAATCAAACCAATATAATGTTACTTTCAGTACCTCCATGAATTTTTATCTTTTATAAATTAATTACCTCTGTTACAAAATAAATCAATGTCATTTGTTTGAAGGCTATGTTGTGTTAGGTGTAATCTTGATTTGCAAGCACTTTTTTATAAGTTACCTCATTAACCTATAAAGAAAACAGTTTACAGTTGTTCTAAATGCCTAATCGTAAAAGTTTAACTATGTATCCCTTGTTAAACAAATTGGTAGTTCCAGATGTAGATTGAATATTAGCCTTTGCAAATACTATATAATTTTGTTTTCAAATAGTTGAACTTTAAAATTCAAAATATTGCTTTTATAGGTTTTGCTTATACATTTAATCTTAATTTGCCATCTTAGATATTAATATATAATAATTAACATTGTCTAATGATATATAAAATTCTTATGTATTTTATCAATTACATACACAAGGAATTAAAATATTAGTTATTTTTAATAAAATAGTTTTCCGAATTTTAACATTTTATTATAAATTTTATTTTGTACTTTAAGTACTAAGGAAAGAACTTGTACCTGATGTGCTAAATGGTGGCTGGGATGGCACTTATAATGTGACAGATTGTTAGATTTCAATTTTAGTTCAGCTAGCTAAAAGCTTTAGTTTAATATAATGTAAAATATTAGGATTGCCATCTTGTAATGAGGGATAACTTTAAAGCCTTTCATGAATCTAAATAATAATTTCTGTAAATGGAAAATGTATACGTTCCTTTAGAAAATAAGAGATAACAATACGTTCCTTTAGAATTATGTACGGTGTTGTATTTTAAAATCGTTTTTGAAATTTTTTTTTTAATTAAACTAAAGTTGGAATTGTTAAATAAAAATTCGGATGATGCTTGAGTCAAAGAAACGTGATTTATTATTCTTTGACTCAAGCATCAACGGAGTTTTTATGTAACAAAATTTTGTGAGTACACCTCGTCATAAAGTAGGAATTAATTTATAATCTTCCTGTTCAAATATTTGTTATGGAATTGGTTATTTATTTATTATTATTATTATTTTTCTGTGAGACATTTCATCTATGCCAAAATTATTTTAGCTGATATCGATATTTCTAAAACCACGTTTTTTAAAGGCACATTTCGGAATTAAGGTACATGTAGGCCTAACTTTCGCTATAGCATAGCTTAAAAAGCCTTTCCATTCCAAATCGCGAGGGAAATCATTTCTCAAATTTCTAACTGACTGTTCAGATACAAAGGGTTGCACCCCCTGCTGGTCAATCGGGATTTCCTCATATATTTTCTAGATTAGTCTGTCCTTCATATGCAGCATATTCGTTTTTTAATTAACTACGTTTTTTATGCCATTCTTTAATCAATAACCTTGGTGAGTTTCTTTAATGGGTTTTTTAAATTTTAACCATTATACAACAGTAGATTTAATATTGATGAAAATTGCTGAAATTATTGTACTAATTTAAATGCTATTTGTAATGATTAAAAAAACCAAAGAAATATAACCTAAACGTTAAGCTGAAATGTTTTTATTTAAAAACAATATTTACTTTCACTTCCAAGGGTTTATTTGTAAAAATTATCAAAAACTTATTAATTTTCGTATTAGGAGAGGGTTAAAACATGTCAGTTGTTGAAACATGTTGTGTCAAGACAAGAACAAGATTGGAAGTTTATGACAGCCCAGACCACTTTTGAAATTTTAATTTCGTTAAAAAAGTTCAAGTAGTTAATTCGCTAGAAGCGCCCGCAGGATACGGCCTTGTTTGAATTTATAATTAATGGTTACGTTTTAAAACCGGGTGGACTTCAAATCAGAGTAACATATGTTCCAAATTTTAGCTTATAAAAGCAGTTTTATTTTTTATATAATGGTTTAAATACAACTGAACCGTCACAAATTCTAACCTTATGATTTATCGAACTCGCTTGATTGAAGATGCAAATTTGTAATGTATGTTCTTAGGATATAAGTTTTATTTTTTAATGCAGTTACGTTTTATGGTATTTTCAAGATTTATGTAAAACATTTCTTATTTGCAAAACCTTTACCTATTGAGACATATCGAGTAGATTTAACTGTCAATAGTTTTTCAAACTTTTCAATAAGAACGATAGCTTTGCCAAATATTGAATTTAGTCATAAAATAATTTGATTTTAAACGATCAGGTTTTGTAGAAGTTTGATCACGTCTAGAATTTTTTCAAAATTGTAGCGGGTAGACACTGTTTTTCAACCCTGTTGAAGGCAGGTCTACTTTAGTAAGTGCCTCTGGCTACGGGATGCTATAGTTTCACCCCTACCCTTATTCTTAGAACCGTCTGATATTTATGTACTTTCTTTAATCCTAAGAAATACCCATCTCTTTAAAGGTTATATATGGAGTAGACAAATCATTCTAACCCCGATAGAGAGTAGCTTTACCTAAAGCACGGAATCTTGCACATTTGAAGAGAGTCCATCCAGAATCCCCCAAAAGAATTTTACATCCCTAACTTATCTAACCTATATTCACAATATTTTCCTATCCTTTATAGTCAATTATTAATTGTACTGGATAATTGCCTTAGAAGTACAAAATTATGCGGTTTGTAAAGCTGAACGCAGTACGTTTCATAATACTAACGCTTTTACTGAATAACTTTGCTAAATATCGTAACAACTTTGTTTTAACCAAAGTCTACCATTTTATCTAGTGACGTAAGTGTAATCGATTTGAATTCGTGGCCTTTCTTGGACTATAACTGGCTTCGGATTACGCTGTCGTCTATTTTTGTAGACTTATTGGATAATCTTGGTCATTAAAATTTTACGTCCCTACGTCACTGCTGAAGTTTTCCCGTAAGCCTGCGTCGCGATGCTGGAATAAGCAGAGAGTTGAACGACTCCTCTCTAAACAGACAAACCCTGACTGTACGTCTAGAATTGCAGTCGCTAGTTTATAAAAATAACGTCTAAATATACTGAAATTATTGTTGTCCTGGTCTCTTTTATGAGTGCTTATAAGTAGCCTACAGGAGAATAATATGTTTTGTGGCGTATTACTTACCCAACAGAATGTCTTTCGTTATAAAATAGGCGATGATAACCTTTTCGGCTGAAAAAAAAAACATTTAAAAATATTTAGAGACTTTAACGATAGAGTAGAAGGTTCTTGATTAGATTTCGTGGTTCATAAGATTCGGCAAACCTTCTATAGGAATAAGTGTGTAGACTAACAAGAATTTAAATTTTAAGTAAATTTTCTAAAAGATAATGAGACAGAAAGTTTTCGACCCTGCTTGACTGTCACCTTCAGTCTCCGAGCTGTCGTCTACTTCAATTTTCGATATGCTGAACGGCGCTGAACTGATGCTGAATGGCGAGTACAGTCGATACAATTCTGTCTCATTGATTTTTAACAAATTTACTTGCTATAAATAAATTCTGCTGTTTAAAAATTAAATGTTTAACCTCATTAAAATACTTGGAACATCAATAAATAACTTTAAGCTATATAAAACGTTAATATTCATCAGATTAAAATTTTTAAAAAATAAGTTAAAGTTTTACCCATAGTAGACGCCTAAACATGATTTTACACAGGCAAATTATTTTAAAAAATTTCCTTCATTTTAAACATTTTACCACATTTTCCTGCTTATTTACTACGATAGTTTTTCGATATTTAATGATAGGTGATAGGGCCTATTTACTCTTTATTACTAGATGTAAAAATGGCTTGTTTCTTTTTTTTAAAATAATTTCTAACAATTTAAAATCTAAAAATTTTAAATAAAAAAAAAGATTCATTTGTTTTTTGTTCAAACCACTGTTTTTTATTTTTTATTATTTATATTCCCATGAATTTTTCATTTTTACTAGTTAATTTTAAATAGTAGAGTAATAAAACAAAATCTATGTGAGGGGCTTAGGTCCAAACTAATTTGGATTTTGAAGTTTTAAATAACGTATTTTATAATAGATAACAAATATTTACGTTATCGGGGATAACCCGATTTTACGTATGCCGCTCTAATACGTTATAAACAAACAACAAGTTGCAAACCATAAATATGGTTATAACTTCTATTTGTTATCGCCATAGGGACAACCTCGTTTTAGAAACACACTCCTATGTAAAGTAATTCTTCAAGGACTATAGCCAGATTGTATGCTGCGCATCTCTGTATAGGCGAATAAATATATAGTTACGAAGTGTTCGGTTGGGATAGGTTTGGTAATCAATAAAGAGAAATCATTAATTTTTCTAACGTCAACAAACGATCCATAAATGAAGTAGTCTCTGTGGATTGCCATGGGTTGTGTTATGAAGATTTGCAACCTTGTTATGTGTATTTTTTTATTGTACGTTGTAGCGTGAATTTTTTTAATAACTATACTGCAAATAGTAAGAATATATTTAGATCTGGTTATAAAAGAAAGAAAAATACTATAGAGTTAAGTGAAGGCTTGGTTCATTCGATCGTTGGGTAAACAATCGATTATTTTGTACAACCAAATTTAACCTTTGTATACTTTGTTGGCATATTGTAAAATTGGTAGTAATATGGAACACAATAGCCCTATATTTAGTAAATAAATATTCGCTTTACACGGACTTACGTGTATTTGTGCTTTGAGCTTTTTGTTCGAATTTTTTCACTATCTTCACCGCTATTCAGGTTTTTTCTAAAAAACCCTTTTTCTGTTTAGAATGTCTTTTCATATAACATACGGGGAAATGAACGAAATCGGGACTGAACCAATACTTGTCACGTTTTACCGAGAATTGAATTAACTTCGTATTGAAAGTAATGATATCAGCTACATCATTGATAGAAACACGGCGAACAATTGCGGCAATTTGTTCGGGTGAGAATGTTGGATACCTGAGGAGGACATATTCCGCTACGGTACAATTTCAGATACACGGATAAAATTTGAATTATAAAGCAATTTACTGAAAAAAAAATTTAATTGAAAAGGAAGCTATAAAAACTTTTGATACGACTTGTATTATATATATATATATATATATATATATATATATATATATATATATATATAAGTTTATATATTCTTCATTAATTGTATCATTAATTGTAATTCTTAAATAACAAGTGGGGTCAGAAAAAATAGTATAAATATACTAAAGGGGCAACAAGATGTCATTATTCATTTATTATTTTCTAGTCCATTAATTAATTTGAATAAGTTGTAAAGGCAGAGAAAAATTTGTTAAAACAGACAGAATTAAGGTGAAGATATAAACACCTCCTGGTCGGCAAAATAGGGATTGTGGCCTCCCAATTTTCCAGTCTTTTTTTCAATCGTTTCTTTTCTTTTCATAGACGTAAGATTCAGATGACTATTTAAAGGCTTTAATTAATGCTTATTAATAAACTTTAATATGTATTCAGAATTAAATTTTATTAAATATTTTCTACCCATTCGTTAAAGTCTCTTAATTAAATCCATGTAAAGTAGACAAAATATTAGGTATTTCAAAACCTTGTTGAAAGTAATGTTCTATGCTTGGAATAAATCAGTTGTATCTTACAAATTAATGTATATCAAATATTGCAAATCTATATCAATTATTGTGTCTGTTGACTTAGAAAGCTAATCTTCGCGAATGCGACTCAGTTCTAGGGAGGCATTAAAATCTTCTTTCTTCCAGGCTAGGGAAGTTGTAATGTCTGTTGAAGCCTGCGAATGTAGGTAATAATAAACAGGTGTGTGACTTTGCCAACGAGAGCAATGCGTCTTAGCCACTCCCTCTACACTAAAAGGGGACTTTTATTTCGCCTGTTATTCTATTCTTATGACGATCCGTATTATTTATAGACTATTATAGTATTATAATTCAATCTCTCTTTAGTAACACGAAAAATGTCCAAAGAATGTAACCTAGCATACGCCTTCTGTTGCTGAAAAGGGGTAGTCATTTCTGCAGTTTCCCTGCTTGGATCTAGTAAGCTATCCTGCCCTCGCGATGTTATAATTTACCGTTAGTGAGACGACCAGTGGATCATTGTGTCTTCCCTTTGACCCATCTAATTCCTTTTGCTTTTTCTTATTCTTATAATGGAATGTAATGGGTAGACATCTGTTTATGACCCCGATAGAAAGTAAGTCCACTTCAGATATAGGACCTTTCAAATGTGACGCGATACACGTGTGATTCATATATCGTTATGTTGTTTACCAATAGTTTTAAGTAACATCATAATTCTACATTTACAATACTTTCTTATCACTTGTGGGCAGGAGCGGATCTAGAAAAATATTTTGGGGAGAGCTGGTGTGAGGGGAACAGTTACAGGCCTGCCATGTGATATTACACACGCATTATTAACCCCATTTACCATATACAGTAAACTCCCGATTATCCGTGGAATAGGGTGGCCCGGCAACGCCGGATAACGAATTCCCCGGATAATCCGCTATGAACAAAGAATACGCAAAACGATCGATTATTACACCATATGTTACACAAATAATGACCCCGGTTAATGCAATTCACAAATAATCTTCAGAGGACAAAGTAAATACAGAAAATAATTTAAAATGTCGATGTATTCGTTCGTTTACGGATTATAACATGCACATTTATATGTCTAACTATTTACAATACGTACACAAGTAAGTTTATGTCAAAAATAAGTATGTATGTACAAAAATAAGTATGTCAAAAATAAGTATGTATGTACATATGTAATTTCCTTTACACATAATACTTTCACTTTTTAACAAAACAATCTATCACTTTCGTTGTTTTTTTGTGAGCATTGATTTAGCTTTAATGTGCGATCTCAGTTTTGTCCATTTTGTCGCACAGTGTCACTTGTGTCACAAAGCCATAATGTATATGACAGACATGGATAATGCATATGTCACGTCCTAGACTATTTATAGCCGAGATTAGCTGACATTTGTTTACAATCTTATGATACACATTAGGTTTTTCGGGCGTCCAAGCATTTTATCATTGTCTCTTATATACAGTAGTCTGCTCGCCCCTTTCATTTCGCTGGCCCGCGTCGGGATGCTTCGCTTTCAATGTAAAAATTAGTACGTACATATTTACATATCTATTCCCTTCATCTTAACTTCTATTATGCCTTATATGTATTTACGTCGTAATTCACCGTTTGGAAATTTAAACACGTGAATCTGATTGGAATAAAAATTGGATATTTGTAAAACAATAGCAGACACAGGATAATCCGCAAACCGGTTAATCCGCCCACGGATAATCAGGAGTTTACTGTATTTACAATGTAAACCACTTATTACATTGTGGGTGGGTGTATTTATTAATGATTATAGTATGGTATTATAGTGATTAATATGGGTAAGTAAACATATCCTACTAATTAGTAAGTGGATTTATATTGGGAACGGACGCACACATCGGAAATGGCAGATTTTATTTTATATTTATAGGGTTATTTTATAGTTTATACATTTTCACTTTTACATATTTTGGGAGGGGCTTGAGCCCCAAAGCCCTCCCCTTAAATCCGCCATTCCTTGTGGGTGCTATAGTTGTACTGTCTGTTCGTCTTTAAGTTATAAAAAAACCTTCCTCTGTGGACGATTATTTTAATTACAAAGTAATGTAATTTTAGGATTGTACATGAGAAAATTCGGGACAACAGCGTCGGCTTGAAAACTTTATACCGCCAGTAAGTAGATCTATTGTTCTATAAGAGAACAAATTATTCTTAGATTAACATTTCCCATTCAGGCATCCCACTTCTGATCTCTAAAAGGTATTGAAAATTTTATTCTTTCATTTTCGAAATACATTAATCAAAACTCCCGTCCTCAAGCAGTGTTTACAATTCAACAAGTAGTTTTTGTTCGTTTTTCTTGTGTTTTCTAACCTTTAGTTAATCGCTAGATTAACAGCCCACTTGCAATGTAATCGACGCCTCTTTCTACAAATTTGAACCAGTTATTAACTTTTAAGATCAGTTGCTCCACTTCTTTCAATACTAATTAAAAGATAAAAATTAAGCTAACAAATATTCCAATTAGAATATCAAGTCCATTTATTACTTGCCCACAAGCAACAATAGCACGGCACCCAGTTGGATAAATTTATAACTATTGGTTCATTAGTTGTTTGATGCGGGACTGTCACTGTGACACGACAATAGTAACCGATTAAATGTTCACCGACTTGCTCATGAATAGTTTCTAAATTAACCCAAGGCCGGTCCTCGCCGCCAAGTTTCCCGTATCTGTTGTCCACATTTACACGTGACACACACAAGTTTTCTTTAACTGTAACTCCTGAGTAACAGAAGATGAAGAGGTTTAAATCTTTCTCATGGTTATTGTGACGGTAAAGTTGCTATGACGTGAGCCGTATAAGCGTCTTGTATAAGTTATTTTATATTACTTTGTGCGTTAAGTAAAATCGTATAAACCACTTTTATAAATCTGCCCACTCGATGTAATTTACTACTATTCCCAATAGCATGAGGTCATTATGCCCTTTTCTTTCATATGAGAGTGTAATGGGTATACCTCTTTATGAGAGCAATAGAGGATTGGCCAAATTCAGGTCCTCTCTTCACGTAATGCCATCATTCCCCTTATATCCTTCACCAGGAGACTTATATGCCTATCTTTATGCTATCTATATTCCCAATCTGTATATATATACATACATACACACACACACACACACACACACACACACACACACACACACACACACACACACACACACACACACACACACACACACACACACACACACATATATATATATATATATATATATATATATATATATATATATATATATATATATATATATATAAAATACGTTTTCTTGTTTAATAATTTAAAACAACATAGGTTATTCAAATACAAGAATATTTATTATTTTATATCCAAAGCTTTTCGTTGGCAAACAGTACCAACATCATCAGGAATGAAAATTACAATAATCATGATTGTAATTTTCATTCCTGATGATGTTGGTACTGTTTGCCAACGAAAAGCTTTGGATATAAAATAATAAATATTCTTGTATTTGAATAACCTATGTTGTTTTAATATATATATATATATATATATATATATGACTGTGTGTGTGTGTATGTATGTATATATATAACTCGTAGATGAAAAATTACGCCATTCTGGTTGATAACCTTAAAAGAATAAAAAGATCTTATATAAATTATTTTAAATAGCTTTATGAACTAGGTGAACGCTATAAACGTCTTATATAATCTAATTTATACTATAAAAAGAAAAGAATTTTCTTCAAGGTTTATAAACATAGAGCATAGGGGAAACCGATTAAAGATGGCTGAATCATAAGCACCAGGTATTGACTTGGAAAATTACATTTTCACAGACGATCATGAAAGGTGCCTGAATCATAAGCACCAGGTATTAACTGAGAAAATTACATTTTCACAGACGATCATGAAAGGCGCTTGAATCATAACCACCAGGTATTTACTGAGACAACTACATTTTCACACACGATCATGAAAATGCCTGATTAATAAGCACCAGGTATTGACTGAGAAAATTACATTTTCACACACGATCATGAAAATGCCTGATTAATAAGCACCAGGTATTGACTTGGAAAATTACATTTTCACAGACGATCATGAAAGGTGCCTGAATCATAAGCACCAGGTATTAACTGAGAAAATTACATTTTCACAGACGATCATGAAAGGCGCTTGAATCATAACCACCAGGTATTTACTGAGAAAACTACATTTTCACACACGATCATGAAAATGCCTGATTAATAAGCACCATACATTGACTGAGACAATTACATTTTTACAGACGATCCAGATAATCAATTATTATTTAGTACATGCCTATGAATTAAATAAATAACAAATTTCATTGTCTGTGTTCAAAACTTTGGTGTTACTCCAAGGGAACGTAAATGCCGGGAAAATTATATTGATTAGGCCTATTCATAAAAAAAGCTTCAAGGAAATTTAAAGATTACGCTTTAGGGAAACGTCACGGCCATTGTCTGCGTCATCGCTCTTTTATGTCATCTTAAAATATTTAGTAAAATTTAATACTTTTTGTTTTTTTTTTACTCAACTCTTTTCTTTTAAACGTTTTTGCTGCTTATTACCACTCTTTTCTCTTATCTTGCTGCTTCTTAGTTATAACCTTTCTTTTTCATTGTTATAAAAATTGCACTTTTCTATATTTTTTTAACTGTCGCTTATTTTAGTTTTAGTTGTATGCTGCAATTTGTTATGGGCGATAATAACCTCCTCTGCTAATATATAAAAACGTAAACTCATAGTGATGTCGATAGAGACTTTGTGTACTTTAGTTATGTATGATGTATTGAAGTATGATATATTTATTTCGCAGGTAGAGGTATGTTTGACTAATCCTTCCTACATTTACCTTTCCTATCCTCATATGTTTACAAAAAATACAATTTTATCGTAAGGTTTTCATCAGGCTATGGTATTATGTAAAAGTCATTCACAAAAAAATAATATTGAAAAAAATATATTAAATTTATTGTAAAATTGTAGCAAGTACAAAA
This sequence comes from Prosapia bicincta, assembly GCA_036971475.1. Lineage (NCBI taxonomy): Eukaryota > Metazoa > Arthropoda > Insecta > Hemiptera > Cercopidae > Prosapia > Prosapia bicincta. The sequence continues at coordinate 106,952,448 of JBAIZL010000004.1, forward strand.
AACAGTTTTAAAAATATAATTTATTCCAAAGATAACATGAAACTAAAAAAAATGTAAATAGTTTTAAGTGAAATAAAAGTAGTTTATTTTTGTGTAAAAGCCAAGTGTAACAAACATATTTTTCTAACGGAATAATACACCTTTGATTGACATAAAACCTTTCAGAATGTTAACAATAGGATAGGAACATAGTTTTCACATTAATTAAAACCTTTGTTCGTAATTTAATTCTTGGTTAATCAACTGTTCAACCAATCAGCTTACAAATAGTTTTAAAAAAATCTATCTACATTTCACGCAATTTATATTACCATTATTTAAGGCCTTGCGGCTTCACTGACGTAAGATCATTTTGCTTTCTGTTACAAAAATCATGAATAGGTTAGTATAATTGAATAGTAGGTGCCAATGCCTGTGCACTGGTTATGCAAGATGTGTGACGTCGCCACCGTCTGTGCGCTGTAACGGGACACCGGTTAAGGACACTTCCTTGCTCGCCGTGTCCTCTATTCCACTGCCTTAATTATGTTTACTTAAATGTGAACACACCGTTAGTCGCTTTATGAGAATTCAAAGCTCTATTAATTACGTGCGAAAAGTAGAATTTGTCGGTGGTTCAAGTTGGTAAAATAAAGTAAAACAAATTTTGAGGTATAAAAAACATATTTTATCAGGAATTGTAGTAGAAGAAATAATCTTGGGAATGTAGACATATAAAAAATATCTTAATTGTGAAAAAAACTAAGGATAAGTTAATTCAATTAAGGAAGGTTTAGAATGAGAGAATGAAATTTCGTCAGTGAAAAAATGAAGAATAAGTAATTAAATTAAGGAAGGTTTAAAATGGGAGAATGAAATTTTATCAGTGAAAAAAGTGAAGGATAAGAAATTAAATTAAGGAAGGTTTAGAATGAAATTTTATCAGTGAAGAAAGTAATTAAATTAAGGAAGGTTTAGAATGAGAGAATGAAATTTTATCATTTTATCCAGAACTGTTTAAATTTATAGTGGCCAGGTTTAGAGACTTTATAAACAATAGGCGTTCCTTATTTTACAAACTAGTTCTTCCACTACAAGAATATAGTCTTTTCCTGGGTTTCTGTAGTTCTTACAACAATTTGCTGAATCCCGGGTACCTCCTAGACACCTTTCTCCACCCAAGTCGAGGGGAAGTCTACCTCAGTTACTCTGCCCTCTCATTGCCATGATTGCTCCCCCCTATTTCCAGTACCAGGGGATCATAATACCCTATCCTTAGTCGTACCTTATTCCATCTAACCTTGATTATCCTTTTTCTATTAAGGTGGTGTAATATGCATTTATTTATGGCCTCAGTAGAGAGTGAACTACTTCGTTTACGCAGCGCCGCTCACATAATGTTCTAGTAATGTCCTGCGAGTAGGGTTCTAATACCCTATCCTCAGTCGTACCTTATTCCATCTACCCCTGCTTATCCTTTTTTTCTTAAGGTGGTGTAATATGCATTTATTTATGGCCTCAGTAGAGAGTGAACTACTTCGTTTACGCAGCGCCGCTCACATAATGTTCTTGTAATGTCCTGCGATCAGGGTTCTAATACCCTATCCTCAGTCGTACCTTATTCCATCTACCCCTGCTTATCCTTTTTTTCTTAAGGTGGTGTAATATGCATTTCTTTATGGCCTCAGTAGAGAGTGAACTACTTCGTTTACGCAGCGCCGCTCACATAATGTTCTTGTAATGTCCTGCGAGTAGGGTTCTAATACCCTATCCTCAGTCGTACCTTATTCCATCTACCCCTGCTTATCCTTTTTTTCTTAAGGTGGTGTAATATGCATTTTTTTATGGCCTCAGTAGAGAGTGAACTACTTCGTTTACGCAGTGCCGCTCACATAATGTTCTTGTAATGTCCTGCGATCAGGGTTCTAATACCCTATCCTCAGTCGTACCTTATTCCATCTACCCCTGCTTATCCTTTTTTTCTTAAGGTGGTGTAATATGCATTTCTTTATGGCCTCAGTAGAGAGTGAACTACTTCGTTTACGCAGCGCCGCTCACATAATGTTCTTGTAATGTCCTGCGATCAGGGCTCTAATACCCTATCCTCAGTCGTACCTTATTCCATCCACCCCTGCTTATCCTTTTTTTCTTAAGGTGGTGTAATATGCATTTCTTTATGGCCTCAGTAGAGAGTGAACTACTTCGTTTACGCAGCGCCGCTCACATAATGTTCTTGTAATGTCCTGCGATCAGGGTTCTAATACCCTATCCTCAGTCGTACCTTATTCCATCTACCCCTGCTTATCCTTTTTTCTTAAGGTGGTGTAATATGCATTTCTTTATGGCCTCAGTAGAGAGTGAACTACTTCGTTTACGCAGCGCCGCTCACATAATGTTCTTGTAATGTCCTGCGATCAGGGTTCTAATACCCTATCCTCAGTCGTACCTTATTCCATCTACCCCTGCTTATCCTTTTTTTCTTAAGGTGGTGTAATATGCATTTCTTATTATATAAATTATATTGATTAGGCCTATTCATAAAAAAAGCTTCAAGGAAATTTAAAGATTACGCTTTAGGGAAACGTCACGGCCATTGTCTGCGTCATCGCTCTTTTATGTCATCTTAAAATATTTAGTAAAATTTAATACTTTTTGTTTTTTTTTTACTCAACTCTTTTCTTTTAAACGTTTTTGCTGCTTATTACCACTCTTTTCTCTTATCTTGCTGCTTCTTAGTTATAACCTTTCTTTTTCATTGTTATAAAAATTGCACTTTTCTATATTTTTTTAACTGTCGCTTATTTTAGTTTTAGTTGTATGCTGCAATTTGTTATGGGCGATAATAACCTCCTCTGCTAATATATAAAAACGTAAACTCATAGTGATGTCGATAGAGACTTTGTCTACTTTAGTTATGTATGATGTAGTGAAGTATGATATATTTATTTCGCAGGTAGAGGTATGTTTGACTAATCCTTCCTACATTTACCTTTCCTATCCTCATATGTTTACAAAAAATACAATTTTATCGCAAGGTTTTCATCAGGCTATGGTATTATGTAAAAGTCATTCACAAAAAAATAATATTGAAAAAAATATATTAAATTTATTGTAAAATTGTAGCAAGTACAAAAAACAGTTTTAAAAATATAATTTATTCCAAAGATAACATGAAACTAAAAAAAAAAAAAATGTAAATAGTTTTAAGTGAAATAAAACTAGTTTATTTTTGTGTAAAAGCCAAGTGTAACAAACATATTTTTCTAACGGAATAATACAGCTTTGATTGACATAAAACCTTTCAGAATGTTAACAATAGGATAGGAACATAGTTTTCACATTAATTAAAACCTTTGTTCGTAATTTAATTCTTGGTTAATCAACTGTTCAACCAATCAGCTTACAAATAGTTAAAATAAATCTATCTACATTTCACGCAATTTAGATTTATATTACCATTATTTAAGGCATTGTGGCTTCACTGACGTAAGATCATTTTGCTTTCTGTTACAAAAATCATGAATAGGTTAGTATAATTGAATAGTAGGTGCCAATGCCTGTGCACTGGTTATGCAAGATGTGTGACGTCGCCACCGTCTGTGCGCTGTAACGGGACACCGGTTAAGGACACTTCCTTGCTCGCCGTGTCCTCTATTCCACTGCCTTAATTATGTTTACTTAAATGTGAACACACCGTTAGTCGCTTTATGAGAATCCAAAGCTTTATTAATTACGTGCGAAAAGTAGAATTTGTCGGTGGTTCAAGTTGGTAAAATAAAGTAAAACAAATTTTGAGGTATAAAAAACATATTTTATCAGGAATTGTAGTAGAAGAAACAACCTTGGGAATGTAGACATATAAAAAAATATCTTAATTGTGAAAAAAACTAAGGATAAGTAATTCAATTAAGGAAGGTTTAGAATGAGAGAATGAAAATTCGTCAGTGAAAAAATGAAGGATAAGTAATTAAATTAAGGAAGGTTTAAAATGGGAGAATGAAATTTTATCAGTGAAAAAAGTGAAGGATAAGAAATTAAATTAAGGAAGGTTTAGAATGAAATTTTATCAGTGAAAAAAGTAATTAAATTAAGGAAGGTTTAGAATGAGAGAATGAAATTTTATCATTTTATCCAGAACTGTTTAAATTTATAGTGGCCAGGTTTAGAGACTTTATAACACAATAGGCGTTCCTTATTTTACAAACTAGTTCTTCCACTACAAGAATATAGACTTTTCCTGGGTTTCTGTAGTTCTTACAACAATTTGCTGAATCCCGGGTACCTCCTAGACACCATTCTCCACCCAAGTCGAGGGGAAGTCTACCTCAGTTACTCTGCCCTCTCATTGCCATGATTGCTTCCCCCTATTTCCAGTACCAGGGGATCATAATACCCTATCCTTAGTCGTACCTTATTCCATCTAACCTTGATTATCCTTTTTCTCTTAAGGTGGTGTAATATGCATTTCTTTATGGCCTCAGTAGAGAGTGAACTACTTCGTTTACGCAGCGCTGCTCACATAATGTTCTTGTAATGTCCTGCGAGTAGGGTTCTAATACCCTATCCTCAGTCGTACCTTATTCCATCTACCCCTGCTTATCCTTTTTTTCTTAAGGTGGTGTAATATGCATTTCTTTATGGCCTCAGTAGAGAGTGAACTACTTCGTTTACGCAGCGCCGCTCACATAATGTTCTAGTAATGTCCTGCGAGTAGGGTTCTAATACCCTATCCTCAGTCGTACCTTATTCCATCTACCCCTGCTTATCCTTTTTTCCTTAAGGTGGTGTAATATGCATTTCTTTATGGCCTCAGTAGAGAGTGAACTACTTCGTTTACGCAGCGCCGCTCACATAATGTTCTTGTAATGTCCTGCGTGTAGGGTTCTAATACCCTATCCTCAGTCGTACCTTATTCCATCTACCCCTGCTTATCCTTTTTTTCTTAAGGTGGTGTAATATGCATTTCTTTATGGCCTCAGTAGAGAGTGAACTACTTCGTTTACGCAGCGCCGCTCACATAATGTTCTAGTAATGTCCTGCGATCAGGGTTCTAATACCCTACGTGTTTTCTCTTTTTGAAGGACGGTGGGTAAAATTAATAATTTAAAACAAGCCTTTCATGACGTTACTTACAACAGAGACCAAGATCTGCTGGCAATTCTGATTATTCTCGTTCCTACGAAATTGGTTGATTTATTAGCTGAAGGATTTCTAATTTCTCATGGCATGGCCGAAGTATTGTAATTTTTAATCTTTATAAAATCATTCCCAGTCTATCAATAAATCCCTATTAGCCATCCTCTGCAATTATGGTAACCTCAACGCGCTTCTGTAACACGTTACCTGCAAAGACCAAATCCGTTTATGGTATCGACGTTCTTTCAATACCCCGCCTTCCCTGTCTTGCATTATACATAGCGAAAAAAGACGTAGCATATATTAAATACCTGCAGTTTGAACTTCACTTTAAAAGGAAGAGTAGGCCTAATGGGTGTCAGCTTTATCTTCATACTCTAACCTGTTCATATCTAGCTTCTATCTTTTGGTTATCCTCAACCTCGTATCCTTTTCTTAGTACTTAACGATTCCATCTACCTTTTCTTATCCCTCTTAGAAGGACACAAAGAAGGATCACAGTGATTCTCACTAGGAGATGTAGCATGTAGACACTTCTTTGCAACCTCGATAGAAGGTAAATCTGTTTCAAGTACGTGTTACCATGATCTTCCCTTATCTACCAGAGGGTTTTATTGGCCTACCTGAATCCTTCTTACATTTACAGTCCTTTTCTATTCTTCGAGCTGATTATACTTGCTTTAGAACCTTTAAAAATGTTTGCTGAATATTTTATGCATTGCTACCTTGTCGCCTTCAATTTCAGACATGAATCTTTTCAGTTCTTTGTTTAACTCGAACGGATGGTATTTCTTCCAGCGTTTGTTAAAAAAAAACTATATAAAGTTCTCTTTCTTGGCAATCCACTTACAACCAGCTCTGCTCCTCCCTCTCTTTCCGTTGGCACTTCGCCAGTATTATAATACAGTAGTGCATTATTTCTGCTTGACTTTGATGCATTCATAGCTTTAAAATAACGTGCACAATCTGACTCGTATTAATTATGTTAAAGGGAAAGAAACCTTTTTTAATGATTAGATTATCATTTAAAATTTAACGAACTTGTCAATACAAAAGGAAAACAATGTTTAAAATTAAATTTATTCTTATATTTATTTAAACCTAGTGTAAAAACCTTTGACCAGTAGTGTATTTACTAGTAGGCTGTAATACTTTTTTTTAATGTTAGCTGAATAATTACTTGAATTTAGTTTGTAAATTCAGCAACTGTTTGTGTTCTGCAAACAGCTGTTGTGTTCAGCAACTGTTTGTGTTCTGCATGTTCTAGTTCATGGACTGTTTTTCTTTACACACATAAATATTGTTTTATCTCTATCCTAATACAAATAAAGATTATTTCAATGACATGTAATTGGAAATGGAGACCTATTGGTTATCAAATATTACTTTTCAATTACTTCAAATGTTCATTATGCATATGCAATTATGTTAACAATCGGCGCAATAAATCAAGTGGAGTTAATATTTTATGAGACTTCTATCATTGAATAATACGACTATAGTTTTAGCATGTTACTATTAATTTAATTTGTAATTAAAACTACCACGTAGCTAGTAGTCACATCTCGTTGTCTCGGTGTAAAGTATATCTCCTTCAGGTAATCCAACCAACCTATGCGAGTTATAATTTCCTCCTTCTCACAGGCTGTCATTACACCCTTTTGTTAGTTCTATTTACACAAAAATATTCTACTTATCCATTCTCCCCTAACCAAGATGGAGCGATTGTTTGACACCTTCTATGGCCTACAATATTGAGAGTATATCTAATGTAGGTATACGTCCTTTCACTCAAAAATCTATGATCTTGCGTATATATCTCAGTCATATTGTGAGTGGTCTTTCTACTTAAATGGAACAGTCCTACCTATTCTATGACAGTTCTAGATCGGCTCCACAGTACTGAAGAGCCTACAGGGGACTATAGCGTATCGTCAGCCCCCTCGAATCCATCCTCAAACACTTGGTTGCTCAACCTAGCTACATCACCAAGGTCGAGTCGTTTGATTCCAATACCCGTGATACCAGTGTGTAAGACCTCAAGGACCTTATTGTAAGGCCTAGACTGGTTATTTACCCGCCACTGGGACGAGACGAGTTATGATTTTGCCCTATCTTCCAGACTGGAGTTGAACCTTCCAAACGGTCCGATTTTCCTTACCGAAAGAATACCCTTCGGATTGATTAGGTCCAGGTAGTAGAACCGAATCTTTATCCACCTTTGATCTTACCTAAGGGCTAGACCCTCAGAAGGGGTACTTAGACTTAGACAGGAAATGCTGCAGCAAGTAGTTATCAACCATTACTTCGCCAGGATCGAGGAGCTTGATGGCAAGACCCAAGGTTCCAGTACATAAGCGCTCAAGGACCTTACTGTAAGGCCTAGACTGGTTATTTACCCGCCACTGGGACGAGACGAGTTATGATTTTGCCCTATCTTCCAGACTGAACTTGAACCTTCCAAACGGTCCGATTTTCCTTACCGAAAGAATACCCTTCGGATTGATTAGGTCCAGGTAGTAGAACCGAATCTTTATCCACCTTTGATCTTACCTAAGGGCTAGACCCTCAGAAGGGGTACTTAGACTTAGACAGGAAATGCTGCAGCAAGTAGTTATCAACCATTACTTCGCCAGGATCGCTTGATGGCAAGACCCAAGGTTCCAGTACATAAGCGCTCAAGGACCTTACTAGACCTTAGCCTAGACTGGTTACTGGCCCGACACTGGTACGAGACGAGTTATGATTTTGCCCGCTCTTCCAGAACTAGTGAAGTAGAAACTTCCGAATGGTACGATTTTCCGTACCGTCAGAAGAGCCCTCTGATTGGTTCGGATCAGCTAGGGGAGTCGGATATTTATCCACCCTCAGTTGCCCTTACCTAAGGCCCTGACCCTCAAAAGAGACGTGAACATGAGAAAGGTTGCAATCAAACACCTCCCCACTAACCCTGGAGGGCAGAATATATAATTCACACAGATTTAAGTTAATATTATTATCTACTGTACAACCCTTTTAATACTCTTCGTAGAGCTGTCAAATTGAAAAATCGTTTTAAAAGGTCAAAAAGAAGTGTTTTAAAAAGTCAAAATCCCCACGTGATAAATCGTAACCCAAATGAGTTAAGGTTCCGTCTATTAATTGTTAACAAGTCAAGGATCTCAAAAATAAAATTTGTCTCGTGGTTTTTCGCGTATGTAGTTGAGACGTGGCCAGGTTACCTGCGTTCGAATTCGGACACTTAGGTGGGAGAATTTCGGAGCAACGCCTCTATCCGTACTGGTTGGTTTTTTAAGTACTTTAAACAAGTCCGAATATTAGAGGATCGATACAGAAGCTGGAGGATGTCTTAGAATGTAATCCTCACTAAAAATTCTAGTCTAGTTTCATTGCTTTTTATAATAATAATTTCAAAAAAACGTTTTGATGTCTTAGAATGTAATCCTCACTAAAAATTCTAGTCTAGTTTCATTGCTTTTTATAATAATAATTTGAGAAAAACGTTTAGTTACAATAATAAATTATAAATTACAGTCATATTCGATTACTTTACAGCTATAATACGCCGTTTTATAAACAAATCATCCATCATTTAAGTTGGCCTCATCTGCTGTAAAAATACCCAAAATAGCGTACGAAAATATTTTTAACAAATTGAGCAGTCAGAAATTTTAAAAATTCCTCAGCGGGCCAAATGGCTGTCACTCACATGCACAATGACAGTGACTCAGCAAATTGTAGACATGACTGCTGCGAAAGTTGGCGGCTTGCCCCCTTTTCTTTTCAGTTCATTAACATTGAGGTATCTCGAGTAGAGATAATGATCTAACATAGCTGGTGCACTGCCAAATTATGTACATTTGTTTCTATATCCATAATTAGGACGTGAATCAATTACTATTCGAAACCTGTATTTATATGATTTATAATAATGCAGCTTGAATATTAAATAACTTATTAATATTGGAAAGGCTTTAATTTAATCTTAGTTTAAAGAGGTTGTAAAATATGACCAGTATAAAGAAATTTTGTTTAGGGAACTCGTCATCTTTTGGGTTTTATCATTTTCGAAAAATTACTCTGTTTTGTTGCCGTTTCGTTTAGTCTTTTTCTGGATCTATTTCTGGATAATAGGTATGGAAGTTCCGTGGTTTTATTGTTTGTTGCCGTTTCGTTTAGTCTTTTTCTGGATCTATTTCTGGATGATAGGTATGGAAGTTCCGTGGTTTTATTGTTTGTTGCCGTTTCGTTTAGTCTTTTTCTGGATCTATTTCTGGATAATAGGTATGGAAGTTCCGTGGTTTTATTGTTTGTTGCCGTTTCGTTTAGTCTTTTTCTGGATCTATTTCTGGATGATAGGTGTGGAAGTTCCGTGGTTTTATTGTTTGTTGTCGTTTCGATTAGTCGTTTTCTGGATCTATTTCTGGATGATAGGTATGGAAGTTCCGTGGTTTTATTGTTTGTTGCCGTTTCGTTTAGTCTTTTTCTGGATCTATTTCTGGATGATAGGTATGGAAGTTCCGTGGTTTTATTGTTTGTTGCCGTTTCGTTTAGTCTTTTTCTGGATCTATTTCTGGGTGATAGGTGTGGAAGTTCCGTGGTTTTGTTGTTTGTTGTCGTTTCGATTAGTCGTTTTCTGGATCTATTTCTGGATAATAGGTATGGAAGTTCCGTGGTTTTATTGTTTGTTGCCGTTTCGTTGAGTCTTTTTCTGGATCTATTTCTGGGTGATAGGTATGGAAGTTCCGTGGTTTTATTGTTTGTTGCCGTTTCGTTTAGTCTTTTTCTGGATCTATTTCTGGATAATAGATATGGAAGTTCCGTGGTTTTATTGTTTGTTGCCGTTTCGTTTAGTCTTTTTCTGGATCTATTTCTGGATAATAGGTGTGGAAGTTCCGTGGTTTTATTGTTTGTTGTCGTTTCGATTAGTCGTTTTCTGGATCTATTTCTGGATAATAGGTATGGAAGTTCCGTGGTTTTATTGTTTGTTGCCGTTTCGTTTAGTCTTTTTCTGGATCTATTTCTGGGTGATAGGTATGGAAGTTCCGTGGTTTTATTGTTTGTTGCCGTTTCGTTTAGTCTTTTTCTGGATCTATTTCTGGATAATAGGTATGGAAGTTCCGTGGTTTTATTGTTTGTTGCCGTTTCGTTTAGTCTTTTTCTGGATCTATTTCTGGATAATAGGTATGGAAGTTCCGTGGTTTTATTGTTTGTTGCCGTTTCGTTTAGTCTTTTTCTGGATCTATTTCTGGATAATAGATATGGAAGTTCCGTGGTTTTATTGTTTGTTGTCGTTTCGATTAGTCGTTTTTTGGATCTATTTCTGGATAATAGGTATGGAAGTTCCGTGGTTTTATTGTTTGTTGTCGTTTCGATTAGTCGTTTTCTGGATCTATTTCTGGATAATAGGTATGGAAGTTCCGTGGTTTTATTGTTTGTTGCCGTTTCGTTTAGTCTTTTTCTGGATCTATTTCTGGGTGATAGGTATGGAAGTTCCGTGGTTTTATTGTTTGTTGCCGTTTCGTTTAGTCTTTTTCTGGATCTATTTCTGGATAATAGATATGGAAGTTCCGTGGTTTTATTGTTTGTTGCCGTTTCGTTTAGTCTTTTTCTGGATCTATTTCTGGGTGATAGGTATGGAAGTTCCGTGGTTTTATTGTTTGTTGCCGTTTCGTTTAGTCTTTTTCTGGATCTATTTCTGGGTGATAGGTATGGAAGTTCCGTGGTTTTATTGTTTGTTGCCGTTTCGTTTAGTCTTTTTCTGGATCTATTTCTGGGTGATAGGTATGGAAGTTCCGTGGTTTTATTGTTTGTTGCCGTTTCGTTTAGTCTTTTTCTGGATCTATTTCTGGATAATAGATATGGAAGTTCCGTGGTTTTATTGTTTGTTGCCGTTTCGTTTAGTCTTTTTCTGGATCTATTTCTGGGTGATAGGTATGGAAGTTCCGTGGTTTTATTGTTTGTTGCCGTTTCGTTTAGTCTTTTTCTGGATCTATTTCTGGGTGATAGGTATGGAAGTTCCGTGGTTTTATTGTTTGTTGCCGTTTCGTTTAGTCGTTTTCTGGATCTATTTCTGGGTGATAGGTATGGAAGTTCCGTGGTTTTATTGTTTGTTGCCGTTTCGTTTAGTCGTTTTCTGGATCTATTTCTGGATAATAGGTATGGAAGTTCCGTGGTTTTATTGTTTGTTGCCGTTTCGTTTAGTCGTTTTCTGGATCTATTTCTGGGTGATAGGTATGGAATCTCCTACCTTACACGCACGCGCTCACCCTTACGAGCGCAAAGGATTAGGACAGACCAGAGACCATCCGTAAATGTCCGCTCCATTGATCATTTAGTGGTATCTTCTAACCAAGGTCTAACTTTTTAAGCTGTAATTTTAATTAAAAATAGTTAATAATTATTGATTCTACTTAAAATTACAAGAAAAATGATACCAAACAACCCATGATTTACTTTCGTAGTTGGTCACTTTATCGTATTAAGTACAGTGTTTTCCTTTAGCGTTTTTACAGTGTATTTATTTCTTGTTATCCCCTTATGAACAGTAACATTAAATTATACATCGTATAGTATAAATTTTCTCGTATTGATGTGCAGAATTAATTTATGCTAAACTTTCTGAGGTGTGTTCTCAAATTTTAAAAAAATAGAGTTTGATCAACAAAGCATCACTAGGTGACTAATAAACAAAGCGCCGCACAGTGGAGTATTAAGCCTCTTTTCATGGCCAAAACCTTTTAATCTTTTGTTACTGATGCAGGAACGCTTCTTGGTTTTCAGAAACTTCATACAATCATGTTATAACATTTTACATCAACATTTTACAATCAATTGAATTAAGAACTAGGCTTCTTTTATGTAAAATAGGCGTAATTTCCTAAAATGGCGAACAAATAAAGGTTTTGTTGAACTCTTCGAATATTATGTTTTTAATAGATAGAAGGCTACATGTTTAAACCTGTTTATAATTATTGTTATTTATTACCAATTTAATATTATAAATAGTTAATTATTTTTAGAATGTATAAACATTTTAAGCTTAATTAATTAATACATAAAATTTATTGTATGTTTTACTGTATAATAATGGAATAATAATAATCCAGTAATACAACACATCTGATATAACTTCTTATACCTTCTGATAACTTCTTAGTCCGACTCATCAACACTTTCTTCTTTATTACTATTGAGAATGTCAGAAGATAGTTTGTCTTGTAGGAGAAGGCTTAAGGTTTCAGTTAAGAATGCTTTGCTCTTCATCCTCCGTCTCTGACGCGAGCAGCTCAAAAAAGGATCACTATTTAAAAGTAATCTATTAAGTACGTCCCTGTTACAAACTCTTCTGCTGAACTTCCGTGCATATCGGATTCAATACATCCTGAAGTGTTTGTTACGGGCTTCAGCAGCTTCCTCAGGGAGTTGTCCAATTGGGAGGATGGCGTGCTTTTTAGTTGTAGAGCCATGCATCAAAACGTTATGCATAGTAGGTGTCATAGGATACCAGCCATAAAGACTGAAGTATAACTCAGCAGTCTTACGTGCATAGATGTTAAATTTCTCGTGATCAATGGGGTACCCGCTTGAAATTACTTCTAAAATCGCTTTAAGATTTTTTATCCATTTCAAATCAACTCCTGTGATTCGAGAGGCTTTATCTGGGTCTGAAAAAAAACCGTCTTTGGGTGTTACCATAGTTTGTGTTACCGAAGCCTTGTTTAGGGACATCAACTAGCAGACCCATTTCTTCTTTAAAAGTTGTTTGTATTTTTTTTGCATCAGCCACATTATTCTTATCCTCTTCATTTCTGACTTGCCAAATCTTAAGTTCTATTTTGTAGGCCAAGTGAAAAAGTGACTCAAAAAAAACGAATTCTCGTATGCAAAATTGACAGGCCAAATTTTAATGCTTCTAAGTTTTCAGTACCAGTTCTATTCAGATTATTGAAATCTTTCGATGTTCCATGTACAGGAGTTTATCATCGATTGATCTGCTTGGAGACTCCTTTACCATGTCATGAAGAAGCATCCGTGATATTTCCTTTTCCATGGCCTGAAAAAAAAACAATCGATAGTAAAATAGTTCCTTCATTTTAAGAGAACGTCTATACACACGTAAGCCTGCAGTGAATTTACATGCAGTTAATTTGTCGGCACTAATGTTAAATTATCATTCATTAACCTTGTAATTTTTACACAAACGTCAGGCTGTTTATAATTTTTTGAAAACTCGACTTGCAAATTTTCAATATTTAGGAGTCGAATATTCTATTTACTCTGCCACTGTCTCGCCTAATTTATATATATATATATAGGTATCAAAAAAAAATTAATAAAATCTATTGTTCAATCAGCAGTAACATTCTAGTGGGCTAGTAAAAACATATAACAAATAATCATAAGTGATACAAAGTAAAGAACATCAAGTATTAAGAACAACATACATAGATGCTTATTGAAAAACTAATTTTTTTAAAATACATTAACTTATAATTTGTTTTTTTTGTTTTAATTGGCTAGAGTATGCGGGAACTTTTATTTTTTACGTTAATTAAACACAGTATAACGAACATGATTCAATGTTTAAAGTAGGGCGACAAGACCTGACAAACATACTTAAAGCTTACTTAAACACAAAATTAAATTTTTTTCAAAAATTTTTAAATATAGGTATTTAAAAAAATGTTATATGTTATATCACTGAATGAAATATTAAAAACAAACACTTACCTTGTTTAAAGTAGTAGGATGTTATGTTATATCAGAAGTTTCTAAGCGTTCACACGTAGTTATAAGCAGGAAAAAATAATTTTACAACTCAAGAATATTGTAAATAATCGAGCAGAAATTCAACCGTACACGGCGAGGTTCAGGTTTCAACTTGCAGTAGGAACGACCGGATAAGATTCATGAACTTCAGATAAGCACTGCTAGACGCGCCAGTTCATTAGCTTTCCAACGATACTAATAAAACTAATGTTGAACAAATTTGACATTTTACACTTTTGGCCACGATTTTCTGTAAAATACTCCACCGTGCGCCGGAAGGATAAGGGCCGTCCTAATCCTCTGCCTTTGTGTGAGGGAGACTACTTGGCGCTCAGGGGCACTCGCATTTAGCTAGCATTTATGCCTTCTATCCTACAGGTAGCGTGTACATATCTTACTTCATTCCGGTTAAGTTTAGCTACTCTGCCCAAAGTAAAATTATTTACTTCCTAGTAATGCAGATCAATGTGCCCTTTCCTTAGCCCCACATACCCTCCTCAATCTCTCTTTTTCCTAAGGGGTGTAATAGGTACTCACGTATTTATGGCCTGAATAGAGAGTAAATCTACCTCAGATACTCTCTCCCATCTCCTTGATCAATGGACTTGCCTCCTCTTTTATCTTATTTTAATCAACCTTTTTGTATCTCCCTCACCCATTAAGTAGTGCTCCTTCGTCGTGAGATAACGGATTTGTATTCGCAATGTTACACAGTTCTCCATCGTTCCATTTCAACCCCTACTGCATATAAAACCTGTCTCTCATATCCTTGATCAATGGACTTTCCTCCTCTTTTACCTATTTTAATCAACCTTTTTGTATCTCCCTCACCCATTAAGTAGTGCTCCTTCGTCGTGAGATAACGGATTTGTATTCGCAATGTTACACAGTTCTCCATCGTTCCATTTCAACCCCTACTGCATATAAAACCTGTCTCTCATATCCTTGATCAATGGACTTTCCTCCTCTTTTACCTATTTTAATCAACCTTTTTGTATCTCCCTCACCCATTAAGTAGTGCTCCTTCGTCGTGAGATAACGGATTTGTATTCGCAATGTTACACAGTTCTCCATCGTTCCATTTCAACCCCTACTGCATATAAAACCTGTCTCTCATATCCTTGATCAATGGACTTTCCTCCTCTTTTACCTATTTTAATCAACCTTTTTGTATCTCCCTCACCCATTAAGTAGTGCTCCTTCGTCGTGAGATAACGGATTTGTATTCGCAATGTTACACAGTTCTCCATCGTTCCATTTCAACCCCTACTGCATATAAAACCTGTCTCTCATATCCTTGATCAATGGACTTGCCTCCTCTTTTACCTATTTTAATCAACCTTTTTGTATCCCCCACACCCATTAAGTAGTGCTCCTTCGTCGTGAGATAACGGATTTGTATTCGCAATGCTACACAGTTCTCCATCGTTCCATTTCAACCCCTACTGCATATAAAACCTGTCTCTCATATCCTTGATCAATGGACTTTCCTCCTCTTTTACCTATTTTAATCAACCTTTTTGTATCTCCCTCACCCATTAAGTAGTGCTCCTTCGTCGTGAGATAACGGATTTGTATTCGCAATGTTACACAGTTCTCCATCGTTCCATTTCAACCCCTACTGCATATAAAACCTGTCTCTCATATCCTTGATCAATGGACTTTCCTCCTCTTTTACCTATTTTAATCAACCTTTTTGTATCTCCCTCACCCATTAAGTAGTGCTCCTTCGTCGTGAGATAACGGATTTGTATTCGCAATGTTACACAGTTCTCCATCGTTCCATTTCAACCCCTACTGCATATAAAACCTGTCTCTCATATCCTTGATCAATGGACTTGCCTCCTCTTTTACCTATTTTAATCAACCTTTTTGTATCCCCCACACCCATTAAGTAGTGCTCCTTCGTCGTGAGATAACGGATTTGTATTCGCAATGCTACAGAGTTCTCCATCGTTCCATTTCAACCCCTACTGCATATAAAACCTGTCTCTCATATCCTTGATCAATGGACTTTCCTCCTCTTTTACCTATTTTAATCAACCTTTTTGTATCCCCCACACCCATTAAGTAGTGCTCCTTCGTCGTGAGATAACGGATTTGTATTCGCAATGTTACACAGTTCTCCATCGTTCCATTTCAACCCCTACTGCATATAAAACCTGTCTCTCATATCCTTGATCAATGGACTTTCCTCCTCTTTTACCTATTTTAATCAACCTTTTTGTATCTCCCTCACCCATTAAGTAGTGCTCCTTCGTCGTGAGATAACGGATTTGTATTCGCAATGTTACACAGTTCTCCATCGTTCCATTTCAACCCCTACTGCATATAAAACCTGTCTCTCATATCCTTGATCAATGGACTTGCCTCCTCTTTTACCTATTTTAATCAACCTTTTTGTATCCCCCACACCCATTAAGTAGTGCTCCTTCGTCGTGAGATAACGGATTTGTATTCGCAATGCTACACAGTTCTCCATCGTTCCATTTCAACCCCTACTGCATATAAAACCTGTCTCTCATATCCTTGATCAATGGACTTTCCTCCTCTTTTACCTATTTTAATCAACCTTTTTGTATCTCCCTCACCCATTAAGTAGTGCTCCTTCGTCGTGAGATAACGGATTTGTATTCGCAATGTTACACAGTTCTCCATCGTTCCATTTCAACCCCTACTGCATATAAAACCTGTCTCTCATATCCTTGATCAATGGACTTTCCTCCTCTTTTACCTATTTTAATCAACCTTTTTGTATCTCCCTCACCCATTAAGTAGTGCTCCTTCGTCGTGAGATAACGGATTTGTATTCGCAATGTTACACAGTTCTCCATCGTTCCATTTCAACCCCTACTGCATATAAAACCTGTCTCTCATATCCTTGATCAATGGACTTGCCTCCTCTTTTACCTATTTTAATCAACCTTTTTGTATCCCCCACACCCATTAAGTAGTGCTCCTTCGTCGTGAGATAACGGATTTGTATTCGCAATGCTACACAGTTCTCCATCGTTCCATTTCAACCCCTACTGCATATAAAACCTGTCTCTCATATCCTTGATCAATGGACTTTCCTCCTCTTTTACCTATTTTAATCAACCTTTTTGTATCCCCCACACCCATTAAGTAGTGCTCCTTCGTCGTGAGATAACGGATTTGTATTCGCAATGCTACAGAGTTCTCCATCGTTCCATTTCAACCCCTACTGCATATAAAACCTGTCTCTCATATCCTTGATCAATGGACTTTCCTCCTCTTTTACCTATTTTAATCAACCTTTTTGTATCCCCCACACCCATTAAGTAGTGCTCCTTCGTCGTGAGATAACGGATTTGTATTCGCAATGCTACAGAGTTCTCCATCGTTCCATTTCAACCCCTACTGCATATAAAACCTGTCTCTCATATCCTTGATCAATGGACTTGCCTCCTCTTTTATCTTATTTATTTTAATCAACCATTTTCTATCCCCAACACCCATTAAGTGCTCCTTCGTCGTGAGATAACGGATTTGTATTCGCAATGCTACACAGTTCTCCATCGTTCCATTTCAACCCCTACTGCATATAAAACCTGTCTCTCATATCCTTGATCAATGGACTTTCCTCCTCTTTTACCTATTTTAATCAACCTTTTTGTATCCCCCACACCCATTAAGTAGTGCTCCTTCGTCGTGAGATAACGGATTTGTATTCGCAATGCTACAGAGTTCTCCATCGTTCCATTTCAACCCCTACTGCATATAAAACCTGTCTCTCATATCCTTGATCAATGGACTTTCCTCCTCTTTTACCTATTTTAATCAACCTTTTTGTATCCCCCACACCCATTAAGTAGTGCTCCTTCGTCGTGAGATAACGGATTTGTATTCGCAATGCTACAGAGTTCTCCATCGTTCCATTTCAACCCCTACTGCATATAAAACCTGTCTCTCATATCCTTGATCAATGGACTTTCCTCCTCTTTTACCTATTTTAATCAACCTTTTTGTATCCCCCACACCTATTAAGTGCTCCTTCGACGTGAAATAACGGAGAGATGGCGGAGTTAGATTGCGGAACATTGTATCCGCAATGTTGAAGAGTTCTCAATCGTTCAATTTCAACCACTACTTCATATAAAACCTCTTCAGCATTTCCTTAGTATTTCGAATATATAATGTTCTATTTGTTTTAAGAACTTGAATTATTTCTGCCAAAGCTTGTTCCCCGGAAATGAGTTCAGTTGTATAAGACTAATTTTATCGAATGAATTGAATAAGGAAGTGCTATATTGGAATAAGTTTTCTTTCGATACTTGCTGGGTGATTGACTTAACGGAAGTGTAATGAAACTGCAATTACTTCCGGTCGCCTTCCGTAAAGTCTAATCAAGTTTGTAAATTGGTTGCTCCAGACGCTGGTTCTGGAGCTACACTGATTAAAGTTTACAAATTAACTAAATCCTTTCAAAATTGTTCTCGGACGAGGATAGTTATGGAAATTTCCACCAAAACAAACTTCCTAAAGACTATTAATAACACTGGCTACCCATTTAACTGATTGTTCATATTGCCCATAATTCATTCCTTCTTCTCCGTAAATCTACTTTAGAGTGAGGGGGAAGAGAGGGAGAGAGAGAAAGATAGATAGAGAGTTTAAACAATGTGAGAATATACTCAGTGTGTTCATTGCTCTAACATAATTGGCAATTTAAATCTTCTATGTATTATTTGTTTCCATCTTCTACTTTAACTAATAAAAACTAGTTTTAAAATATAATTTTATTTTCATGTAGAAAAATAATTAGGGTTGAATATAATTAGCAGCAAGAAATGATTGCTGTGTAGGAGTGTTGCTTGTACTTATGCCCGTGCTTATGTTAGGTAACCCAACAGTTCGTGTATTTAAACTAGTTCTAGAGCAAACTGTGGTGAAATGTATAAAACCAAAGGCATTTACGTGGTAAGACGTCGCCCGTGATGTTTAACAATTATAAGTAAAACATTAAAGGAAAACTTAGTATCAATAAAATTTGTAAATATCAAGTAAAAATTTTTAATTTATTTCAAAATATATAAAATGCTATTAAAAATAAGCTATTATCTTAACTTCCATTATTCTATAACCAACAAAGATTTTTAAATTTCATTGAAATTTCGTCAATATACCAAGTATATATAATTTATATAATCAACAAACACGTATGCGTTTAATTAAAACTTCTTTAACAACGTTGTTTATATATACTCATAGTCCCGTCCACTTTGTTAGCCAAACTTTCAAGTTATGTTTTTATTGAATAGTATTATAATTTATGTTGCGAACCTCATTATTCTACTGAATTTGAAACAGCTGATTGCGTACGTAATTCGCGTCTATTTATATTTATTTTGTCAGTCTGTGTTGAAATACGCTTTACTGTTAGCAATATTTTATTTCATGTAAGTATTTGTTTTATGTAGTATATTTTCTCTTCTGATAATAACTGCGTAGTTTATTTTACTCTGAGTCTGTAATGTTTTCATACTTTCTCGTGAGCTTAAAAAATATATAAAATAGAATTTTTTATAAAATATGTCAAATTTAACCTAAATCGTGATAATTTAGTGTAATTGAAGGCTTTTGCCTTGTAAGCGAATTGACCAAGTAGGCGACTGAATAAAACTCAACACACTAGGTTTCAGAACTAATCGATCTTTATTTTAAACGAGAAGTTCTGCGGCCAGATCCCAAAGCAGTCCAGTAATTAAGAGGAAACTGGATAAGACTTCAACCAGAAGCTACAGCCGATACGTTATCTAAATGTACTTGATGGCTTCCTCTTGTCACTGATAACAAAGCCAACGAAATGCCCACTTTGTTTTTAAAAACATTTTACTTAATTATAGGATGATTGGTCTATGAACAACGATCCGCGGGCAAAGTAGACGTCTTTGCAATAAACTAAGCTGATAGCACAACACTCACAATACCTATACCCAATAAAGTTACAAACATCCCCGTCACATTTATCCTCAGTAAGGGTAGAGGGTTGAAGTAAAAGTTTCATCCTTACAGGACCTCTAACTCCATAGCGCTTCATACTTATTACTTGCTTTTTAATTCTTATTAAATTAATTATACGCGACATTTTCTGTTACCTCGTTCAAAAACTGGTCATGAATTAGACTTTTTTTTATAATATAAGTAAATTTGACGTAAAATAATTACTTGAAAAAAAATATTTTTTAAAACAAACTAAAATACATAGAAACAAAACAAAATTACTGACGTTTCGGCTTAGACAATATAATTTCGTTAAAAGTTGAACACGTTAATGAAGCATAATGCAAAAGATACCATTCTATGTAACCTACAAACAATAACCGCCTAAGGTTACTAAAAGCAACTCAGTTTTTCCTCGGTAGGCAGCAGGTCTAATTCTATTAAACAAAGTCTCCTTCGCTAGCCATTATCTTAAACCTAGTAACACGAGGTAATTACAAGCCACCCTTAGCCTTACTCTACCTATTCATCCCATCCTATTCTTGCACCTTTGTCTAACAGAAAGACATCTACGTGTTCCAGATGGGAAGTAGGCATGCTTTAGGTATGATGACCTGCAAACATGAACCTCTATCCTTCCCTATGTTTCACAACAGGAGGAGGCCTACTTCGGTTACGGAAGAAGTAATGCAATTACTCTCTCTAAGTCTTCAGCCAGAGGAGATTACGTCCCTACCATTCGTATTCTACCCTTAATCACAGCCCGTTCCTCAACTCGTTGCAGCCCGTTCATAAGCAACAATGATCACTCAGTCTTAGAACTTCAAAACACACACAAACACACACACACACACACACACATACACGCACACGCTCTCTCTCTCTCTCTCTCTCTCTCTCTTATGGGGCAATAGTAGAATTTTTATCTTAAAACCCAAAACATTCTCTATTAGACGAAACCAAGTTTAAATTACTAAAAATGTATTGATTAGTTTTATTATTACTTTCCAAGCGTAAATTTATTATTTTTTTAAAATAACAATAAGTACATCTCCACATTGGCTGTCTTGACCAGCGAGTTATTTTTGTGCTCGCTGGTCTTAACTGTTCTACAAATTATTTTACAATTTCTCCTACTGCTTATAAAGTTATAAATACTGGATGCAATAATCTGCCTTCCCTTGTTCCGCCACCTCATTTAACACTAAGGCAGCATTCTTGGTGCTACCAACTATTTAATGATCCCTCTTCAAACCCGGAAACAGAACAGGTAACCACTTTTATATGACCGCAATATAGAGAGGAGAGTCACACCGCACGATCTTGCACACGTGATGCTTGACATGATCCTGTCTATAACTGCCAATTTTCGTATTTCTCAAGAATATACAGTATTAGTCGAGTAACTGATCGCAAAATAGACGATACATTTTTAATAACGATTACACAAAATTTAATGAGGATATCATGCATACTTTCGGTTAACTCCTCTCCTATTTCATATGGATCCAAATCGACTCCTAATATTTCAACAAGGTCAGTCACAATAATATCCACCCAAATATGTCAAGACCTTCCGAGTGATAGTAATAACGTAATGAAATGGTTACGCTGTTCATTTTTACAATGTCATAAACCAGGAAGGAGACTGGTTGTGTTGAAACACGGTTGAAACTGATTTTGTTTTATAACAAAATTATTTCGTTGTTATGCAAGTTAATTTACAGCGATGCAGTGTTGTCTTGTGTAATCCTGTTTATATTGTTAATTACTTTTAAGATTGTTTTGTGTGTTACACAGTTAATTTAATGTTTTAAATGAGATTTACTTATGTTATTTTTTACCCCTTTCCATTCCATTCCATTTATTGGAACTACTTTATTTCGAGTAAGTTGATCTACTCACGTGAAACCTAATCTTCCTTTGCTTCCAGTACCGGCGGATCTTAATGGCGCCCTAAATATTACTTATCCACGTATTATTCCACCTAACCTTCAGCCAACGCGGAGATGTAAGTGCGTCTCTTTATCACTCACATCAGCTGGGATCCTTCATTTTTTGAACTGAGGGTTTTATCTATCTACACTAACACTATCTATAATTCATATCCTTCTCGTATCCTTTAAAGTCGGTAACGGTTATATTAACTTTAAACCACACAAATTTCAACCAAATTACATACAAAAATCCTTCCTTTCCCTCTTTTCACAGGGACGTAGTGGGCAGATCCCTCCATATAATCCCTTTAGAGATTAGATCAACTTTAGTTATGCGACTCACGATATACGGCCTTCTTTATATCACATACCCGTTTGTTTATCCTGTCTTTTTACGATGTTATACAATGCCCCCAGCCTACCTGCTTCACATTCCTCAGGCATTACGAGTGAGGCAGGAGCTTAGAACTGACCCTGAAACCAACAAATACCTGTTTTTGCTATTCAACTTTTGAATTCACTTGAGAAGAAATATAGAACTAAACTTTAGAGTGTAAACTAAATCGAGATGTAGAAAGCGCGAATATAAATTTGAGGCATTTAATAAGTTTATTGTGGTGACAAAATAAATAATTAACAAGTAATTTTTAAAATCATAAATTTCCAAAATCATTAAACATTTTTTTTAAATCAAAGAAATAGGTAAAACGTAAGATTTGGTTTATCTCAGGAACGAAATCATTACAGTTAAAACGACTGGATTTTTTATTAATTATTCAAGTTTTATATTAAAAAGTAATGTGCCCCTAACAGTGTCTGCCTGGTTATAAAATTATAACACCAGTTTGTAGCTAACGCAGGTGTTTAAAAGGGATAGGGAGACATTTTCCAACCCCTGGTAATGGCGAAGCACTTGGTGCTTTACGGATGCGCCCTTTTAAACTGACGGCCTTTAACAGTTGTGATAAATGAATACAACTTAGTTTGAGTTTGCTAATTATAATAATTTATTTAACTTTAAAACGTAGGTGATCGAATTTTAGATGTTTCTCATTTCAAACACAGAATATCTGTCTATACGCACCACTCATCGCGCACAAATCCATCAGTGATCATCTACTAACCTGTGATGTATTAGGTCTCTATCTTGTACAAACTCTATGTCTGTAAATTTCCACTTGCCTCAGAATAAACACTTCTATTACATCTATAAATACATTGAACTTAGGCCTATCTCTTTAAACCTATAACAAGTTGACAGCTGTTTGATTAGCCTTAAAAGCCAAAGTTCATGTACAGCATTAACTTAACTATAAACCAATATAAATGTGTTAGTACAATCAGATACGTTTATCTTTAAGGAAACATTAACTGAATTGACACTGAAAGGGGGCAGAGGTGAGGCCTAAATGAAAACAAACACGATGCGAGTGTTTTTATTCCAAACTGAATAGCTTTAATGCATTTACAGATAAATATAAAAACCGAGTTTAGTTCTGTTTTAGTGTATTTAAAGGGGTTAAATTGTTTTGTATGTGCCTGGAGCCGAGCAAAAAATAATTCCAACATACGTAATACAGTGCTTGATTGAATTTATAAATACCTACTGCATGGAGTTTTCGGCTTATGTCTATTTAGGCCTATTTCAACGGATTTATAGACTACATTTTTGTCAAGTAATTCTTTTCACAAAATTAAGTACATTTTTTAATTAATCTATTCTAAATAATGGCATTTACACATTAGTTTTATTAATTATTAGGCTATAGGGCCTATACTGTAATATAATCCACAAATCATGTGTATGTTTGTGTGTATATATATATATATATATGGTTTGTAGAGGAAGTTTTTCATGTTAAATATTAATTTTATTAAATCCCTTCTGTTAGCTCACACTCTCTTGGACAAATTTTTCAATCGTTAATAAAATACGTTTTTATTCATCCATTCAAATTCAAAGACATTTATTTTAACCTATACTGGATGACAATTGATGTTAATAAAGTTTTTTCAAATATTTATTCAATTATTAAATTATAAAAGTTTGAAGCACTATCAAGATTCGAACAATGAATCCTCATGTTGAATGTCTAGCGCGATTTGGCACTGCCCCAATTTTCCAATACCATGAAATTATTTTCTCAAGACATGTATGGATTTTTGTCTCCCATCCGGTTGTGGTCGAAACCTTCATTTTACAACCTTAAACTGTTGCAATACCTACCACAAAATATCATAAATAGTGCTATAAGGTTGATAATGATAAAACGAATAAAATATACAAACTGGAAATAACCAAACAATGATAAAATTTTTCTTTCTTGACGTCTGTAAGAATTTACTTTTTTTAAAAATGTCAAGTATATTACTCGTTTAACACATATAATTACATTTTAAATACAATAAACTTTATAAAATTATTTGTTGGAACCATTTCATAAATTTAACATATTAGTATCTTGAAGAGCTTCTTACACTCTCAACAGTTTGTTGTTGTGTGTATATCTGAAAATCTCTTGAATGGTAATTTTTTGATGTATGCAATAAGTAGTATGCATACACGTTTAATAGTCTATATAGCGTATTATAAATATACAATAATAAACACTCTATGAGCTTGGCTTGTGAGTTTATGTTAAAACAAATAAAAATACACACAACACTCAATAGTTAATCACAGTTGTAAGTTAGAGTTTGTAGTAGTAACATTCACTGATGATGCTGACTTTGTCATTGAAACGCGTATGAGTTAATAAATGATTAATTTGTTAGTTTTGTGTATGTTTTTATTTGTTTTATGCTATTATTTTTTTAAATTTTGTTTTACTATTGCTATTTAAATCGCTTTCATTTTTTGGACCACGTTCCTTAGTTGCAATGTTCAGCTTTATATTTCGTTAGAAATCTTTTTTTACGAGACAGAAATTCGCCGTGATTTTGCTCGTTTACGAATAACAAAAGATACAAAATAACCGATTGGTCATGTTGAGGCCTGCAAGTGCTGATAGATTTGTAATTTTACACCGAATTTCAGCAACTTAACGTGTCAGCGAAGGGAGCGGGAAAGGCGACTTCACAGGTTATGTCACCGAGGTGACGCATGTGATCAGTATGCAACAGCCAGAAATAACCTCGTCTGTAATTCAAACAACACAGTTCCATGTCATTTCACCAACAGCCGACTTTATAATTACTCACAGCCCACACCAGGTGCTAAATAGGGAGATATAGTATTTAACTGAAATGTAAATTGCTTTGAATCAGCTGTTTTAGAACATTTGTTTTACAAACATGCAGTCTTGCACAGTGCACAGATTCGGAAATATCAAAAACTTACTTTGGGTGATTTTTAGATCGAGCAGTGTCTGACTTACTGCTCCGCTCATCGGACCTGAGCGAAATCTCCTTAATGCCCTTTTGTTAAGATGAGTATCATAAAATAATAACAAAATAAATATGTCATTAAAGTTATATTATTTGGAAAGCAAAAAATCTTAATAAATGAAAACTCGGTAGATGAGTGAATCAAAGAAACCTGATTTATAATTTTGCAACGTTTCGACGACTAAATTGTCGTCCTCATTCAAGCCTACAAGTATA
The DNA here is from genome assembly GCA_036971475.1 of Prosapia bicincta. Taxonomy (NCBI): domain Eukaryota; kingdom Metazoa; phylum Arthropoda; class Insecta; order Hemiptera; family Cercopidae; genus Prosapia; species Prosapia bicincta. Next base: position 106,977,839 of record JBAIZL010000004.1, read on the forward strand.
ATAGACAGAGTTAACATCTACATCATAAAAATTCAAAACACAATTATTATAAATTTATAATAATTTTGTTGTAAGTTTTTATGATGTAGATGTTAATTCTGTCTATTATACTTGCAGGTTTGAATGAGGACGACAATTTAGTCGTCGAAACGTTGCCAAATTTGTGATAAATCAGGTTTCTTTGATTCACGCATCTACCGAGCTTTTATTTAATAATATTTTGTGAGTGTACACCTCATTAAAAACATCTAAAGACTGAAAATCAACTTTCAATAGACAAATATATATATATATATATATATATATATATATATATATATATTTATTTATTTATATAAATAAATAAATATATTTATATAGTGAACTAATTGACACTCTATATATATATATATATATATATATATATATATATATATATATATATATATATATATATATATATTATGCCACTCTTGTGTACCTGACTACTATATATTGTCAAATTATAGTATAGTAACATGGCATACTAAGGCGTCAGTCCAGAGTACAGTCTTTTTTTTTACATAATATGAATTCCTATTCCTTTAACACTGCATAAGTATATTGTGCTTGAATAATGTTCTTTTCATTCTCCTTCGGATATTTCGAGACCTTTTATTAGATGCCCGAGGCGGCCCGCCCTCTCACCAAGGAAGTGTGAGCTTAAAACTTCCACATTCATTAACTCTTCCTTTGTAATTATTTATTCCTTATGGAGTGGCTCCGTAAGGAATTGCAAAAAGGAATCCTATTAAAGCACAAGCCTGTGCTAAATCTATCAAAGGATCTGATGTACAGTAAATCACTTTCGTGGGTTTAAATATCCTTAAATTTTGACGCAAGTACTGAACGCATCCTTTTCTTGAGAATAGTTTATGATTTAAAACAAATTGAATTTTAACAAAATTGGAATAAATTCTGAAGAAACTTTAAACTTACGGACTATAGATGTTTATGCAATTCCAGGGTATACAATTTTTGCAGGTTTGGAGGGAAAGGAGAAGCTATATCCTACACTCTCTTGCGATCACACATGGACGGTAATACGTTGCATTGATCTCTTGTATATGACAGCAGCTCTGCAAAAACAAAATTCACCTAATTTTATTAAAATTTTTAAGCGTACTATATGTATGATTATTCAATTTTTTAAATTAATGACATGTTACAGACAAATTAATTCATAACTGTATAAAACAACTCTAGCGTAATGTTTAATTCAAATAAATGAAACCTCTATACCATAAATAACTTTTTCCTTTATTTAAAACCTTATGCACTTTACCTTTTTTGTATTGTAAATTACCTCTGAGGATGATTGCTATGCAATTGAAATGTGCATAACGTTTTAAATAAAGGAAAATATTATTTGTGGTATAGAGGTTTCATTTATTTTAATTAATTCATGCTTTTTCAATACTCAACGTTTCGAATTTCTTTCCGTAATTTTTTTCAAGAGCTCTATTTTACTAACCTAATTATCAACCATAGCTTACAATTTATAAAATTCATAACAATACATTAAACATAATAAAAACCAAACAATACAAAAATCTTAATAAATAAAGAAATTCGAAACTTTAAAAAAAAGTTTCAATACTCAAGTATTGAAAAATCATGAATTGTCTGTGATCTGTCTTTAGCCTAAGAAATTGAGTAGTTATTAACAGACGTTAAATAAAAATGAATGATTATTATCACTTAAAAAGGTCAAGAAGGTATTTTTAATAAGTAAGATTAAGTAGGGAAATGAATATAAGATGTCATGTCTTCGTGCGTGTAAAGTCGCAAATCTTTACCGACCAACTCTTTATCAAAGTCATTGGTGAATACCAAATATAACATTGGTTTATATATAAATCTGCACCCAGAGAAGCTATCAGATAGTTCTTGTTAAGAAGAGCTATAATTTGATGACGACTTCAGATTCTTCAAATTTTCATACACCTGTGGTCTACTAAATAATTCAAAATATTCAAAACTTCAGTAGTAGTTTTGTATAACTCCCTCAAAGATCTGCTTATTACCACTATATTGTCTTCCTCCGTGACCACATTAAAATATTTTCTTGTCCAGTTGTAATAATCTCAGTATTTTTGATGTTATTTACCGTCAAGGAAACTAGAAAATTTGTAGTAATCTATTACTACTGAGAGATTATTTTCAATGATGGATCGAAGCTCGGCAATAATGTTGGAGGTGCATATCCTCCATCAGGACACTTAGAAATACAGACAATTAACAGTTTGTAGCCTTTTTACTACTGGACTATTTACATCTTCAAAGCTTTAACTACAAGAGGAATCTACATGTCTGTAGTTCCTTGTGCGTTCCGGCCCTAAAAGTGCTCATCATGCTATTCAGTAAATGTTTGTGCAGCGACATTAGTTTAGGAAATTGTTCAATACACAGACTACATTTACGTTGCGTTTGTTGGATGCCTGGTCACTGCGGAGTATCAAAAGCTGATGAAGCAGATAAAGAAGCCTGTGTATGGCGCCATCTGCACTGCAAGGGGAGTTGTATTTCAAGTTTAGTATGTATTCTTGTGTACGTGCAATGAAGAATGGATAGCTGCTGATTACATCAAACTGAGGGGAATCGTAGATACTGTATCATCTTTACGTGGAAATCTATTTGTTTGAATTGTAAAAACGAATATGGGGCTGTAACAGTCGTATTGGCAGATTGGCTTCAAAGCTATAAATACACATACGAGCGTGAAATAAAGGTTTATTTGCTGAACTGAATATTATTTTTATTTTTTGCTTTTAGAAACCTCTTTTGATCTATGACTAAAAGATTTTCTTAAAGTCCACTGCACGAAATCGGATGTGTGGCCAAAAATATAGCGTTGCCACATGGGTGAGAGACGAGTCACGGATAAGCGATAGACTGATAGCCCGACGCTCGAATTGTTTGCACAGGGTTGCCAATTAGTACTCAGGGGTAACCATATTCCGCAAACAACGGATTCAAACGTGGCAACAGCGCTAAACAAACCATCCGCCTGATTTCTTGCAGTTGACTACAGTATTCCTGTTACCAAACTCTACGACATTTTTAAAAATGGTAGATTTTAATTTGTCACTTAATAAATATAATCCATAATTCCATAAAGTAGTTTCCAAATCATAAAATCTTTGACTATATTTAGTTGGCTGTCAACTTTAAGATTTGTTTATGAATGAAGTTTAACAGCTATTTACGTTTGTTGCAGGTTCGTAGTGTAACAGAAACATAACGTAACTTCAGATAACATTGGTAAGAGTAGTATTTGTTTAGTTTTCAGTAAATAAAGCTTACACAACAATGCATTTTATACTATATGTTAAATTAAACGTGTTGTATCAAGATTTCTTAGTCCTTTTATTTTATTTGTGTTTAGTTTTTATTTCGTTTCTACCTTATACATTCTCCGGTAATGTATGATTTTTGTATGACCCGCCCCTCCCACATGGGATGTGACTACCTCAAGGCTGTGAACTTGCCAACGTGAACTACACCCAGTACTAGGGACCCTTTCCTCAATCCTACATTTTTACCCACCTTCCAATCCGGGTTGTAGCGGATAGGCAGATCCTAATAGGCAGTGGCTACTTCCGGTATGGGCCCTGCACATACTATGCCTTCATTCTCCATGAACTCAAGACGAAATTTCATGTCTCATTTGTAATTTTCAAACATTTCTTTTTTAAATATAGAAATCTTGTTGCTGTTCATGGCGAGCTGGTTGTTAATTCTTATTACACTTTTGCTATTACTTGCGATCAGACTTTTTGTTAACTAAAAGTTGTTAAATTGTTAACTTACACTTGGAGGAAACGTTTTCGTTTTACGACTTCTTCAGCCTCGTATTTTTGCCGCTAGGAATGGTTCAGTTGCGCTTACTCGGTACCATTATTTTGAAAGTTAGGAGTGACGTGATCGAAGAGTATGTGTGATCTGTGCCGTATTTATTCATTTAAGATGTCATTTTTATGTGTGTTACTATGTCTATATATTTCATACTGTTCTAGTGTGTTTAATTTATGGCTTTTGTTGGATGTGTGGAGGATGCTCATGTTATTTTCCATACTTTTTCATGAGTGTTTAGTGTCCATGTGGTGATTTGCGAAGGTGGATTCAATAGTAGTGTGCAGTGCGTTTTTGTGTTCTTTATATCTTTCGGCAAAAGATCTCCCTGTTTGTCCAATATAGAACTTATTGCAGTTGTTGCATTTTAGTTTGTATACTCCTGGGTTATTGTATGTGTTGGTATTGTTATTAATGCTGTGTCTGATAGCTGTTTGGCTTTTATTTGTTGTTCTCTAAGCTACATTGTATCCTGCTTTTTTGAATTGGTGTGCATTTTATTTGCGATTTCTTTTTTCTTTATAGCCTCGAATGGTAGTCGTTAAAAAATGCCTTGTCTGGTACATAGTTTGAACGTAGCATATTTTGTTTAATTCTGTGCTGGACGTTTTAATGATTTCACATTATTATTAGTTGATTTTTTAAATTTTTTTGTTTTTTGACATTTTATAATTTTAATGTTTATTGGCTCTCATCTTTACCTCAATTTATTAACATTGGTTTCCGAGGTGAGGTAGAAACAACTACTAAAGTATGGTGGTATGTATGTATATATATATATATATATATATATATATATATATATATATATATATATATATATTTTTTGTATATATTTTATATAATATATTATTTTCTTGTTTAATAATCTAAAACAACATAGGTTATTCAAATACAAGCGTATTTAATAATTTATATTAAATAAATAATTAATATGAATATAAATTAATAAATATTCTTGTATTTGAATAACCTATGTTGTTATATATATATATATATATATATATATATATATATATATATATATATATATATATATATATATATACTATACTATAAAATAAATGGGATAAATAAAAATATTAGTTTTACTTATGAAATAGAAAAAAATAAGATCAACTTCTTAGATATAACAATAATAAGACATAATAATGAATTTGAATATAACATATATCGCAAACCGACACAAACTAACCAAATTATACCTAATAATTCTAATCATCCTTATAATTAAAAACTGCCTACCTTATACAATTTATTATATAGATTACATAAAATACCCATGAGTAATGAAAATAAAATTAGAGAGAAAAATATTATTTATCAAATTGCGATTGAGAATGGCTATAAAAAGAAAACTGTTGATAAAGTTAATTCTAATATTTTAAAGAAACAAAGTAATAATTTAATTTACAAAAATAATGATGATAATGTCATATGTACTTCATTTAAATTTTTTGGTAATGAAATAAAAAATATCAGAAAATTGTTTAAAGGTAGCGACATCAAATTCGCATATAATACTAATAATAAATTAATAAATATAATGAATAATAATAATAAAATTATTAATATGCATGAAAAAACGGTGTATATAAATTAGAATGTGATTATTGTAATAAAGTTTATATAGGACAAACTAAGAAAAAACTTAAAGATAGATATAAAGAGCATTTCAATGCATATAAAAAGCCAGAAATTTATAAATCAAATTTTGCTAGTCATTGTATTAAAAATAATCACATATTTCCTAATATAGATAATATGATGCTTGTAAAAGAAATTAACAAAGGCCTGAGAATGAATATTTATGAGGCTTTAGAAATACATAAATATAATACTAATAATAAGTTAATAAATGAACAAATACAAATAAGATCTAAATTTCATACTATATTCAGTGTTTGTAATGTTGGGGCAGCAAAGTAATAGTTTGACAACATTGTAATAAATTTGGCAACGCTGTTTGTTGCATCTAGTTTACAAATGTATGATTGATATTAAATTTCTAGTATTCCTGAGGATGTTGGTACTGTTTGCCAACGAAAAGCTTTGAATTGTAAATTCAATAAATTATTCTTGTATTTGTAAATTGTTTTATTTCTTTATATATATATATATATATATATATATATATATATATATATATATATATATACACTAGGCTGGTATATAAAATGTTTTATGTAAAGTAAAAAAATATAAATAAAGAATATATGTATATTTACCGTAAATAGGGTGAGAGAAAGATATTGAGTAGTAACAATGTTGCCGTAGGGGATTCAAAGGGTAGACACATCTTTCTTTATGACCTTGATATAAAATAGTGTACTCCATATAGTGCTAAATTGGTGCCATATGACCCCTATATCCTTATCGAGGAGGGTGCTCCTTCCTTATTTTACCTATAATTACAATCTTTTCCTACCCTTTGTAGGCGATAATAGTCAAACCTGCTAATAGCGATTAAAAATTTATTGAGGTCGTAGAAATTCTCTTAATCAGCCACCATATGTTAACTCGTGGCGAACATCCACCACTTTGTCACGTGCGTGGACTCACCATCACAATCAAGTACTATTTGTGTTATATTAAAGGAAGTTTGTAAACACTTGATGAAGATCTTCGAGGAAGTTTTAAAAGCATTAGAAACGATTCCGCTATCATGACAGTTTCGTCACTTTTTACATGATCTAAATAGATTTCATGATACCATTGCTTTTTCTTCACTAATTCAACATATCCATTTTTAACCATTTTGTACCTTTTTTATTGGTTTCTCTTACGTTTAAATTGTGTATTTCCTTTTTCTTTCGATAATTGCAATCTTCTATTTTTTAATTGTTTTTCCACTTATATTATTCATTCGCCTGTGTAATTATTATAAAAACCTTCCTTGTTTTTTTTTCAAGAATGTTTTCTCTGATTTGAAGGATTTGTAAGGTTATATTTGTAGATATTACTCTGCAGTGTTGTTTATCTATTCGTATACTTATATCTTCATCGAAGTACTTATGCTTGATTCTTATTTTCAACAAATTTCTTAGTTCAAAAAATACAAGAGAAATAAAAGAGTTTGTGTATTTAGCAATATTTATGCACTTACTCCGTTTTAGCGCTTAATAAGGAACTCATTAAAAGACAGAACGAAAGCAGACTAAGTTTAAACACTGGCTTAGAGCACCAGACAGAAGACAGATGCAACGTTCGAGCCTTGTAGTGGATGTCATTGAAATATGCCCTTCGCAATGCCATGTCCGCAGGAACGGTATACGGCTCCTATCCTGGTGCCTCCAGCCAGCCGCCGCTATGCTGAATCATCTAACTGCCGCTGCATAACGTAATTTACAAACTTGTTTGAAGGTCCATGCCCAGAACCGATCCACCGCGCCAGGAGTCATGACCACTTTGAATAATGTATAGTTTCGTAATGACCTGCGCGGATCCAGGAAGCCAATTTGTAGAGTGTAGAAAAGAGAGTAACATTGATTATGTCCTTGCAGTATTGCCAACTGTTTGAAATTTGTCCTTTTATGGAACACAAAATTATCGTATTGTAATTAAGTTTAAAAATTTCAAGGCAAACGTGTGTATTGCGCCCGTTGCGAGATGCTGTTAATAGATTAATAAATGTTTCTATACGAGTAGAAATCGAGAGAAATTCAATATCTATAACGATCGAATTATCTGTTCTTTAAAAAAGGATCTATTTCAAGGTTAACCTCTTGTGTTGAAATCTTTAACGGACATTCACGCGCGCTCAGCTCTCTTGTCTTAAAGATTTTATCTGCAAGGTCAGTTTGTTTTAGCTTATTTTAGCAACAAGATTTTTAATCTAGTATACTTCTCAGTTTCGTTGTTTTATTTAGGCAACAATATAAAACATATTGTCAAATATAAAATTTGTTTAAATATACGCTGAAAGAATTTGTAACCTTATAGTGTGTTCTGTTCTATAAATAAACTTTACAAAATATTGTTTTTTCGAAGAGATTTTAAGAAAAACAAAATATCACTTAGGACAGTGTTTCTTGAGATGTGGTATAAGCGATTAATATTTACGAGGTAAGCGTTAACTAATAAACAAATTTAAAAAATGTTTTAAAGTAGGGACATTTTGTTTAGTTTATTCTCGTCAATTATAAACTTTCATTGTTGTAAACCTGTTATTGAAGAAGAGAAATAAACTTCCGTAGACGAAAAATTAACCTTTCAATTACTTTTTTTGTTTTATATAGTTAATTTGTCCCTTTTTTATTCAAGGCAACAGTATTCGAGTACTTCTTTGACTTCTGTATTTTGGTTGGTGTAGGAGCGCATTCCAATTTATTGCTTCTAAAGTTAACATCTCCTATGTCTAAGTTTACAACTACAAGAAAAATGTAGATAAGAGTATGTTAGATCTCATTCATTCAAAAAATACTTCATTCATTCATTTATGTTAGATCATTTAAAAAGGGGTACGTTTATTGCAAACTGGATGAAAACAAATTTCCCTGGTTCAGCAAATATGTAACTTGCAAAAATATTAATCCCAGGGATAAATAAGTTTAGAAAACTGGCTGATGTGAGTGGAATAAAAATGATAATGTATAGTCTACCGCTTTGACGCTGCCTCTGGAAGGTATGACTGAGATGTATGAAAGTAGTGTTGTCCCTAAATAGTTACCAAACATTTCGCTGTCGTTCTAACGTTACGCTATTAATGTTATTCAACAACTGTGGCAACGATGGTGTAATCTATCTTTACTATGACAACAATACGTCCCTCGATGAGATATGACGACAGTCCCGGATGTTTTCTAGACGACGAATACACAATTTCCACCTAAGAGGAGGAATGGTTGATATTTTCTGTCACGGTGACTTGTCACTGATATTCGCTGGTGGTACCAGTGACAAAATATGGGAAATGCCAGTTCCAGTGACAATGGATAGATCGGAAGTTGTCTCCGTTGTGTTTGGGCAAAACGTCGCAGTCGCTGGATGAAATGCTACTTATATCGTACTACGTCTGACATTGGTTGATTTGTCACTTCACTGCTTCTATTCTCACCGCTAGGCTCACGGTGCCGATCATCGTCCAGAGTCTTTGACTGAAGGGAAGAGGGAGTTGTCTCTGTTTTGATCGGGTAAAATGTCGCTGACGGAAAAGCTACTGCCATTGGTAACTTTTGACCGCAGTGGTCATTGGTTGATTTATGGCTGTCATAGGTACTGCTTATTTCCGTCGTGTGTGAGTGGGCAATTTGTGTCAGATTTCACAACAGTGACAGTGTTGTGGACAGTAGACGCAATTTCGCACTCCAAAGCGATAAAATAAGCGTTCTAAAATAGAAAAAAGCGAGGTGTGCAATCATTTCACCAGTGTAGTATGTCTGCCTGTTATTGGCACATACAGAGGTGCCTCAGTATTCCTTGTCACTGGTAAAAGTCGCTGATCCAAGCCTGGCGCTGTCACTAAAAAAAATCACCGATCCGTCAAGTCACTGGATCTACAATCCCTACCTAAGAGCCAAGTGCCACCTTATAAAATTTGAGCTGCGCTCCTATACAAGGTGCAAATCTACTATTATTGATATAAATAGTACTTATCCGAGGTTTATTCGGGTAGCAGTCACCTCTTTTCTCAGTTGTTGAGAGGAGCAACAGTTGAGGTGAATTCAGGTGAATTTTCTCACGCGATGCCAAATTTTCAGTATCTTGGGCCATTATACTCTTTCATTAGTTCCATATTTCATCTACCCTACATTATCCTTCTTCTTAAAAGGGGCTGTAATGGGAAGACAGCTTTTTATGACCCCGAAAGAGAGTACGTCTACTTCATATAAGCGATCCTACACACGTTTATGCCATAATCCACTCTATATTTTCTAACAGAAGGTTTTACGTCCCAAACTTAATCTTTTTTATATTCTCAATCTTTTTATATACTTCGATAATAGTTATGCTCGCTGATCGACCTCAAACTCAAAAAGACGCTAAGTTCGATTCAGGTTTAGGCTACTTATTCCATTACATGAAATTTTCTTTTTTACAGAAATTGGGGACCGTCAAATTGAAAAGGAACATAACATCTTATCTACGTTTTCTCAACTATCAAGGTCAACTATTGCAATTTTAATTCAAGACCTTAATTTAACAAAGCCGGAAAAAGAAATTTTATAATTTGTTTATTCTAAAATAGGATATTAAAGTGGTTTTGAGGCTATTAATTTGTTCGATCGATTGGAGTTTTATTGCCCATAAACAATTGTCAGTGTGCGCTATTCTCTAGTAATTTCGTTCCTTATCATTTGTCCTTGCTTATGTCGTTCTTTAATGGTTAACTTTATATTTCCCTATCTGCGGTGCGTGAGCAGTGACTAATCAATCTATTCTCAGAAAGCTTTTGTTCCTTTATTCTCTTCTGAGTGTAATGTTGTCTGTTGTTATCTTCTCTCCCTAGACTCTTCTGTATACTTGCGTTTAATTCAAATATTTCATTTATATTTTCGTTATGTATAGTGACACCTATTTGGACCTGGTACAGAGTAGATATATTCGGATGCGATACTATAATTCTCTCCTATTTCTGGTATTCTCCTTAGTTGAACTCTTATTCCAGGAATTCTTAAGGTATTCCAGACTATTCTGTCTTTAATAACGGTTAAAAACAGCCTTACCTACGCGATCCATTTCCCCCCATATTCTATGTGATCATTACATCCCTTATCTAACCTTTATTTTACTTACTCTGTTAGAGTAAGTCTAATTCAGGTATTTGATCCTTCTTATGTGATGCCTCCTGTGTTCATACAAAACTCTTTTATGTCTCTAACGTGAAATCGCCTTCATAGTAGTCATAATGCTGTCCTGTCCTACCTGTGTCCCTGGCTAACCGCCCCAAAACAATAAAAAAATCTTGTTTATCTCTCCGTATCCTTCTTCCTACATGGGGGTGTAACTGATAGACAACTTCCTACTATAGAGGGGTAGTCAGAGGTGTAACTGATAGACAACTTCCTACTATAGAGGGGTAGTCAGGCGTGTAACTGATAGACAACTTCCTACTATAGAGGGGTAGTCAGGCGTGTAAGTGATAGACAACTTCCTACTATAGAGCGGTAGTCAGGGGTGTAACTGATAGACAACTTCCTATTATAGAGGGGTAGTCAGGCGTGTAACTGATAGACAACTTCCTACTATAGAGGGGTAGTCAGGGGTGTAACTGATAGACAACTTCCTACTATAGAGGGGTAGTCAGGCGTGTAACTGATAGACAATTTCCTACTATAGAGGGGTAGTCAGGGGTGTAGCTGATAGACAACTCCCTACTATAAAAGGACAATCAGCATGAAAGAATACGAAAGGATTTTGAATGTAGGTTGTGATAAGATCATCCTGATGGAAGATATATAGAGTATCATTGTATCAAGTGCGCGGAGTCGCGTACCTCCTGTACAACGAAGTCTCCACCTGTTCAATCCTCCAGTGGAGTGTAACTGTAAGTAATTCCTGTGTGCGAATCTGCTCACAATAAGCCTTGATCCTTTCTTGTATTCCAAAACAAATTATTTCCTTAAATCTGATTGTATATAGGCGGTAATAGATGAACTAGCAGATCGCTTAAGATAAAATATTTTGTTTTCATCTTCCGTAATTCAAAGTTGAGTTTGGATTCAGTAAAACGTTTTATAAACATTTTTAATTCCATTGTAGAACCGTATCATTTAGACAGCTCTGCTGACCTGATCTTGGAATGTAATCCGACTGTTGTGAAGTATGATTTAATCAAGACCACGCCTAATATCGGTTATTCTACATGTCCCTTTCTCATCCCTTCCCCTACAATCAAGTGTAACAAGATAGATATCTTCCATTGTCCCCAATAGAGAGTGTGTTTTAAGCTACTACTCTGCGAACATTGTTCCTCCTTCAACTTCCAAATTAGGGGAAGATTTATGTCTTTACGTTACCTCTTACTTGTGCACCACCCTAGCTTGGTCCCTCACACCGTTAGTAATATTTTTCTCTTTTGCATAAAACAATATAATTTTTTTTTTACCGAAATTTACGCTTATAAGTAAGGTATCTAATACAAAATTTGTATGCTTGATATAATTTCATAATCCAGGAAAAAAGGTTTCGACAACCTTAGTGAAATTCGTGATCGGACCTAGCCCCCTTAGTGATTATCACTTATTCCCCAAATATAAAGGTTTTATGGGTGGACAAACACGGAAGTGATGATGAACTTAAAGAAGCCGTTGATCAGTGTGTAAACATTGGCGGCAACAAAGTATTGCAGACCGCATAGAACAGCTGGTGATAAGTTATAACAAATCATTAAATTTGAATTAAATTTGTGCCTATGTGCAAAAGTAGGCTAGGAGTAGAAATCTTTGTGTAACAAATTTTATTTCATTACATTAAATAACAATCTGTTTAGAAAAAATCTTTCTTTAATTTCTGAACACCCAGACTACTAATCCAAATGTAACAAAAAATATTTCGTCTAAGACTAATTTAACCCAGAGGGTTTTGTGTGAATCAAAAACAGTGTTTTGTTTGACTCAAATGTTTAATGTAGGTTTTTAGAAAAGGTAAACATTTTAAAGTTGTTCGACATTACGTACATAATCAAGATATTGTTCAAGTTGGTTGGAATGTTATGGGGGCTCCGGCCAGCACCTGGACGCAGACTAGCTGCACCTACTAAGACGTATTTGGCGTTCCTCGCTCTATCTCAGTCAAACATGACATTACGTGACAATTCTTTCGAGTATCACACAGTTTGCAGTAACAGAAAGCGTTCGTCTTTAGGTTGTTCATCTGTGACTGTACGTTACTCGCTGCACCCAGTAGAGTACAATAGAAAGTATATGACCTAGTAAATCATCTCAAACCATCGTGTTTCACGTTTGCCCTCATTGCGCACGCTCGTGCTAATATCTTGTTTATAAATCTGCATTTATACGCGAAGAATGTCGCCTTTCTTAAACAAGCACACACGCTGCCATGAGCTAGAACAGCTATTTTTAACATAACATGTTGCGTGTATCTGGCAAAGTTGCATTAGAAACATGGAATGTTCGGAATCGCTTCACTAAATTATTCGTTAATTTTACATTTAAATTTTTTTTTGTCTAGGTTAGCTACACTACTTACAAGTAGTATAAAAAAAACTTAGCCAATTCCTACTTAAATCAACAAAAAATAATTTTTATTCTAGCTACTTTATATTAAGTAATTACAATAGTATAACAGTATAAACAGTATAAATATAATAACATAAAACCTATGTTAAACGTTACAACAGCTGTTCTACCACATAATCGATAACATAAAATCAGTTGTTATATGAAATCATATGTTATCACTTATTTTAATCCAAATGAGACGAAATAACTATATTGCCAGCTTGCTTCTTTTGGCAAAGGTTTATCTCCCATATAAAACTCAAATTAATTCATTAAATTTAATTAATGAATTAATATTTTTTTTAAACTGTATTAACGTGTCATCCACTACAAGTTTAAAAAAATGTATTTTAACTTGAGTGGATGATTGTTAATAGTATTTTATTAACAATCGAAAATGGTATCAATATATATATATTGATATATAAAAGGAGATTGTGAAGTAATAAAAGGCATTAAAAAATAAAACTTTTTGTTATATTACTTTTATTATTATCAGTTCATTCCATACTTAATTATTGTCTCTCTAATACTCTTTATATTGTAACAGAGCTGTGATTAGTCATTTACCATAACATCGCTTTTTTACGTCATCTAATGCTATTTAATACATTTTAGTTTTTTTTTTCTTTCTCATAACAACTAACTCTTTAGCTGTGTTTTATTTTTCTTATTACTATTTTACTCTTACTATATTGTTGTATTTTACTTGTTGCTTATTTTTTGTTTAGTACATAACTGTATCTCTATTACGATTATGTACATCAAGTTGGAAAATATTAAGGGACGTTGTTTATATTTATTGGTTTCTAGTTTTATTTCTATAATTCCCATTAAGGTAGGTCAACTCGAACCGTTCCAAAAAAGCGACGATCGATAGCGAACACGACCCGGTCACTGTAGGTAATTCAAAGAAAATTTTTTGAGCGATTTTCCCTGGCTGGATTTGAACTGTGCCTTGAACGTGGAGATGGATTCATGAACAGCTTCAAAGAATTATTGAATTGCTTAAAGATAGGCTTGAATTGTGCGATCCATTGAGAGACAAAATAAGCAAAGGTTTTAAGTAGAACATATGCTGAAAAGGTTAGCAGGTAGACACATTTGGATGACCCCGATATATACAGGTTTCTAAGAGCTATTTTAGGTAATTAGCATAAGCCAAGTGTTTAAAGAACCTGTCCAAGCTTTAGTCTTATAGCATATTGTGCACACTTCTTGAAGGGGATTACACTGCATATTCTAAGTGTGTTTATGATCATATATATTTTATTATCACATTAAATAGAAATTTTATTAAATAATTATTTATACGGTGTAGTACAAATTGCCACAAGTAAGTACTAAATTAACTTTCTTTTCAAAGTGGAACTATATTATCTATTTTACGTATATTATATTATGGAATAAAAGCAAATTTATTAGCCTATTTTATGTCGGGAATTTTCTAAGGAAACAATTTTGGAGTTCTTATAAAATTACATCCATATTTTAAAATAATTTGCTTCATTGCAACCAATTATCGGCAAAAACAACCTATAATTATAACAAAATTCTTTGAACTTAGCTTGCACAGATGGAAATAATAGTTAGTAAAAATATGTACACTAACTTGCAATTATTATGTTTTATAACTCACTGCAGAGGATGACATTCTCATTGACTCATCTGAGTAAATACACTAATAATTGTTAGTTTGTGTATACCTATAACCTATAAATAGTTTTAATACTTTGCTCTGATTTTTTATTCTTAATAGGTATCCTCTTCAGAAGCCAAAACCTTTTTTTAATATTGTCGATAGCTTAGCAATAAGTCAATTTAAATTCTTGATACCTCACCTTATCTTCTGTTGGAATATGTGAATACACTTTGTACATTTTTCTCCCTTTTCTAACATTAAAATATTTTTCTTTGTTTAGTCCTTTCGGAATATCTCCATTCTCGATACTATATATTTATTGTTGCGGGATGGATAGTATTAAAAATGTTTTGGCTCCTCAGCTGTGAATCGAAAGCAATGTATTAAAACAAATTGTATGTCGTTTCATTTATTTGTGTATAGTTGGACGTCATTAACAAAATTAGTTTTAGAGTTGCAATTGGCCTGATCGGACTCGCCAATACTGCATTGCACTTGTCAATCAGTGCTGTTGCTGTATTATATGTTCAACGTTCGATGAGTCACTCTGAAAGCCTGCCACGTATTCAAGTCTAGACTGCGTAATCGATTCTTTTCTCAGATGTCAATCAAGTTTTTCAATCTCATTATGTGTGTTAGTGTTTCATAAAATGTACTGCTTACTGCTTCCGCTTGAATGAACACGGTGGGAACTCAGAAGCTCACACGTAGCTAGAGGCATTTCAAACGTGCTTGAAAATGTTTTATTCTTTTATTTATTATTTTAATGTAACAGGTTCTTTCATGTTCTCAATAACAGGAGTAACATTTTTTCCTTCTTATTCATTTCTTAATGCCCGATTCCTACCAAAAACATATCCCTACCATTTTATTTTCCCTTCCACGCCCTAAAGTCACGTGTTAAGCTTAAAAACACATACAATTTTAAAAGACACTTGTTTTTGCTGAACTTGGTCTCTTTTCTACGATTTACTACAAGTGGTTGTCGTCCCATGTAAACTAAACAGCACTTCAGCAAACCTGTAATGTAACTCAAATATCACAAACATGTTTTAAAAAGTGACTAACGTCATACATGTTTCGATAGCCAAGCAGTCGTCATCAGTGACGAATGAAGACTGGAGTAGATAAAACTGGCATTTAGTTGTCATGCAATAACACTTCAGCAAATATGCAAATAAATCAAATCTCACAAATGTATTTAAAACAAGTAATATAAATAGAAATGATTTAAAATCAATTCCTGCTTAGATCAACGACAAAAATTTTGTTTTAGTTACTTTTTATTAAATAATTACAATTAATATAAATAAAGTCACCTAGTGTTAAAATAGCTCTTCTACCACATAACCTATATTACAAAATCAGCTGTCTTATGAAATCATATGTTAACACTTGTTTTAAGCCAATGAAATAACTATATTGCATACTTTGCCCCTTTTGTGTAAAACGTTTCTCCCATAAAAACTAAAATTAATTAATTAAGTATAATTAATGGATTAATATTTGAAGAAACTATATTAACATCAATTGTCATCCACTACAAGTTTAAAAAAAGTATTTGAACTTGATTGGATGTATAAAAAGTATTTTATTAACGATTGAAAATTTAAACGCTAGATTTATGAGGAGAGTGTGAACTAATAGAAGGAACTAAAAAGATGACTTTAATGTTATACAGTATATGTTTCGGGAACCAAGCTGTCATCATCTGTGACGAGTGAACACTGACGTAGTTAACACTAACATTTAGTTCCTAGGAAATATTTACACAAAGAATAATCCAATAGAATATGTAAACCAAATATTTCACCAAATTAAATCTTTAAGTGTAATATGACTGGCGATCGCTGAATAGTAATTCCTAAGTAAGCATAAAAGTTTGAAATATAGCTACCTTTTATAAAACTATTTCATTTTTGTTAAACCTAACGAAGTTAATCGTAGACTACGTTTTAGTAGATATGTAAATTAATATATGTTTTGAGGTTAGAAAAGTTTCTAAACTTTTTAAATTCTTTGTGTAAAGTTGTGTCACTTTTTATACAGCCTGAGTCATAAATAATTTAAAGTTGTTGAAGTTTATCAAATTATGGTCATTATGTAATTATTTCGTTTAAAAACAACTTTTTTTAAACGTAGTTAAAAATGTAGAATAGTTTATATTCCAGTATCAATAGAAGTCCAAGGACAATTATAATATACTAGGAGCTTGTAGGGGCAAATTCATATTGAGAAACAAATTTTAAAATTTTGTATGGTAATTTTATTTTTAAATACAATTTAATTTAATATACTAAAACATTTTTCATAAGAAAATTTCCTCATAAACTATATTTTTTGAGAACATGTGACCAATTTGATTTTTTTAACCAATCGTATTATCAATATATACCTTTAATCCATCTTGAGGTTTTACTCGACTTGGCGCAAGATAAGGTTGTCCATGTGTAAAAACAGGTTTGGCCAATTGAAGCCTTACTTATAATTATTTAAAAATTAAGTCTTGAAGGAAATTGATTCCTTTTTGTTTGAAATAGCATGTTAGAATCTGTTGATATTAATTTAATTATTGGTAAAAATATGATGCTTCCTTTTCCAGAACCAGTGATTATTTCTAATTTAATACACTTGCCAAACATATCTAGTACGATAGGACGTACTCTATTAAGTAAACCTGATCCCAAGTTCATATTTCTAATTAATCTTTAATACTGTTAAAATATTTGTACTCAACTGTTTTTAATATATATATATATATATATATATATATATATATATATATATATATATATATATATATAGATATATATATATATGTTTATATATATATATATATATATATATTATAACATAAAGTACGAGGCTTTAGAGTAAATTCAGTTAGTTGCTAAAATAATTATCTGTAGGATTAGCAAAGAAAGACACACATTTTTGTAAATATTAATATAAATTTGGTATAATGTGTAAGGAAATAAATACAAGTGATGTTTAAAATGTATAAGATTGTTAATTCTTTATAAACCTGAAGGTGTGACATTAGATAAGTAAGGTAAATAAATAACATTAAAAATAAATTATAATTATAACAAAAGTTGAGTTATATATATATATATATATATATATATATATATATATATATATATATATATATGGATTTGTTTTTTTAATATATTGTTTCTATATATACTTTGAACTGACTTAATTGCTGTTTATGTAATTGCTATTGATAAATTCGTGTAGCGTAACAACTAGGCTAGTATGATACCGCAACGGAATTCGCGATTACAAATCATAACTAAGCTACGCGAGTACATAATTAAGAAATATCACTGTAGATTAATGACATAAATTTATTTTAATATCAAATTAAAATAAAAACTAGTATTGTTTATCTTAATTCTGTCTATGTAATAATTAAATATAAACTAACATTGCGAACATTGTCATAACAAATGTATACATTCGATTTGCTAAATCACTCTCTTCGTCCTGTACACGTTCGATTCCTGAAGCTCATCGATCTGTCACAAATGTCACAGATTTGAGACAACCTTCAGATTTGGAATAATTGACCCCAAATTGAAGTTTTCAAAACAGATACATATAGAGAACTTTATTTTTAAAACTGTACTAATGAAAAATTTATATAAATGCATTTTTTGAGAAACAAATGAGACTGTATTAATCAATAAATGATAAAACTGTTGAATATCGGGTCAAAAGTTTATTTATTTGGTGCAACGTTTCGGCAACTAAACTGTTGCTCTTTTCAAACCTGTAGTGCTATGAAACATAAAGTCCTCCCTTCTGCACTACTCAAAACTATTCAGCAGAGCTATAGAAGACAATTTTTGAAGTGTAGAGGGTTTAATATTTTACCTCCGCACCTTACTCATTTGAACTCTAAATGTAAAAACGTTTTTTCATAGTACTACAGGCTTGATAAGGTCAACAATTTAGTTGCCGAAACGTTGCACTAAATAAATAAACTTTTGACTCGATATTCAACCAGTTTTATTATTTATTCAATAGTTACACCCAGTGCTGAAATGATCAGGATTTGCAGACTAAATTATTTTTTATACAATATTATTTTTACTTTTCAATTACAAGCATATTTCATTTAATGCTTTTAGGAAACCCTGCAGTATGACTATTGTCTTGTATCGAGTGTATGAAGGGTTATGACTATAGATCGGGATAACTTAGGGACATAAAACCCCGGGGTGTAGGATATTCGAGAGGATCACGCGTACAAAGTCTCGACGTACAACTCTTTATCGATGCCAGATCGTTACGTTCTCTTGTAGCATGAAGGGTTGTGAATATTAGGCAAAAAAAGGTATGACTAATGGAATAACATACTAACCTTCACAGGAAATAGGAAATACTTGTGATCATCCGTTATATGTAGTAGCTTTCCAGAGTCAACTAACCTTCACAGGGAATAGTGGGAAATTCCTGTGATCATCGCATGGCTAGAATAGCTTTCCAGAATCAACTAATCTCCACAGGGAATAGTGGGAAATACCTGCGATCATCGCATGGCTAAAGTAGCTTTCTAGAATCAACTCTGAACCGAAAGGTTAAAGAAGAGTAGCAACTTGGTTAGTACATAGGAAATAACATACTGACCTTCTCAGGGAATATTGGGAAATTATTGCATCTCATGGCTAGAGTAGCTTTCCTGAGTCGATCAGTTCTCAAGTGAGACTTTAAAGAAGAATATCGGCTGAAGACTACGGAAATAACAAACTGATCATCACGAGAGTGGGAAATCATCGCATCACACGTAAGTTAGGGGCGCTTACTTGAGGGTATCATCTCTCAATCGAGGTGAAGAGAGTTTTTACTCGCCAGCCAGATGAAGAACCTCTCTCACACAATTCTTGGTTTTAATTTACTCTGATACATGGTAACCACGCGTTTCTAAGGGTTCAGATAAGCCTGAAACAAACATTAATAAATAGAACTAGCTTTCTATAAAGTTTTATTTTGCATGTGATTGTAGTATTTGAGTGTAGAAATTGTTGTGTTCATGTTTCCTTATTTGTATTTAATTACAGAAATATATATTATTATAATTTTCTCGTGCTTTCAGCAAATCTAAAAAATCTATTGTAATGCATACAGTTTAATAGAAAAAGAAACATTTGATAATATACAAAACAATGGTTATTTTTTTTATAATAAAATTTTCATTACATAATTAGCACCAACTCCAAACAGAAGCAACGACTCTATTTTGAAACAAAATGTAGTCACAGTGATTGATTGTGTGTACAAAGGTATCATGCATTGTTTGTGAAGGAAACTGACAGTTAGATTAAAACGTGGCTTGTCGCTTTGGCAGGCAAAACAGAAAGGTAGCTGATGAAATCCCAAGTGTTATAGATAAATTCCGTCAGAGGTTAGATAGCTTATCTCGGATAGCACTGCACTCTTACGCATTCAGTGATTAAGGCATTGTTGAAGTGTTGCGGTTATCGTAAATATACGTATTTGTTGGAAATACAATCAAGAACTTGGGAAAGTTTGCTTTGTGTTAAGGTTGTCTGTAAGTACATGATTGATAGGCTATTAGTAATCGTTGAAATGATACTTTTTTCTTTAAATTATATATTTCGTAAATAAATTTCTGCTATAAGCCTTCTGACCATCGAACCACATATTCCAAGGTCGGCCTATTTTCTGCCCTTTCGTTCAGCGACCTATCTAGTAATTCTCAGCTCTCCATCATCTAACATTCTATTAATGTGCGTTTTACTTTTACACATATTAATAATTAATGTGTTACAGGTTATTAATGTGTCTCTCCCTCCCTTGAAGTCACCTATACACTATATATCATCCTTATTTTTTACTCCTTACTCAGTCTAGTGAGTTTTTAGCGCTGAGACCTGAGGCTGGCCCCGAAGCAAAGTTCTAGTCTGCGGGCTCTGGGGCAAAGACCCAAGTGTGGCACCCTAGCATCCTTGCCTACCTCGTCTACTCCTCGTTACATTTTCTACAAATGTTTTTACATTTTTTTCTATTTGTTATTATTATTTTAATATTAGATTACATATCGTACAAGTGTCCAAGATATTGTAAAGTAGTGCATTTTTTTCAAATGTTGCTTGTTCAAGTTTTCCCCCCCAAAGCTCTTTTTAGTTTCTTTCTCTTCCAGACAATATTGAAAGCCATCGTTTTGCTTTATAGTTTCTATTCGCCGCCTTCTCAATCACGTTTCGATAACAACTTTATGATAACTTTCAAGGCTATGAAGTACAAACGTATCGCATATTTTGAGTTATAACAGTCACATTAAAGTCAGGTAAGGTTTTAATAAACTGTAAATCAATTTTCTAGCTGATTGTCTAGTTAACACTTGTTATCAACTCTTTGTCAAGACTCAGACTAAACTAGGATTGACAATATACCTAGTAAGTTTATAATCTTGAAAAGGAGTTGACAGAAGGAGTAGAATAAATACAGTAGCTGGAAAAACCGTTTTAGTTTATTAGAACTTTGTTTTGTGCATCATAATCTTCGTAATTATAAATGAACACACACAGGTTAACATGTACTTCACAGAATTTAAAAAGGTCAAGATGTTATTTTACCCTAATATCATTATAAAAGTCAGCGAATAAAAAGATTGTAAAGAATTCTAATCCTCTCCAAATCGTTAGAAGCCTAAACATATTATCTCCCACGTGTATCCTACCCTGTTTCTAACCTTTGTAGGCGATGATATTCTGACCTACCGATAGTCGTACAACATACGGATTTAATTTAATTAAATGTAATAAGATATAGTTACTCTGAAATAACTTGTGTGTATAAGTGGAAATGTTCTCTACAGTGCTGCTGTTGTGTAATCTGTCTTGCAATCCCGCATTCCGCAGCGAACTAATCTATATTACTATTCCTCGAATCTATCAATATCGCAGGATTAAAATAAAAATATATTAAGTAACAGTAAGACGTTAGGAAATAATATAAATTTCCAAACACGTTCACTGAATATATGCATTCTCTACTTTTATCTAAGCAAAATTAATTGTTATAAACAAAACTATTGTACATAGAATATAACTGCATATATGTTATACCTGTATATTTTTATTACCTAAAACAGTATAGAACGTAACATAGCCATATGGCAGATTAGCTAAGGTCACAGATTAGGAAAGTATTCTTATGTTATTTTGACGTCAGTCTCCCATTTCAAGCAGATTTTTTTTATAAAACTTTGTTCTTTCGATCTTGTTTGCTACTTTTTATTTCGATTTTTATGAACCCAATACTATTTGTTTCGTGTGCGTCAGTTATTTGTTATAGTTTCATATTTTATTTCACTTTGTTCTTGCATCAGTTTTTGGCTAATTTCTAGGTCTTTTGCAGTACGTTGTTTCTTTTTTAGTTTCCTGACAGTAATTCTAGTATCACAGTTTTTCTTCTATTAAAAGCAATACCATAATTTTATTTACATTGATTGTTAACAAATGTATTTTCTGAATAAATTTATTGTGAGTACTTATACTTTCCAGAATAAACGCTTGTAAAAAATATTAATTAATGCTTTTCTGTCTTTAGAATTTTACTTATGTTAAAGACTTAATGATCTATTCTTGGTTGAAGATTAATTTCCCATAGTTGCATCGAATCTGTATAAGTTAGCAACTTTAGCTTTTAGCTTTAGACGTCTAAAAGCGTTCAGTTTTTTTGTGCGACACACTGACATTATCAGCTACCATTATCAGTGACAGAATTCCTTGCGTAATTGGACCTAAGAATGTTGTGATGGAAACGGGCTTTGTTGCTGATTGGGCTTTTAACATTTTTCTATTGTTTCAAAATATTGGCAACAGCTCGTTCTGATTTTATTCTTGAAAATATTTTCTTCTCTTTTTATTTGATTTAAAATAGTTCTATTGTATTGTAAAATTATATTCGATAAATATTAGCATAGACCTACTTAATAGATCATTAAAAATGAACACAATATATACTTTGATTTTCGTTTCAAGAAAACTTTTATCATATTTTTGAACCGTCAGAAAGAACTATTAAATCAAACCCACAAATACAATACGTATGTGTTTTGTTGAAGCGATAATCATCCTCGGTGATATAACTACAATTTACAAAATACGAATTATATTTTATTTGAAAAACTTTTGTCGGTATATAACTTGTATATTGTTAGAGTCGATGAAATTGTTAACAATTTGTTATTACTTGTAGAACATTGTTATATTTTTTTTCGGCCAGTCATGTTTGTGTACGTATTATTAGGCTACAGTTTTCTGTCTTTCTTAACATTAAATAGTTTTATTTGTTGACTCTTTTCGAATTGAATCCATTCTCAATACTTTGAAGGGTATTGTGTATAAGGTTTCGAGAATGGAGTCAATCCGAAACGCGTCAACAATGAAAAATATTTTAATGTTAGAAAAGGCAGAAAGATGTACTCAAATGTATACAAGTATTTGTAACAGAAGTGAAGATGAGTGAAGAAGAATTTCAAGTTTGTGTACTTAGAAGAACTTGTTTTAATCGTTTTCGATTTTTTGAAAACCACTTGTTTTGAATACATTTATTTATTACAAATTCAAACAGTTTTGCTCCAGGTAACTATGTAATCTTTAATTCAGATTTATAGGCTTTAAAGTTTTTTTTAAATGGAGAAGGAACCGAATTTTTTTTTAATTTAAGAGATTTAGTAATATTGGCTATAATTTTTAAAAAAAACCTGTGTAAAAACATATTTAAACCAAATTTTTTCCTTATATTTATAAAAACAAACTCGTATACATGGTTTAATTTAAATGGTTTAAATTTCTAGAAAAATACATTGAAAATTGTGATTAATCCGTGAATATCTATTGACTCTTTTTTAATATCCAAACTTTAACCATTTTTCTTTTCACACGCCCACACATTTTATATAAGTAAAAGAACATTACAAATATGTTTCTAAAAATTATGGGCAGAGTTAACTCTGCGATGATTTTTTCTCGTCATTCGCACAAAGACACTGTAACCCCCGCAGTTTTGTTTTGCTTGCTTTTACAAACGAGTGATTTAAGGGAAGGCCTAACCTGTCCCAAACAACTGTGAAGTTTTGTGTTGAGTAAAACAATTTTCAGTAGGTAGAGGAAATATATATTTTACAAAAAAAAGACTGAGGATAGTATGTTTATAAAGAATCATTCCTTTTATCTCAATTTAATAAAGCATTTAAATAAATGTTTCCTAAATGTTTTTAGAAAATTTCTGTTTTTACGGTGACCTAGTTTCTTTTAAACTTGAAATAATTATATTTTATTATTGCATAATATTGAACATTAACTTATTTAAATTTTGCACAGTTTTGGTTTCACTCCACTTTTATAAGTTTTCAGTCGGTTCTAAGTAACAAAAAATTAGCTGTAGTCTAAATTGCGACAATAGGAAGAAGGTCTTATATTTGACTTTTTCACTAACTATACCTAGAATATAAAACGACTAAATAGCACACTAAACATTCTGATTCGTATAAAGAAACAATGTAACAATGTATAGGTTGGATCGCCGAAATTTCATTGTTGAAATATTTTCGAAATATATTTACGACTGGTGCAAAAGAATGTTGATTGCAGGGCTCCAGCAAACCTTGTTTACATAAAAGCCTTCCTAAAGTTTAGTGTAACTGGTCAGACATCTTCTCGATTAAGTCTCCTTCGGGTATGCTAATTGATAAAAACACCTACAGTGGAATCAGGAAGGGTCATTTCGCTCGAACAGCCAAATATTAATAAGAGAAGTTAGGGCAGGGTTTTTAAAAATTATAAATTAAGTTAAAACCTAAGAATTCTCAGTATTTGGATGGCCAAGAGTAAATAAAGAAAATAAATTTAGCTTAACGTTTTCAAACGTTAATACTAGATAGCCACCTCTCTTTTATTCGGTTGAGACACTGCCTTCTTATCAATGATGTGTAGACAGTGGTTGAGAGTGAATGTACTTCATGTTTCTGTATTTTCAGCACTAGGAGATCATTATACTCAGCTTTTATTTCCTTGTTCTCCTTCTTACAAGGCCGTGTAACAAGTACCCCTCTGCGACCTCGTTAGAAAATAGGTCTACTACAGGTACCCTGTCCACGTGATGCCATGATTTTCCCTGTATTCTCTGTTAGACGTCTGATGTACCTCTCTCTCTCTCTCTCTCTCTCTCTCTCTCTCTCTCTCTCTCTCTCTCTCTCTCTCTCTCTCTCTCTCTTTCTCTCTCTTTCTCTCTCTCTCTCTCTCTCTCTCTCTCTCTCTCTCTCTCTCTCTCTCTAAATATATATATATGTATACCTTGAGTGATGAGGCGGCTTTCGGTCACTTGACCATTGTCGAAACACTGATTACTTTTTCTCAATTTTTCTGGTGCGGATCTTCGGTCCGTCGTGTTGGTAATTGTTGACGTCATATACGTTTCCTCTTGAGTCTTGTGTATTATGCTTTTGAATAGTATGTCTTCTGTATATGTTGTTTGTAGATTCATTAAATTCATTTCATTCATTCATTATCCAACGCCCGTCTGTGGCAGTTGGGCCATTTGACGCCGAGCCTCCCAGTACCGAGCAGTGATGTCGTAAAGAGCATGGTTAAGTTTTGGGCAGGTGAGCAGGTGACTTGCCACAATATTTTCTGTGGAACAGAGTGGACACACGTCCGATTCGGCTATGCCAAGCCGGTGTAGGTGAGCCTGCAGATAGTCGTGACCGGTTTCCAGGCGGAACCTTGCAACAGCTTCACTTCTCTCCAGATGACCAGGTATGTGGCCTGGGATCGCTAAGTTTGCCCATATTTTGCCCGTGGATGCGTTTCTTAGTAGGTTCTTAGTGAGCCTGGATATGGTAGAGTCAATTTGGGATTTTGCTGCTTCAAGGGTTTGGAGAGTTTCAGGTTGCTCCTTCTCTGCTCCTTTTTTGGCCATTTCGTCCGCCTTCTCGTTTCCTGGAAGGCCCACGTGGCTGGGGACCCACTGTACCTTTTGGTGTACCCTGGGTAACGCTAAATCTGCTACGGCGATCGCCGAAATCGAGCCAACCATCGCCAATCGAGCTAAATGATCGCTACAAGAACGAGAATTTTAAGATTCATTAAATTGTTGTGTATGTTTTTATAAATGTGGTATTTTTCTAGTGAGTTTAGTTCTATTGGGTTATTATTTATTTCAAGTAGGGTTAGGTTATTTTCGTAATTCTTTATTTCATGTTTATGTGATATTAGGTGTGCTGCAACATTTGATACTTTTGAATTTTTGTTTTTGAATGCTCTATAATGTTCTTCAAATCTTATTTTAAATGATCTGGTTGTTTTCCCTATGTAAAATGCGTTACAGTTGTTACATGTAATTTTATAAATTCCTGATAGGTTATGTTTTTCTGAATTTGTTTTGTGGTTTGTGTTACTTACAAAAATTACTTTCAATAGTAATATATTAACTTCATAAAGTCAGTGCAACTGAAAAACAATGGATAACGTAAAATATCATATATATATATATATATATATATATATATATATATATATATATATATATATATTCATCACAACCCTTTTCTTTGTTATAAAATAATAGATATACTGGTTGATCGCCTTTGTAATCCCAAAACAATAAGTTCAATGTCCTTCAGTGTCCTTAAACAATACGATCATTATAAGTACACATGAAATTTACAAATATTGGTTCGTCAAGAGTAAATAAATAGGACCACTTCACTAAATTGAATTAGAGTTAAATCAAAAAGTTGCCATAGAGCAACGTATGGTTATTCTAAATTTTTCTTCAATTCTTTGAGTTAAGCCAGAGGTTAACTCTTTGAATTGATCTAACTGTGGGCAATGCTGTTTCGATCGCTTTAGAAACCACTTCACCTTTCAAGTGTTTCCCACAGACACTTGAAAAAATAATCGAACATATTCTACATCTTACATAAACAATCAGTAAATATTTGTTTTTAAAAATGGTTTCCCCGTTTTAATGACAAGCAGTGTAGCAACCCCAAAAGTTCTAACTAGATTTATACCGTACCTAACTTAAGGTATGTTTTATTTCTTCTTTTTAAACTGTAGTTGCTAGGATATTAGTGAATAGGAGGTTTCCTCTTGGGAGCGTTCTTTTTTTACTTTTCCCTTAAAGTTAAGCTTCAGCGAGTTTTGTAAGGAACACAGCCATTGTGATCTATGTCTGAACGTCCCATTACAGTGATTTACCTGACAATACGACTGCACCGGTGTCACGCCTAATCGTCAGTTGACTTTTCCCAGGTATGAACGTTTACGGCGTGAACTTATCGATTTCTCTGGGAATCGGTGCTCGACAGCAGAATGGCTTACGTAAGTGGAAATGACGTTGGCTCCATTACACGGCCGGCGAAAGTGAACGTACGGAACTGAACGATTTTCTCAAGTCTCGGGCAGCCAGCCTATTAATTAGCTCCTGTTAGATAATATTGTCATCCGTAAAGTTGCTACTTTTTCAGTTTGATCGATTCTTATTACTCTCTTTAATCTTTTCACTTGTTTTTTCGAAATAACGTTTTTTTGTTCTTCAGCGTTGACATTCTAAAGTGTGGACGATTTATTGGAAGGTTTAACTGTCCTCACTAGATTACACGTTATTTACTGGACCATATAGCAAGTTCCGAGGACGTGTTCAGTGATTTCATTTATTTTGTAGAATATGAGGCACAATAATATTTTCTAACCCAACTCTTTAATAACGCTTGGAGTAGATTAACTTTAGGTTGGAGAAAACCCCTTTTCGGTTAAGAAGGTTTTACTATTTCTAGTATCAGGAGGTCATTCGTTCCTTCCCCCAAAAAGTCCGTTGGTGACGCATTTCTTGTACCCTTTAGGTATCTTACTTAAGACAGATGTTATAGAGAACAGACCTTATGTAGATAAGCGACAAAGCATACTTGATCTAAGATCTTTCACTATTTTCAGAACCAGGGGATCATTCGTTCGTCCCCAAAGGAAGTGTAACTGATAGACGCTTAATTTTTACCCTATAGTTCTCAGGAAAAGTTGTTATAGTGGTTAGATCTGCTGTAAATATGCGACAAAGTATACTCGATCCAGGATGTTTCTTTATTTCCAGAACCAGGTGAACATTGCTTCCTTCCTCTTTAAGTTATAAAAATTAAATTGGATGAACACTTCAAAACAAAACCAAACATATTTCTGCATTTCCTCGTATCTATACATTAAAAATTATATGTAAACATTATTCTGTTGAGAGAGATAATATTATTATTGACTTGGAAATTAGCGACTGACATCTCTGTCTCTCTGACCTCGATAGAGAGCACGATGACTCCTCTTAGACTTTAGATAGACAGCCTTTGTCTTTTAGAGTCATAAATCCCCTAATCCTTGTACCGTAGAACATTAGGCCTTTCCTTAATCTTATATTGATTCAACTTTTACTTTCTTAACCCTGTTCCTTCTCAAGGAGGTTGTTCGAAATCCAACACTTAGGCACTGAGACAACTTTCCCATAACGGTAGAGTAGGTGCAGTTCAGGTAGGCGTCCTTGCATTCGTGAGTCGTGTTAATTCCCAACATGTCAAAGTATTTTCTCTCCCTATCATAATCCTACATGAAGACCCTTCCAAAAGCATCAAAGACAAAAATAGGTAGAGTAAAGATGAGTTAAATTTCACTCCCTAGGCGATAATATCCTAAATGTACTCTTCACCTTCAAATCTTGAAATCATAAACTAAACTAAATGCAAAATTTTAAATATTTTTGTTTACAAAAAAAGAAATTTGAAGACATTTTAAAAACAAAATCGTTTCATCCTCCCATAGTGTATGAAGTAATCAGTCAGTCAGTGACTACAATCACTGCAAAGCTGTCATCATGAAATTCGTCCGTTGCTTTCCTCATCGACATTCAAGATATGCAGCCAGGTCATCACAGTAAGAAATGCATGTCGCGTGTTCATGACGCATCACCAGAATCACTACATTTTATGAACTTACCGATTTCGTAATTGATTTCATAATGTTGGTGGTTTCACCGGAAATCCGGATCCATGAGAGCCGGTTTAACGGGTTTCTATTACTAAACGTTTTTGTAATAGAGACAGAGAAAATTAACAATTTTCCAACGTTATTTAATAATATTTGTTCAATCTCATTTCAAGGAAATATTTGAATGTTAAAGAGGTGTTTTAGAACAAAGAAAAACGTATTTCCCAGTAAAAATTCCAATGTAATCTTTGGTTCTACATATTTGCACAATCGACTTAAAATATCGCTCGCGGAAATTGTTGTGTAAAATTTTAAGAAATTGTGTTAAACATTCTTTGCAATAATAAATTAAGATAAAAGCCTTTGAACTCTAATTAACCTTAATTGTGCTTTTAACTAATTTATTTGGCGTTTAAAATTTTTGACACCTCTCGTTCTCTTTTGAAACTCATTAATTACATTAATTGTCTTTTTACAGCATTTATATGAACGGTCGATTCAGCGTGAGTCGCCACCAGAAGTAAACGAATCATCTTTATCGTAATTATATTAATAAAAGTAGTTCCAGAAAGACAGCTCTACAACGATCGAAGTGTCATAATATCTCGGTCTTTAATTTATAACTGTGCTTATTGTAAGCACGCGTACAGCAGACTTCAAACCTATTTCTGAATCCTACGTGAGGCACACCTGTCCTTCCGTATCTCGGGTGTGTAACGGTCAGATACCGCTCTTTGCCCCTGATTGCTAGACTTACTTCCATTAAATATCCCCGTCACTTGGATGCTATCATTTCTCTTATTCCTATGCCAGAGGATCATATGTCTTTTCACTACACCTACATAATGCACCCTTATCTTACATCTTACAATAGGGTGTAATGAGTAGGCATCCCTCTACACTCAAGAGTAATTCTGTTCATGCACGCGACCCTTTCCTCCACTCTAATCCTATGTACCATTATCAATCCTCACTCGCTTTTCTTGCAGCTAGTGACGCGACCGTTTAAACTCTGTGCGCATATAAAGAAAGGTAGCAATTCAAGAGAAACCTTAACTCAGGCTGAGCGGGTTGGTTACTGTTTACTATCCAACCGCAAACATTAGTCTAATAATTTTGCCTACTCTGGCTGTCGATCACTTTTCTATAAACAAAATTACTTGCTGTATTATGTGAAATCATGGCTCAGACATCCTGAATTCAAGACCTTTACAACAGTGAAATGTTTTTGGAAAGGGCACAATACAAACTACACGTACCGGGACATAAAACTATCTGAGAGTTTTGTTGATCCGAGTAGTTATTCCGCGCATGCGTAAACGTTTCCTTCGCCCCTCCCGCTCCCAAAAGAGTTTCATCACTCGCCTCACAAGCTATACAAGACGGTCTAACTGGTAGATACCTCCTTATGAACCCGAAGACAGTAGCTCTACTATACCTGTGCGAATTTCCACACATAGTCCTATTTGTCGATTTATTATCTTTTTGACTATTTACAAGGTTTGTCTTATAATTCAAGGGTGAAAATAGTCGTATTGCAAAATTGAAATAAAATCAAGAAAGCAATTGTGTTGATGGTATTTTGTTTTTTTTTTATAATCTAAAGGAAGAAAAATATTTTTTCTTCGTTTTTTTTGTATTTTTTCATTTGTTTAATTTTCTTTGTAATTTTTAAAACTTGTTGTAGACGATAATAATAAACTCATCGAGGCAACCATCGCGTGTAAACAAAATTTTCCCCCCATTTCCAGCTTAAGTGAGGTTTATTTCCTTCCTTAAAATCTCATTAGATCCCCTTCTTTCCTCCGTTCTATTTGCTGTTTCCCCTTTATTGTTAGCGTAGGAACGTTTTATGTCTCTCCGGATGTGATCAGGTAAGCGACCCTGCCCACGCGATGGTATAATTTTTCCCTATTCCCTGAACCAGGGATTATTATGTCTTTTCTTTTATCCTACCTAATCCCATGTATTTTCCCGTATCCTTCTCTCCTTATAAGGAGGTGTAATTGTTGGCATGTCTTTTAGTCCGCGATGGAGAGCAGGTCTACGGTTGCCTTTACACGTGATATCATGATCTCTCCTAGTTCTTCTACCAGGGGGTTTTTTAACTCCCACCTTAATCCTACATATACTCACAACCATTTCCTGTCCTTCTTAGGAAATTAGCCCATATAAGCTGATTGCGTGTGATAAAGTATCAACGCATTCTTTGTCTCTTCCTTTCTTCCGTCCATACATGCTGTGAGAGTCTGAATTTTTATAAAAAAAAGTATTCAAGAAACACATTTTTTCATCGTGTGTCTTGAACAGAGAGTGAATATGTACGTACGTTGTAGCTGTATTCAACTGATATGTGTTTTTACCCAACAAAGAGGTGGGATTTGCTTAATGTAAAGAAATTAAGCGCCATATGAAAGAAAGGAATTTCCTACTGAGGTCAACAGAAAAGTTTTTTATTTTAGTTACTTGTTATTAAATAATTACAATTATTATAAATAATGTAACATGACCTATGCGTTGAAACAGTTGTTCTACCACATAACCTGTAAGAAAATCAGCTGTTTTATGAAATCATGTTATCACTTATTTTAAGCCAAATAACTATATTGCATACCTTGCCCCTTTTGTGAAAAGTTTTTTCTCATTTAAAAATAAAATAAATTAATTCAGTTTAATTAATGAACTAGTATTTGAAAAAACTGTATTAACTTCATCGAGAGTCATTCACTAAACATTTTTTTTTAATGTATTTGATCTTGAGTGGATGTATTCGAACTTGAGTGGATGTATTAGAACTTGAGTGGATGTATTCGAACTTGAGTGGATGTATTCGAATTTGAGTTAACAAAACTGTATTATTAACGATTGATAATTTGAACAAGATATAATACAGAGAGTGCGAACTAATAGAAGGGATTGAAAAAGCACACGTGGACATGCGTGCAAGTACACCCTCGCACAGAACAAGGCATGTAATCTTTTAAAATATAAAGCAACAAATAACTTCGATTTGTTTAAATTAAAATTCAGCATAGATCATGCGTAGGGCCTACACATGCACTTATGTACGAACTTCCTGCAAGAAAAGTACCCAAGTACAGATAGGCCTACTTAAGTAAAGCGTGGTAGAAAACGCACTAGTTTTAATATTATGATTGTCCTACAAATTAACCCTAAATGTCTGTGTTTATCAGTACGTTAATATAAAAAATTACAATTAATTCAGTACTTCAGTTATGAGTAATAAATTATCATCAATCAAGCCTAAAATTTGTCAAATCTTTTGAGATCGTCTCCAGCAGTTTTCCAGGAATAAGAGAAATAATAATATTCGCCCTTATAAAGAAATACTTTATAAGGTTTTTGTTGCCGAGACAGTAACATAAATTTCTGTTCCTATTTTCTGTTAGCGTACAAGGAGATTATGCTTTCGCTGCAGATACGATTTCGGTCGTTTAAAATAAAACGCTGCAAAACCGCGGGATGTTTGTGCCATTAACACAGCTTGAATGGTTCCATAACGTTAGCTCAAGTCTCTTGAGTTAGCAAGAGTTATTATTTTTACAAAATGTGCAACACATAAGCTATCACGGATAGAGTTTGAAGCTTTAGAAACAGAAAAAAAGTTTATTATCTATAGGCCCATATATAAAAATAAATGTATGTCTGTCGTTTATTAATTACTACGCTGTTCATCCGATCGGCATTACACTTTGAGAAATTGTTTAGTACTCCCGTGAAGGTTTCTGCTACATTTGTGGATCCTAAGTCGATATTTTTCAAATAAAACATTAAAAAGTCTACTGCTTTTCTGACCGAGCATTTAGTCACTTAAATTGAAATCTAGGAAAATATATTACTATCGATATACCTAATCTGATTGACATAAAACTGCAAAGTTGTTGAATACATCCCTGCATGAGTCTGTGTGCGTGTGCGTATGTGTGTGTAAGAATTTATATATATATATATATATATATATATATATATATATATATATATATATATATATATATATGTGTGTGTGTGTGTGTGTGTATTCATATGAGAGAGAGAATCTTACAAAAATATTTTAATATAATAAAAAAAGTTAATTCAATTTGTGTGTAATAGTGTATTTAAATAGATTTTATTGCTTTTTTTTAACGTAATAGGTATATACCTGGAATATATTTTCCTTTTTTTAGAAGATATGAATTAGGAAAGTGTTATATTTGTACTCTTAAATCTTAGAAATATTTATTGAAATTTATTTAGTCATCTATGATGACCATTGATTTCATATAGCCTATATTGGTCAGTAGTATAGTTGTTTTTTCTGATACCATATGTACATAATTAGCATTCAGTTCTTTGTAAAACTTAGAATAGGATAAAAATAGTAATGGGAGATGTAATTATCTAAAGGCACCCGAATAAATAAATAGAACAAAAAGACACTTTGAAATATTTTCCAAATGTAAATAGATTTATTTTCAATAAAAATGACCCAAATTAAATTCGATTTGTTCATAACAGGTGGTTTCAGATTCTTTTATGTTGAAATCGCAGCAACCTGCGACGGGTAAGCTAGTCCGGAATAAAAGAAGCCTAAGATATTGCGGACATTCTGAAAACTGCAGAATTTGAAAATCTACGCTGCGCCGTTCAAATAAAACCGTTCCATTTTTAATTTAAATATTCCGATATAATATGTCACAACCAGAAGACGCTTGGAATTATACAAAAGAAGCCTGCAATAGATTTATTTTTTAAAACTACTGTAGTTCGTTTATAATATTTTTATATTTTTTTTTCAACCTAAGTCATGAAGCTTGGTAAATAGTTGACAATTTTTATGTCCCACAATAAGGACATGAAAAGTTTTATACTGGCAAAAGATCAGATGAGTTCTGTAGTACTAGTCTAGTCTACTGAAGCCTAGATATAGCTGGAACTGTACCGTATTTCAAATTGGCGTTTAATATGTTTTGATGAGTATATAGTGTGTTTACTTCAACAGAGTGCAATTTCCCTCCCGCTGTGAACGACGCAGCTGTGATAAGAACGTGTTGCAACAACACGTGTTATTATCTCGAAGGAAAAAACACTTTTGCCTCGGTATATGTTTCTGATCACCTGAAAGGCCTGTTTAAAAAAAGTCTTACTTATTTAGAGAATAAATACGACCTCTTTACGGTTTCATACTATTGAACCCATTACATTACTACATCAACACCATACCCAAAGACTTGACCCCCATAACAAATGCCTGTAAAGGTTAAGACCAAAACAATACTCAAAGAGATGCCACAGTTCTGATGGGAACACACTCTAAGACTTTTTTAACACCTTTATCAATTTTGTAAAATTTTTATGGTCATGGTGCTTAATCAAAGAGTCATTATCTAGAGTCAACGATCTTTATCTCTGATTTTCCATCTTGGGAATAATTTTCTCAAATAAGCTGGGAAAACATTGCGATCATCTTCTGGGCCTCTCACAATACTGCCAGATATTTTTCTTCAATCAGGTAGTTGAAAGCGTTAAAATTAAAAAAATGTTTGTCATCACATTTAGGCCAAAATTTCTTGTTTTAGTTTATCTAGTGCTTTGTGATATTCAAAGGTATAACTGATGAAAATCTAGACATTTTGAACCCATTTAGACACAATTAATAATTATGTGAACAACGAAATTCAATTAAAAACTTTTTTTTAATTATTTTTAAATGCATCCTTACATTTGTTTTGCAGATTAACCTCTGTTGAAGGGTATAACTGTATTCCTGGAAAGAAATGTTTTCACTCAGTCCAATAACATTTTAAAACTTAAAACGAACGGTTCAAAACACGCTCAGAAATATCATTTTCTATTAGCAGTGCTAAAACATATTGAAACCTCCGGTTTCTATACCGGGCATAATTTTAAACTAAAGAATTACATTATGGGTTCGAAGCCCCCCCCCCCCCCGTAACAGCCTCGAGTTAAATGCAGCGTGCAACGAACAACTGGAACGGGTAAATAAACCATGAAGGCTGTACGAGACGGCTAAACTTTCTAATTTTAGCCGGGATAGGTTTTTCTGCAGCACTTACAGTTGTAATTATTCCTGCAGTAAATACTACGGCAGTGTAATTGTTGGACGGTGGCGCTTTTTAAAAGCTCTTATTTACCTTGATCCGTCAACACGGGTTATTAAAACAGTTTTATCTTTCTGGATCTGTTCAATTACAGAATTCGTCAAGCAGGTTGGAAAAAACTGAATGCTTATTATTTATTGACAATATAATTTAATCTGCAGTTTATAACAATTAGACACGTGATTATGTGCGCGTGTATTTATTGGACAGTGTAAAAAACAGAAGCCGTTGCGTCGGGTTGGTATAGGCCCACTGCTAAGTATATAACTTTGGCAGCAATATAAAATTATCTAGATCGATTTTCTCGAAGGACGAACACAGTTTATTTCACGCGATGATAATCCATTCAGAGCTTTTCACTTTTAATGTGGAACAAAACATTATTGCAGTAAAAACTGGCTAATTCGTCACGTTCGGAGGGGAAAGAGGATGACGAATTTTATAAAAAGTGGGAAAACAAAAAAAGGAATTAAAAATGTAAACAAGCTGTAAAAAAGAAAGACAAAATAATTTTATTATTATAAAGTCAATACATACTCAAATATTGTCATAATTATATTTAATTAATATTTTCATACTTACCCTAGTGTTTCTAAAAAAACATTGTCTCTCTCAAAGCGTATAGTTTACAACCCTACTCATGCGATGTCATAATGTTTTACGTATTCCCAGAATTAGAGCATTTTATACATTTCTTAGTTCTAATTAATTCAATCAATCCCTTGCCATAACTTTTCTTCAAAGGCAACAAGTAGATCCGATACAGAGCAAGTCCATTTCAAGTACATGACACCATGTACTTGGCACTTTAGAACTTTCTAATAAGTTCCTAGTATGATCCCCCTATGGGTTTTGACCAGGAATCACATGGGGATCAAACCAGTACCTCCTAGAAAACAGGTACCTACTGTTTTCTAGGAGGTACTGATTAAACCCCATAGTACCACCGTAGTAATCCTGTATTGTCATTCCTTTCTTGTCCCTTGTGGGCGATATAATCATTCTAAAAATAACCCTCTAGACGTTTTTTCCCTTTTGAAAATAATCTCTTGTTAATTATATGTTAATATTATAGACACTGTTTAGGAATCAGTTTTTTAAAACTTATAACTTTGGGTTGTGCATCTGAAGGTTTTTGAATATTTATTTTATTATTTTAACTTTATTTATCACGTCTCTCACCTTCTAAGCGCCACCGATTAACGTCTCTCAGCTTCTAAGCACCACCGAGTAACGTCTCTCACCTTCTAAGCACCACCGATTAACGTCTCTCACCTTCTAAGCACCACCGATTAACGTCTCTCACCTTCTAAGCACCACCGATTAACGTCTCTCACCTTCTAAGCACCACCGATTAACGTCTCTCACCTTCTAAGCACCACCGATTAACGTCTCTCACCTTCTAAGCACCACCGATTAACGTCTCTCACCTTCTAAGCACCACCGATTAACGTCTCTCACCTTCTAAGCACCACCGATTAACGTCTCTCACCTTCTAAGCACCACCGAGTAACGTCTCTCACCTTCTAAGCACCACCGATTAACGTCTCTCACCTTCTAAGCACCACCGATTAACGTCTCTCACCTTCTAAGCACCACCGATTAACGTCTCTCACCTTCTAAGCACCACCGATTAACGTCTCTCACCTTCTAAGCACCACCGATTAACGTCTCTCACCTTCTAAGCACCACCGATTAACGTCTCTCACCTTCTAAACACCACCGATTAACGTCTCTCACCTTCTAAGCACCACCGATTAACGTCTCTCACCTTCTAAGCACCACCGAATAACGTCTCTCACCTTCTAAGCACCACCGAATAACGTCTCTCACCTTCTAAACACCACCGATTAACGTCTCTCACCTTCTAAGCACCACCGATTAACGTCTCTCACCTTCTAAGCACCACCGAATAACGTCTCTCACCTTCTAAGCACCACCGAATAACGTCTCTCACCTTCTAAGCACCACCGATTAACGTCTCTCACCTTCTAAGCACCACCGATTAACGTCTCTCACCTTCTAAGCACCACCGATTAACGTTTCTCACCTTCTAAGCAACACCGATTAACGTCTCTCACCTTCTAAGCACCACCGATTAACGTCTCTCACCTTCTAAGCACCACCGATTAACGTCTCTCACCTTCTAAGCACCACCGATTAACGTCTCTCACCTTCTAAGCACCACCGAT
This sequence comes from Prosapia bicincta, assembly GCA_036971475.1. Classification (NCBI taxonomy): domain Eukaryota; kingdom Metazoa; phylum Arthropoda; class Insecta; order Hemiptera; family Cercopidae; genus Prosapia; species Prosapia bicincta. The sequence continues at coordinate 107,014,859 of JBAIZL010000004.1, forward strand.
TAACGTCTCTCACCTTCTAAGCACCACCGAATAACGTCTCTCACCTTCTAAGCACCACCGATTAACGTCTCTCACCTTCTAAGCACCACCGATTAACTTCTCTCACCTTCTAAGCACCACCGATTAACGTCTCTCACCTTCTAAGCACCACCGAGTAACGTCTCTCACCTTCTAAGCACCACCGATTAACAACACAACTTAACCTGATCAAGTAGCCTTGTCCTGCTCCGTGATATTTTTTCCTCCATGAAAAAGGTATGCTTTTCAGAAATAGCGTGACGCGAAAGCAATGATATTGAATCGTATGTTTTGTTCGATAAATCATTTCAAAAAGTTACTTGAAGACTTGTCAAAATAAGACAAACAGAACTCTGGGACAGTATAAAAGTGGCAGGCCTGTGCAGATTTGTCTGCCACAAATTTTCCATCGCAGTGTGACATGAACATATTTAAATAATCTCACTGTTTAATCGGTTAGTACTGCATTGTAACGTAACTAAGCAGGCTAACAAAGTGTGCATTTCCTGCGGATATCCGCATTAGATAATTACTGGATCGCACCGAGGATTCGTGGTTAGTTAAAAGGAAAGATTGTGTTTTACTTTCTAAGTAGTAAATGTCATTTCAGTTTAAATCTATCGCAAATGGCCGACATTTCCAGTTAAGTCGTGATTTAATATCTTTAATTTTATGCTTTATTTATACCTAAGGTAGTACGAGTATTCCGATATTACAGAACAACCACTTGAAGGAGGATTATAAAAGCTTACCCACTCTGCCAATAGAAAAAAACACAGCTGTTGTAAATCCCATTGTTGGTTCTCGCTCACTCCTAGTACCCGGATAGATTAATCATCGGAGTTCATCCGTTTATGTTGTTGCATAAAACGCAGTCTTGACGTTTCCCTAGAATCTCATCTAGCACTGTCGAGGTGAACCCAAGAACAGTTAATTCGCGCTACAATTGAAGACTCGTATTTTAACTGTTGTAGGCTTCACCTCGTCAGTGCTTATTGAGATTCTAGGGAAACGTTGGAACTGAATTCGGAACTTATGCACTGCAAAGTGAACGGATGTAGGTCTAATCCGGGTATTAACAATTCATCATATTTTTTCCTCCTTGAAGGAATACGTATCAGCATATATAGGATATATATATATATATATATATATATATATATATATTAAAAATATTTCAAAAACAAGAATACTTTTAATGAATATATTCTTGTTTTTGAAATATTTTAAATTTATTAACTATATTACAAGAAAACATATCACCATATTTAATATATATATATATATATATATATATATATATATATATATTATGTTTTTGTTTTCCTTCTTAATTTTCAGAAATTTTCAGTAATATATTAATATCCTTATGATCTTCGTTCACTGTCATCAGCTAAAACGACACTCGATATGTTTGTATGTACGTGTGTGCTTGCGCACGCGTGTGTGTGTGTGTGTGTGTGTGTGTGTGTGTGTGTTAGTGCGTGTGTGCGAGAGAGAGAGAGAGAGAGAAAGAGCGAATAGTAACGGCAATACACTATTAGCTGTAATTTAAGTACCTACCATGACTGAACCACAACAAACTTATTGCAATGAGAGAGTACAGTATTTTTAAACAGAACGTTTCCGCTCATGGAAACGAGTAACACATCTGTACGTCACCGTTAGAGATCAGGTAAGCGACTTTGCTGACGCAATACCATTATTTTCTAATTCTATCAATATTGAGGAAAAATATATTTTTTTTTATTATTAATTTTATTCCACTTATCCTTCTGTCTATACAGGACTGTAATAACTGTACACCTCACTTTGATCCAAATCGTAAGACTTGACTATATCCCCACATTAATTCCTTAGTACTAATTAATTCCTTTATTAGTTACCTTTTTTGGAATAATAATTTTGTGTGTGTGTGTGTGTGTGTGTGTGTGTGTGTGTGTGTGTGTGTGCGCGCGCGCGTGCGCCTATGTAGATCTGTTAGTTTATTACTGTTAATTATTAATGCAACCGTGCACACACACACACTCCTCTCTCTCTCACACACACACGCATAAACACGCGCGCGCGCATATACGCAGTAGTTATCAGATTTTTAACTGAATTTTCATAACTAAAATTTTACAAAATAATTTTATTTCTCTTCATTGACACATTAGCTATTAAGAAATTTAAGAAACCTAAATTCCGTGACCTCGGATTTTGTTAAATTAAACTCTTGGAATGACATTACGCTGTTATCTTCAGATAAGCTTATTACATCAACCAAGCGACTTGGCCGGTTTTTATGTGTTCCCAAATGTTCTTATTATCTCAGATTTTTTGCTGCCATTCTTCCTGCTTGAATCTTTTCGGTATTTAGCCACATAATTAATCAAGTAACAATTAAAATGTTTCCTGTTCTTTTATTGTGAATCACTATTCATAACAATAATGGGGTTCAATTATTGATTTGTTCTATTTTTCATGAAACTATTGCACTTTAGTGGGTTGTGAAATAAAATTTCCGATACTAACTACATTTTTTATAGTTGTGTCACAGTGACTTTTTCAATTATAAAATCATCCTGATTGCAGAAATTTCACTTGTATTTCAAAATAAAATTTCCATTTATTAGCGGATAAGTTCATTTAAGAGATTGAAAGCATATACTTTCTGACATAAACTTAAAAAACTGCTATTTACGACACCTGTTTGAAATAAATATTTGCCATTGATACTAACTCGTCTACGGTCCAAATGATAGCAATGTCGTTTTCATATTTTCCAAAAAAAGAAAATCTTGTAACAAGAAAATCATCTTGGTAACTGGAGACACATTATAATGATCTCGTTAAATATTAGATCAGATCCGGAGTTTCTCCGGTAGCTTATAGCTTATAGCTAACTAGGTAGCTATAAGTTTCTCTTATTCCTAGTATCAGGGGACTATAATTATTCTACCTTTATTATATGTTGTGCACTGTCCTACCGTTTTCTTTCACGTTGTAGTAAAGGCAACACGCCTCTCTGTAACTGTAGCAGAGAGTATGTGTAGGCCTACTGCATAGAAGAATATCATAATATTCTCTTACTTCAAAAACCAGGAGACCATAATCAGTTTTCTACGTTTAACTTTACAGAGTTTATCCTTTATCCTGTGTTTATATTAGTTATAACTCAATGAAGGTGATGACTATGTAATTGAAACGCATCTGAGTTTATAATCTAATATAATCTGTGTGAGTTAGTGTTCATTTTTTATTCGTTATTATATAGAAGGTAATAAAAGTTTCCTGACTACTCTTGCATTTATTCTACGTTTCCTGTCCTATGCTTCTTCTTACTCTGAGTTTTAGTGGGAACCCACCTCTGCGACCCTGGTAGAAATTAGACCCACTTCAGAGAATAAGCCTATAATGTTTTTGTACAGTAATATCCTTCTTCCTATAAAAGTCTTCGGCCGAGATAGTGGTTTTACTCTGTGCCTTCGTCTTCAGGGAAAAGGGCAGTTGTCCTCTCCCCCCAATACCAGGTGACTATAACTATTCTTATTCACACATTTTTTCTCTCATCCTGACTTATTCTTCTTCAAGCACTTGGTAGTAAAGGGATAACCCTTCCCTGTGCCTGGTTATTATTGAAAGTTGCTCTTTATCGAATGATCCTGCATGGTATATGATTTGATTCTTGGCTTTATGCCTAAACAGAGGGTTTTGTTTGGCCCACTCCTTATGATATCTACCCAAAATTTTTTTTTCATTTTATAGGCAATAATGATTGGTTAATCACCTTCAAAACTACATTAAAAATAGTTTTATTCATAATTTTTGGCACACTAAAATAACCGCTTACAAACAGTTTATTGGTAGTCATTCAGTATTTGGTACACAGAAATAACTGGGATTTTAAATCCCTATCGAATGTTCCACATTCCAGACTGCTTAAGGGAAAGAATATTTATTACATTCTCTTGTATCAAGGGTTAACAGACGTGTAATAAGTAATTATTTTCTTTTAATAAGTATCAGATTTAAGTAGTGTTTAAGTAACACTATACCAACAGTTGTTTGATTCTTACTTTATTAATTTAATTTATATAATGTAATGGAACCTTTTATAGAGTGTTTTGTATATATATATATATATATATATATATATATATATATATATATATATATATGTATGTATTTATAATTTTCATTTAATTTGTTGAGTTTAAAAAAAAAACGAAAGTTTAATTTACTTTTCTTGTATTTACATTAACGTTTTATCATTATTTCACTTTTTTATTTTATCTATATTCGTATTTCATAATTATTTTTAATTAAAAATTTGTTATGCTTCAACTATATAATCTTTACTTTTCTATTAATTAGTTTTATTACTTTTCTATTTATTTTTTTCACCTTGTTACTATTTTTTATCGTGCTATCGTGTATTTGTATTTAATGTTCCCATTTGAGAGCAAGTGTACTTCAGATAGGATACCATCCACACGCGATTTCATACTTTTCCCCTATTTCCAGGACAAGGGGACCATTATGACCTACACGCAGTCGTATCAAATTCCATCTAAATCTTCTCATCCTTTGTCTTACAAGGGAGTGTAAAGGTATTGGAAACATTTTTAATGTGTTTATGTTTGTATGGTTTGTGTTTCATGTGTATTTGTGTTTGTGTACTTTGCGTACTTGAAATAAGAGAAACACAACGGTTGTATATACTTTTATTTAGTTAGATTGTGTTTATTTTAAAACTAGTATAAGTTTTTTTACCGTTTTACTTTATTTTATATATAGTATAGTCATTTCCTAATTAGTTTAATGTTTTATTATGTTTTTTCTTCAAGTACAGTTATTTCTTACGTAATTAATTTTACTACTGTATTTAAAAATCAATTACCATATGTTGTGATTTCTTTATTTTTATATTTTGGTGCTTTTTCCTGTAAATACCGTCCGATCATGTATTTGTAGTTGTGTTACACATAACGTCAGTAACCTGTTCAGTTCGTGACTTTATGTTGACGCTCCACTTTAGAGAGACTGGTTCTAATGATTACCTTATACATCTATAGAGGCCGGAGCATACGCGTAGATCATATGATTGTATCTGTAGTGTCCGGAATACGGGAGGACAGGTCAAATCCAGAAACCTCGATATATCCTAGGAAGTTTGAGTAAATAGTAGATCTATCTCATCTTTATTCCAGGGTCTATAAAGGGATGAGCATGCACTTAAAGCATAGCAATTTTATTTCAGATTATTGTTCTGGGCACTTGGGTATTTGTAAAAACGTATTTCGTTGCCTCCTCACGTGGTCGACATACCAGGGGGGAGGGGGAAACATCGCTGTGGACGCGCTGTTCTGGTCCGTTGTATCTTTTAAGCTATAAAAGATAGAAAAATGTTTTTAAACTCACTAAAATAAGGGCTTCAATAATGGTTCTCACGTAAAAATAGCTGACTAAAATACCTACTGAGTAAAAAATTACTTTTCTTAAAATATTTTTTTTTGCTTTGGTTTTTCGTGAATTTTTATTGAAAAATATCCCATTGCTGTAAACGTAAGCAGGAGACTAAGTTGAAAGTTTGTTTTAAGGTCTCTGGAATTTAAAGAATATTTGTTCAAATTCATACACAGGAATATATACTAATATTAAGATAATTTTCGTGTCTAAATCATGGTAACTTTGGAATGAAACGTTCGATGCTATCTAAGTAGGTAAGCAGATGTAATTTGTTATTTATGGGAATATGTTTATTAATATGAAGAATCGATCAATCAGCAGTTTACTTTGCGGCAGTTTTTTTAATACGGAAAATGGTTTTTCATGTTCTACCAATAATATTATTATTTTTTAAATGCTTTTATAAAGAATAAAATACATTTCAATATAATTTGGTAGCTATATAGCAATAATATAAATTCATATACCGTAATTTCCTAAAAAGGTATTAGAGATAGGTATTTTGTGGTAATGGCCTTATTTAAAACCCATATTTTTGTGAGTTTAATAACATTTTTATGGTTATTCTATCTTTTATAGCTAAAAAGATACAACGATTATAGTACAGCGCGTCCCCAGCGATGTTTCCCCCTCCCCTGGTTGTCGACCACGTGAGGGGGCGACGACACACTGTTTTACAATCACCCAAGTGTCCAGAACAATAATCTGAAATAAAATTGCGTTAGGCTTTCAGTGCATGCTCAACCCCCTATAGATTCTGCGCTATCTTAGGCTTGGTTGGATTTTAAATCTAACTAAAGTTATCCGTATGTTTCATTATATTTCCCCCTTTCCAGATCTTTCTCTCCCCTCAATGTCTTACTCGTCTTAAATATGCAATAACAGACGCTGTAAACTATTGTATAAAGTATTAAGGAAGGTAAAAGAAACCTAGTAACCATCTTATTTACTTTGTATAGAGGTTTTGCATAACCAACTCTAATTCGAGGTAACAAAAACTCTATTAAAATCATAATTTTGTAACGCGTAACATCCTCAGGAAGAACGTTCATTTTCAGAATGCTACTTTCATTTTATCCGTGACGGGGAGCGAAAGTTCCAATAAATAAACGGCATACTTTACTAATGCGGAACTAGGTTGCTAAGCTACCAACTCAATACACGAAACTATTGATCATAATGCTATGGCTGGGATTAATTAACTAGCCTAGAACAGCTGCAGTCTATCATTGCTAGTAATAGCTTTTTGGAACTTTATTTTCGTAGCTTCACGGATTTGTTGTAAACACTTTTTAACGTTTATGCAGAAAAGCGCAGAAATAAATTTATCTTGAATGAGACAGTGTTATATTTATACGGAAACGCAATAAATTCAAATAAAGTAACTAAAATCTCGATATAAAATGTTGAGCTAAATAAATTTATAGTCAATTTGCGTGCTGTTTAAATACATTTATTTAACGGATAGACACCTTCTCACTACATGCCTTCATTTTACCCTGATCCTAATAACAGATTGATCGATTGTCAGGTTTCTAAGTTTTATCTTACTTCCGCCCCTCTTTGGTATCCTTCTTTCTACGTATAGGTATATTGAGTATACGCCTCCCTATTTCTCGTAAGCTACCCTTAAGCTCTGTCTCAGTTTTCCCCTATTTTGAGTTGTAAGGAATCGTCTTTCTCTATGTCATCCGTCTGCCTTATGCATCCTTCTTTCTACAAGGAGGTGTAACTGGTAGAAACCTCCATGCAATCCCGTTAGAAAGGTGTTATATATAACGAAGACTATCTTATATGCTTAATGCCAATATCCTTTCCTAAATTCCAAAAGGTTTCCTACCCTTAGCTTGGATATTATTCACAAACCTTTCCTTCACAGACAAAAATCCATGGCTGATAGCCTTAAAACCACAGTATTTCTGTTGCACATTACTGGATGCTCCATCAGTGGTTTGTTAACATCAAACCGCACATGTGTTCCAACAACCCTAAGCTTACGCAGTTGTGTACCGTTTAGTTTTCTCTATGACCCTGATACATAGTTGGTGTATTACAGGTGTTCAACCCTCTAAACTTGAACCACATCCCCCCACTCTAAGCCTCCCTTTACGTCATCATTCTTTCCTAATATCCGCCAGGTGCTTAAAAATAAGCCTTTAAACGTAATAAAGAAATTATAATATTACAGTAATACTAATAACGATGTATACAATATTTCAATATTTTAAACATAAGATATAAGTTACGTGTGATTCCATAACTTCGGTATGTGTCCACGTTATACAACACCTCCTAATAAGCTATAAAGTCCTTAAGCTGATGTGGCTGGACTCGTGGTATACGAATTCTACTTTATTACTGTATTATGTTAAATTTACTTTATAATATACTAACACTTAAAATATTTCAATAAAAAATAAGTTAAATATAAGGCAATACTCATAATTTTTGTAATATGAGTTAACACTCATAAATTAAAAATACTATAATGATTACGAAAATAATAATAATAATAATAATAATAATAATAATGATAATAATAATAATAATAATAACTATTATTAATTTTTTGTTATGATAAAAAAAATTATTTTATAGGGATGGACCGACTCCAGGAATCGTTGATTTTATTGTTATCGAGGAATCGTCGATCAAGTTCTCCATTGATTAAAGTGCCGATTCCGATCCTTTTTTTAACTCTTAAAGTACGTGTGCGGTGTATTTTATAGGAAAAATAGTTAATCATCGACATGTCTAATTTAAGTATTAGTTGCTTTGAATGATCCAAACTATTGAAGCAAATGTCTATTTGAGATAAGATTAACAATTCTTAAAGGAACAACAGATGTGATCGGAAGCATCTGGTCCGTTTGTCCATCTCGCTCTTCTGTCTCCCTTTCATTCGGGTTTGACTCTCTCTCTCTCCCTCTCTCTATCTTCCCCATTCCTCTCCCCTTCTCTCATCTCTCTCTCTCCCTCTCCCCCTCTCTTATCTCTCTCCCCCCTCTCTCTCTTCTCTCTCCCTCTCTCTATCTTCCCCATCCCTCTCCCCATCTTTCATCTCTCTCTTTCTCTCATCTCTCTCTCCCTCTCTTTCATCTCTCTCTTTCTCTCTCTCTCTCCCTCTCCCCTTCTCTCATCTCTCTCTCCCTCTCTCTCTCTTCTCTCTCCCTCTCTCTATCTTCCCCATCCCTATCCCCCTCTCTCATCTCTCTTTCTCCCTCCCCCTCATCTCTCTCTCTCTCGGCTCTGACCACTACTACTCCCCCACCTCTTAAAGGTAGTTCCAATTTATCTAGTTGTACAAACTGAAATGATTATTACCGAAGTCATTTCATTTATTTAATATTAAATAAATATTTACTTTTATCCTATGTGTTTGTCATGCTTTCTGAAATTTCTATTCGTAAATCAAGGTGGAACGTTTTGTGTAGTCTACTACATTGAAACGGAACTTTTAAAAGATTTCACGATATGACAAAAATGTTTACTAAAGTCATTACTGAAGAATATCATGTAGGCCTATATGACCTAAAAGAATCGAGAATCGACTTAAAAATCGAAAGAATAATTTGTGAATCGAGAAACGGAATCCTAATCGAAAATTTTAGAATTTGGGTCATCCGTAATAGGCTATAAACGTTGGTTCATTTAAAAAATAGTGTGTGTGTGTGTGTGTGTGTGTGTGTGTGTGTGCGCGCGCGCGCGCGCGCGCGCGTGTCTGAGTATGTATGCCAGTATTTTGCCATTTACTGTAACATTATTCACGACTGTAGGTTTAGCCAGATACTGAAGATGTGACAAAGGAAAGTATCTTTCTTACTTCGCTAAAGGGCTCAATGAATAAAAGCAAATGTCTTGCAGAACCGAAATAAAAATAGAGTAGGCTATAATAAAATTACTGAAACAGTACAAAAAGAAAAACTATAACACTGTAATAGTTATATACAGTTATGTATTGTATTTTTTCAAAAAGGGGTGGTTCGAACTATTAATGTTCCAATGTTTTCTCTACGAACAGTGCTAACTTTACCAAAAACTAACACAAACCAGCTCTGCACTGCATTACTTGTGCTGCTTCAGCGCTGGTTTGTGGTATCTCCTGATAATGCGACTACTTCTTCTAATGCTGTAATAGTTAGATTTATTTATTGTTATGTAGTGTTGTGTAGCTCCAAGAAAGGAAACCATTGTTATGTTGAGCTTTTATTCTGTTGTATATAGTGGGCTCTTATTGGGGGGGGGGGGTGTTTCCCAACTTTAATCGTCTATGCTTCAAGTAGCCTAATTATGTGAATAACATGTTTCTTATTTAATCCCTAGATGCTGTGATAAATAGTGTTTAATTACAGTGAGTGAATCGCCTCTAATTAACCTAAATACTCATTCCTCTACCATCTGCTGCGTCTGCGTAGAGTAAATTAAGTTGGAGTTGGTTAATCAACAGGGACCTGCGCAGTACAGAGCCAGCAACCTATAAACATCCAACGTAGATCGCACCTGGAGCGTAGTGTCGACACCGTCCACACGCTTATTTCCTTCTCGTATATATTAATAAAAATAATCGTGAAGCGAGTAATGCTCTACCATAGCTGCGCCTAATCTGTCTGCCAATACCTATTTTTAACTATCTTAAAACATGTTTTTTCTTTCGCCATATTTTGTTCAGTTTCAGAAGTTTTAAACGTTTGTATTGTCTGTGTGAGTGTGTGTGTGTGTGTGTGTGTGTGTGTGAACAGTTTTCCTAGAATTATAGTTGCTTTATTACTTCTTATTACGCATGGGCCAATCCCGATTCTCGATTCCAGGAATAGTCGATTCTAATTAATGGTAATTAATTCAGTAATCGTCGATACTGAATTCTCCATTGATTAAAGAGCCGATTCCGATTCTTGTATTTATAACTGTTGAAATACGTGTGTGGTGTAATTTATTGGAAAAATAATTATAAACTATGTTTAGTTATATAATTAGTTACTTTGAATCAATTAAAGCAAATGCCGATTTGAGATTACGTAAATATTATTATTATAATGTATGACGCAGAAACAAAGACACGATCGGAAGCATTTCTCGTCCTTGTGTTTGTCACTTTTATCCGCTAGGTTTCTTATGCTTTCAGAAATTCCTATTCATAAATCAAGGATGAACGCTTTGTGTATGCTACATATATTAGAACGAAACTTTCAAAAGGCTTCTCTATTTTGACCAAGATGTTAAGTAAAGTATTATTAGAGAATATATGTCGGTCTGTCTAACATGAAAGAATAAAAAAATCGACTTGAAAATCGAGAATCGGAAGAAAACGTTTAAAATCGTAATCGGGATCGGAATCAAAAACTTTAGGAATCAGCCCATTCCTACTTCTAATAAACTATACAGATATTTGGACCCCAACCTAAGCGTTCTGGGGCACCGAGTAGACACTTTTGTAGGGAGCGAGATTCAACACGAAAGTCTCTCGTAGTATCAAAGCGCATAATCTCCCTACCGTAATCCTAGCCTATCACTGCATTTCACCTACGCTTCCCTATCCATGGGTAGGAAATGTATGTATACATCGGAGTTGTGCTTTCACATTTTGTCGTACTGCATTGACATTTCTCGATAAAGGTATATTACAGGCGCACAAAAAGATACGAGAAAAGAAAATACGTTGGGGAACGCATTACGGAATGCATTGTTTTAAATCAAATAATGCCGGCTTGCAGTAACGACAAATGGAAGCTTTTCCATGAGTTGGAAGTTGTATTTATGATCCCCGAGGGCGTCGGGCATCTATACATGACAAGACGTGTCTCCGGAGACAGAGAGCGGGACATAATGGATAGCGGCAACCTTGCTACCTTTATTTATAATTTGAAATGTGTAGAGAATTTTGAACACTTTCTATTGTGTTGTGTTATGAGCTCAGTGTTTCTTTAGTAGCGTATAGCGTATAAAATTATAGTGAAAATTTGCTAATAATTTAGGTATTGCGGATTAATCTCCCAAGTAGAGTCGTCGAACTAGCTCGATGGTTCGCGTAGGGGTCAGCCGGAACTGGTCCGACGGAAACACCCATGAACAAACTATAGGAATAATTATTAGGTTATGCTATTAGTCACTCAACATAGAAAACTTCGTACAGTTTTCCTGCTCATTAGTAACACCCACCGTGATTATCTGGATGAGAACTGGCTTCTGACAGTGAGTGTAGGCGAAAAAGGTGCTCAGGGGTACTTGAGTAATATTTCCGAAATTTCCTGCCTCTACCTGCTTACTCACCATCGTACCACTTCGACCGTAACCCTTTCTCAAGCATCAAAAATATAATTGGAATATTTTGACCATCGGACTGGTTCTGTACCACTCTTTGCGGACTACCCACAACTAGTAGTAGCCGTTTTGGGTTCCTCGCGATGCTCAACATGACACACACAAAATTCTAATCACGTGAAACAAATACGCAAACACATCACAACGATCCGGTATATTGATAGGGAGATTAGCGAATAATTTTTAGATGGGTCCAGTAGGAAGCAAGAATACGGCAAGCGAGCTTATTTTGTCTAGAAAATTAATTTCCTCCTACTCCCCGTCTTTTTTTCCTTAGGTCCTTTAACCACTTATCCCTCTACCTTCTCCATACGCGAAGGCGTCAAGGCCGTTCAACAGAGAGTAGGTCTACTCTACTCTAAATACATGATCATCCCTATATTCCAGATCAGGTAGTTTTACGTCCTTAAATTAATCCTATTTTTTATTCCTAATCATTTACCTGTCTATAGGCGATAGTTAAATTATTGCCTAAAAGAAGCAATAAAAACAAAAATGTATTTTAATTACTATATAAAGTGGAAATGAGAAAATCGTTTTGGGTTGAACAAATGTACAAGATTATGGGTTAATAATTGTTAATAAAATAAAATAGGCTGACGAAGTATTTAGAGTAATATTACGAGTAACAAGATGTGACAACGGAAAGTATCTTTCTTACTTCGCTAAAGGGCTCAATGAATAAAAGCAAATGTCTTGCAGAACCGAAATAAAAATATAGTAGGCTATAATAAAATTACTGAAATAGTACAAAAAGAAAAACTATAACACTAATAGTTATATACAGTTATGTATTGTACTGTTTCAAAAAGCGGTAGTTCGAACTATTAATGTTCCAATGTTTTCTCTACAAACTTTACCAAAAACTAACTCAAACCAGCTCTGCACTGCATTACTTGTGCTGCTTCAGCGCTGGTTTGTGGTATCTCCTGATAATGCGAGTACTTCTTCTAATACTGTAATAGTTCGATTTATTTATTGTTATGTAATGTTGTGTAGCTCCAAGAAAGGAAACCATTGTTATGTTGAGCTTTTATTCTGTTGTATATAGTGGGCTCTTATTGGGGGGGGGGGTGTTTCCCAACTTTAATCGTCTATGCTTCAAGTAGCCTAATTATGTGAATAACATGTTTATTATTTAATCCCCAGATGCTGTGATAAATAGTGTTTAATTACAGTGAGTGAATCGCCTCTAATTAACCTAAATACTCATTCCTCTACCATCTGCTGCGTCTGCGTAGAGTAAATTAAGTTGGAGTTGGTTAATCAACGGGGACCTGCGCAGTACAGAGCCAGCAACCTATAAACATCCAACGTAGATCGCACCTGGAGCGTAGTGTCGACACCGTCCACACGCTTATTTCCTTCTCGTATATATTAATAAAAATAATCGTGAAGCGAGTAATGCTCTACCATAGCTGCGCCTAAACTGTCTGCCATAACCTTACGTAGACGATTGTCTTTTACATCGGCTGTTCGCCGTAAAATGAAAAAAGATAAAAGGAAAAATGTTTGTTAACTCTCGAAATGAAAACTCTAAACTTATTATAAGAAAACATTGTTATAATAAACATATTTAATTGAAAACATTTAAAAACCAAATATGGAGAATATACTTTTGGTTTATCCCAGTTTGTTTGCCTGAATGGCGAAACTGCACATCAAACACTAATTAAACCATCAGAAGTCTCTGTGCATGTAAAACAGGCTTGCATTTTATATCATTGATCTATTGTGCCTTCAGGTAGGAAAACGTGAAATGGATGTCTGCCTTCGGACATCATTTCTACGATGGAAAAACTAGTTTGTTTCCTTTCTTTCTTTAATGAATGGTGATTATTCGCCATTCGTTGCTTTGCTCAGGATTTGTATTCCTGCCAACGCACAAGACCGGATCCGATGTTTTACACCGACGTATTTATCCACGCTACTCTCTGCTGACAACGGATGTCAGTTCTTTTCGCGTCTGTGGAGGACGGCTTTGGTACAATGTAGTTGTAATACTGGACGACGCCTGTTAACCACAGCAGAGAAAAAACTACGGAGTGGCGTAATTAAGATTTGAAATAGATGCTACGATGATAGAAAATAATGCTTGCTAGCGACCGGGCTCGAGATCCGTATTCGTTTGAACACTGATCCTTTCCGTGGACGTTAGCTTCGTGCAATGGAGTATGGACAAGAAATATAACAGAAGAAAACATATCGAATCTAACATTTTTCAAGAAAATCGAGTTAGAAAAACTAACGTTTACCGATAAAGCTTAAGAAAGCTTCTTAGTTTTTTTTTTCACCTTTATTCATTTTGACGCAAAACTCGTATCGTTCTTGAAGGTCTTACATCATTTTGGTGCAGAGGGGTTGTATCATGCTCGTTATACACACGGTTATTTGTTCATGTAGTTGGACACAATGGTGATTAATGGGTCATCACGGGAAATCTTCTCCTTCATCATTCCCAGACGTCGGAATTAGATGGTGTAAGATCGGGGTGGTAGGCTGGGTAACGAGAGTTTTTATATTTTTATGGGAGATAAGCAGTAACGTTTTTACTGTTGCCGAGCCCCTGGGCGGATATAAAAAATGAGGCCCTTGATCATTTGTACTTTATCTCTTGTATGCATACGGTACTTGGTGCATACGGTATGTGGGGGAAGAGATTTTGAAGAAATTCAATCACTATTTAAAAAGAGTTTATGAATATTTACATTAATATTTCAAATATTTGTAATTGATTATTTTAGAGAAACGTTTATTAGTGGCTGTGCGGACTAGCGGATAGAACATATGTCTGACAACCTAAAGATGGTGTGTTTGACCTCCGATAGCGCTAAAGATTTAGGGGCTGTTGAAGCCTCTGGGTTTGAGTCAATCTGTAAACATCGGCACAGCACCCTCGATCGATCCTTAGGAATAGGTTTCCAAATTTTGTAAGAATTAATAATATTTATCATAAGTATAAAATATAAACTATAAAGCATAAAGATATTTAAAGTACGCACTGTATTTAATGACATTATACTAATAACAGTTGTTTGTTATTTGTTTCAGGTGAATAATGAAATACAGTCGATAGCCAAAATGTATGAAAAGATTTGGTAAGAATAGTGATTTTTAGCTTTTGAAAACGTTCCATCTAGTATAGTTAATTTTAAACTACTTAACTAAGTGAATACGTAATTGCTTACTTGCTGACGCGTTTCAAAACGTTCGTTCCTTTTACGAAGCTAACCCTCTACCCCTCTAAGTAGAGGGTTAGCTTCGTAAAAGGAACGAACGTTTTGAAACGCGTCAGCAAGTAAGCAATTACGTATTCACTTAGTTAAGTAGTTTAAAATTAGTTTAATCAGTGAATTAAAGATGATTACATCAAGACACTCTAGTATAGTTACTTCAAAGAAAGGTCCTGTTCTGTTCTCCTAGGAGACTACATTGCCAACCATGCATAATTCTCGAGAGAACATTTTTAACCCTGTGATTTTAAGGAAACAAAGTACGTTCTTAGTATAAAAATACGATTGTGAAAGTAAAATCTTCTAAAGTGGCTTTCTCTTTTTAATGGCATTGCCATCCCACACTGAATTAGTTAATGTTTTCGCGACTTAATGTTTCTGGATTCAATAAAAATTTAATTACTAAGCTTTGCTAAGAGATCACACTGTTCTTAAACGCTTAAATCACAGTTAAACAAATTTTGTTAAACTTATCTTACATTTTATTACTCCTTCTTCCTTTGTAACCTTTTAACAACAGAACAATTTATGGGAAACATACTAAAACATTTCCTTTTATAGAGCTTCGATATAACTTAAATGGTCTATTTTTAAATCAAAGTATATTTCATCCTTTGCCTCGATAAAGTCGTGTTTCAAATTTTTATGGTCGCTTTACGACGTCCTACTCGAAACTTGTTTTTTTACTGTGTTTTAACTCCAAGGAAGAGGTTTCGTATTCAATGGCGGACGGTTACTTTTTTAATTGTTTTGTCGTTGAATATGAAAACTTGCTTTGAAAAAGTAACTGTGAAATATTCATCTTTCTAGTGATTATGTATTGCACCTCTACAAATGACACAATATTAAATTCTTGTTAGAAACTTATAAAATCGGCGTACGATTTAATTGATCATTTTATACAAGGGCTAACTTTTACATTTAATTTTAAAGGTTGTTTGTTTGGCTTGTTATGAAGCAATATTAACAAATTTACTTTCGACTTTTCTTCGTAGCTATCGCTATGTCTCCTCTCCATTCCATTCTGAAGCCTCTGCAGGCTTAATTACTCCGTAGGTCAGAGATTACCAAAGTTTTGGGGTCCACGCTCCCCCTTACCTTTACACTACAAATAAATGGCATGGGCATATGAAAAAGAATCAAATATATATATATATATATATATATATATATATATATATATATAAACAATTTATTCATGCATAATTTCACAAGAAACATGATATATCATTTCAAGTTTTAATTTGCAAGGTGAATTTTAAGTGATAAGAGAAAAATCTGTTAGTGAGATGCTTGAGACTACATTTATTATACTAGCATGCCTAATTGATGTTGAATTTAGTATGGGCGCAGCCCAATTCATTAGCAAAATCAAGTATTTTCCTATATTATTTAATATATTTAATTTATCTTATTACTTTACAACTGGTCTCGCCCCCCCCCCCAGGCTTCCTCCCAGTTTGGGAACCAATGCTGTAGATGAAAGTGATCGGTCCTGGAACATAAGTGCCAGGTTTAAAGAGTTGTCACTTGATAAAGCCATACTTTTTTTTAACACAGTCAGACACAACGGGGAAAATTAAAACAGTTAACTCTAAATCTCACTACACACTAGTTTATTAAAGCATACAGACTAGTTTTGTCGACGATGTTGACTTCATGTTTTACTATGAACATGTGTGGTTCACATTTACTAGTTTTTTTGTTTTAACATTCTAGCGTGTAGTGAGATTTAGAGTAAACTGTTTTAATTTTTACCATTGTGAATTGTTCTCACTAGCTAAGCTCTAATTAACCTAATGTTATGACAGCCATACAATTAGAAAATTAAAATTAAAAACTCTTTTTTTCGTTTAATAAATTCAATTTTCATTCAATCTTTTCTTCAGGTTCGTTTTAAGATTTATATTTCTCAATATTCTTCATTTTTTAATTTTTCCACGTCATGCTCGCTAATACTTTCTCTTAAAAAAAATTCTGTGGAAGTGAGTAGACAGAAACTTCTCATCAACCTGATTGAAAGCCAGTCTCGTTTAGGAGATTGTTTAGGTACACGGCTATGCACTTTTCATGCAATAATATTTCCATGTATCCCTTACCAGAGGGTTTTATGAGCCTACCTTAATCCTACTTATGTTTCAAGTCATTTTGTACCATTAGTAGAGGTGATGGCATACATACTGTTAACATTGCTGTAATTGTTTGCTACATGTTCAACCTAATGTTTTCGTTCTCGTGAAAATATGACCCGCCTACGTATATACTCGTATTTCTCTAGTTTTGTTGTATTTTGGTTTTATTTAGAATTTAAACACTATCTGCAAGCACGGATCAGGAAAATAATCATGGTGTAGAAATAAAAAAATCAACGTCATTATTAGGGGTATTATTATTATTGTGTTTGTTGTTGTTGTCATTGTTGATGATGTTATTTATATTATTGTTTGTTTTTTTAACTCTACAAAAAAACATTAAAGGTATTTACCCTTTATATCCGGCTTTCATCTACCAATTGCCATTACTCATTTTATTTCCCTACGTAATTATCGTGTCTTCTAACAACACAAAAACATATTTATAAACTTCCTTCACAATTTTTTTTTATTAATTATTGCTTTCGCTTTTTATTTATTACTTTTAAAAATTATTGATATTTTTATTACTATATATACGTATTCTCATTATCTCTTCTTGTTTCATAAACCATTTACTTCAAAACTAATAAAATTGTAATATTTATTACTGGTTTTATAAACCTAGGTTTGTTTCTTTGATCATGTAACAGCCCAGCTGTTCGTCCTCAATTCCTTAGCAGTTACGTAAGAGCCAAACATAATCCACAGTTTCTGACCCAAAATAACGACACTGGTTTGAAAATAGTTATAAAGCTAGGTCTATTATTTTAAATTTTAAACCTAAATTTCGTGGAAAAAATACTATATATTAAAAAAAAGTGTTCGAAATACAGGTATCATGGTGTACATGTATGTATTGGGTGTGAACGACGATTTAAGCTAGCCTCTCCCTAAAGTACTAGAACGAGTAAGGCATAAACGACATCTCTTCTGAATATTAAAGGAATAAAATTTCTTTTCTCCATTTTATACCTTTAAAATTAATAAAACATTGTAAAGCAAAATAAATCAACTACAAAAACATTTGAAATGTGTGAGTAAAAAACCAATATTTAGGTTACAATTTTATAAAAATATACTTCAGGAACGTTAGCCCGTGTGAGTGCGTGGTTGAAGACGGATTTTCGTTCTTTAAACTCAATACTTCAGCACTTTTGCACCCATATGTATACCCATACACATTACATTTTCGTCAACATACTTATAACTGGGGAACTAAGCCTAGTATGGAGTGCCCCAATATCCATACCCTACTATAAGGTACTGCTATCGTCAGGGTACTAAGCCAATTGTGGAGTACGTCAATACCCATAACTTACTATGAGGTACTACTATACCTGAGACACTAAGCCTATTATGGAGTACGTCAATACCCATATCTTATTATGGGGTACTACTATGGCTGGGGCACTAAGCCTACTATAAGGTACTACAATTGTTAGGATACTAAGCTTATTATGGAGTACGTCAATACCCATATCTTATTATGGGGTACTACTATGGCTGGGGCACTAAGCCTACTATAAGGTACTACTATTGTTGGGATACTAAGCTTATTATGGAGTACGCAATACCCATATCTTATTATGGGGTACTACTATAGCTGGGGCACCAAGCCTACTATAAGGTACTACAATTGTTAGGATACTAAGCTTATTATGGAGTACGTCAATACCCATATCTTACTATGGGTACTACTATGGCTGGGGCACTAAGCCTACTATAAGGTACTACAATTGTTAGGATACTAAGCTTATTATGGAGTACGTCAATACCCATATCTTACTATGGGTACTACTATGGCTGGGGCACTAAGCCTACTATAAGGTACTACAATTGTTAGGATACTAAGCTTATTATGGAGTACGCAATACCCATATCTTATTATGGGGTACTACTATGGCTGGGGCACTAAGCCTACTATAAGGTACTACTATTGTTGGGATACTAAGCCTATTATGGAGTACGTCAATACCCATATGTTATTATGGGGTACTACTACGACTGGGGCACTAAGTCTACTATGTAGTACTACCGTGGCTGGTGCACTAAGCCTATTAAGGGTTACGTCAATACCCGTATCTTACTATGGGATACTGACCCGGGCACAGAGTACTTCAATACTCATGGCCAATTAATATGGTACTACTATGGATTTGATAGTACTCTGTAGGATATGATTAGAACAATCTCTCTTCTCTCCATACGTTTTTCTTGAAAATATAACACAGAAACCGCCCTATAATCCCCACAGAAAGTGGTTTTACTTCAGGTGCACACGTAATGCTTCTCTATATTCCAGACCATAGACTCCAAGTTCTTTCCTTATTCATTTTAGTATTTTGTAGTACTTTCGAATTCTTTGTATGCAGTAATAGCCTTACTGATTTGTCCACTTAAAGCCACCGAAACATTCAATTATACATGAAAGTATTAAAATAGTTTACTAAGGTGAAGTTAGAGACTAAATCCTAACAATATGTTGGAATATTTAATCGTCAATAGATGTTATTATTAATACATATAATGTAAGGATTATGCATGGCGTGATATGCATAACACTCTACACTGGAACTGCATGCCGGCGACTTGGAATGTAAGGCCAAACTGACATTTTGCAGCAAAGGTCGCCAACTTTCGCCAGAGCTGGTCTATGCAAATCCGTTCGTATTCACTTATACCTAAACCTTATCTACCTGTGTTGTATGTAGGGATCCTCAGATTTTATGAAAGTTTTATTGGAATAACGATGGTATTTATTAAAAGTGTAATAAAAAGCATTTAATATAATGAGAGTTCCTGAGTAAGATGTAAATGGTGAAACTGTTAGTTATAGAGCTATGGTAATAACACACAGCTGTTGGTTTATAATATTTTTTAAATCGTCTGTTATTATATGACATGGATACATTTGGATGATAATAATTGTTATAATTCAACGTTATTGTTAAAGTAAAAAAATACCATAATCAAAGACAGGCAATTTTTATAATTTGAAAGTATTGTTTTTTTGAAAAAGTTAAACAATTTTAAAATCTTCAACAGAAGAAGGTTAGTAGTAATATATAATTTGCCGGCAATCAGGTAATCCTTCTTATTGTTGGTAGGTTTTGTGTAATTGCTAATACTACATACATTGAATTTTATTTATTAAAAAAATCATTAATATTTTCTAACCTGAAAGATTGCATTAAAACAGTATTTTAGAGTTAACTTTAAATTTTAAAAAAAATTAAATTTCTACAAAATTAATATTATATCTGTATTCTGTTTTCTGGCGTATTATAAATATTTACAATCAGCCTATTTTTTTAGTAACAAATTCTCAAAATCTCCATCACGGAAAGTAATTAAATAATAACTTTCAACAGATTTTATCGTTAATTGAGTTTTTTTAAAGTAGGTTTAAAGTTGGTGCAAAGTTCAAAGTAAATGTTTTGTGCTTAGTAGTTAGAGTTATATTTTTTTACTAGCGTACTTAGAGAGCATGATTTTAGTGTTCAAAGTACTTAGATGACCGTAGCGTTGTCCGCCTTTTTTGTTCTAATGTTTTTTTTAATTTTTGTATTTTAATTTTTTAATATTTTGTTTATTGCTTTAATTTTGGTGCTTTAATATATTATTTTTCAATATTATCTCTTTGAATAATTATTTATATTAAACGTCGGCCTAATTTTATATAATTAGGTATATATTTCACTAGTTTTGGCGTATGTAAGTTTTACCTAATTTTCAAACAGCTACCTAAACGTATTGTGATGACAAGATTTCGTACCCTCTAAACGTAGATTTTTGTTTCACACGAATGGTGGGAAGAGTCTGTAAACATAAGTATGCTGAAAAGATAAAAAAATCCACTACCATCATTATTATTACTATCCGCCCGTTGTTTCCTGTTCTGGAACAAAAGGAAGGATTATATTTTTGTAGTTTTAGGGTGGTCAGCCTGTAAGACCAATAACGTCTAAGAATTATGCGAAAATAGGTAGGATTAAGACAAGGACACGAAACTTCCTGGTGGAGGATATAAGAAAGGTATGATGTCAGTTGTGAAGATATTTTATATTACCCGGGTCTTAGCCCCCAAAACCCGCCCAGCACTCATGGCAGCCAACCTCTAGCGAGCTACCTCCGTCTCACTGCGCATGCGGTTAGTATACCTACCGCGAGTGAAGGAATCGGGATTGATTGCCCATGTACCAAGCTCATAAGCTCTTTCCATGGAGAATCAGGAGATAGTGAAATGAAGCAGTAAGGTAAGTGTCGCGCTAAGAGTGGGATGAAAAAATCTAGCAGGAAAGAAACCCTGCCAGGAAAAATCCCGCGCCAGATCATGCAGGAACCCTGGGGGCTCCTGGAGGATCACCTTATGCTAAGGAATAAGGAGAGGTATTACCTTGCAAATACGTTGTTAGTGAGTCTATGGCAGGAATGACATGCACCTCTTCTGCTGCCTACTCGAAATTGAAAAGGCATGCAATCAAATTAGTACTTCCGTTGGGGCTAAGCTTCAGCCCTGGAGATATGTCCCAGCGTCACCTGGAACATAACTGTGAAGCAGAATTTAGTAGTATGTATATTTTTATTTTTGGTGTTATGGTTGGAGCTAGGCGGTCAGTAAGGACAGCGGCCGTCTGTGTGTGTCGTGGGTGGGGTCATATCTACCCAGTGAGGAAATGAGTGTGGATGTATGTGCGTGAGCCTGTTTGTAGAACCTTGTTGCTAAGTGTCGGAGGTGTTGTTTGATGAAAGGCACTTTGTAGTCAGTGTGAAGCAGTGTTGATCTTTTACATCTAGGTGCCTTCGTGATTATTCGCAAAATCTTGTTTTGGAATAACTGGAGTCTGCGTGTGCGTGAGTTGCCTGTATGGCCCCAGACGGGTGAAGCGTAAGTAAGTATGCTGTGCAACACAGATACGTATATAGTATTGGCCGCCCGTTGTGAAAATGGGCTTGATCTGTTAAGCATATTATATAGTTGTGTTAATCTAATTGTTGCTTTTTTAACGTTTTGGTAATGTGAGGGTCCCAAGTCAGGCCTCTGTCGAGTATGACTCCCAGATATTTGACCTGGTTCCCCCAGTGAATGTCCTCGCCTAATAGTTTTAGTGGTGTGTTGAGTTGGTGTGTTCTACGTTTGGAGAGAAGCAAAGCCTGGCACTTGGCCACGTTCACCCTAACTCTCCAGTAGCTCAGCCATGATTCTAGTACTGTAAGGTATTCCTGTAAATATAAGTGTATTAGATGTGGTTCCCATGATTGGGAACGCGGTGCCATCTGCAAATATGGCCACTTGTATGTAGTTGTGAAGAGTTGCGTGCCTCAATCAGTCCTTCACTCTGTCTGGGTTATAACGAAGTGTCTACACAAGTTTCCATATCGTTAAGAAAGAGCGACAAGGAAAGGTAGATGGAATTAGGACGGTCACAGTGATCCTCAGTCATGGGAATCAGGATCGCTTGCTTAGCTAACTTCAAACAGAACGTTATGGAGATTATGAAATTCAAAAGGGCGCTAATAAAAGGCAAGTTAAAAATGTATTGTGAAATAACAAATTGACAAGAACTGTTGGAAGAAATTGAGAGTTTGTATTATATGTGGTTGAGAAACTGTTTTTGCTCGGATACTATATGCGAGAAGGTCATTAACAACCAACGTGACGTCAGTGGAAAGAGGAAGGCAAGTTCAATAACGGATGAGATAATGGACAATGGAAATTATTCAGAGGCAAAAAGGTTGACCGGGGATTGAGCGGAGTAGAGAAGCATGCCATAACAAGACCAGTCCAGCGACAGAATGCTTGTGTAGTGGCAGAGACGCAACTTTGCACTAATGACGTTTACTGTGCTTACATTCTAAAAAAAACTTCATTAAGTAATTATTTTCATTTTTAAAATTCAATTTTTTCGTTACGATAAAATATGAAATTAAAAAAAAGTCATTTAACTTTTACCAAACTATATGTTTGCGAAACTATTTGGTAAGCGAAAAAATGAACAATGAATATTTTTAAGAATTAATATTTTTAATAAATTATTTTAAAAAAGAACGCTGCATTTGTTAATTTCTTGTAACAATTCAGTTTTAAAATTTAGTGAGCGATGAGTGAGAATTTTTCATAGAAAATATTTTAATTCTATAATATTACTTATTGCTGTGTTTTGTAAGAATACAGGCTACCTCGTCCGATATTTCGTCCCCCATGGAATATGCAGACATATCGTCTCACTTTTGGGGGCTGATATCTGGGTAAGGTTTTTGTTAATGATTTCTAAATATTTTTAGTTGGACAATTCGTCCCACCTAAAGGGAGAGTGGTAAAATGTCCATATATAGAACTTTATTTGAATATATTTATAGAATATTTATAAACTCCTTGCCCATTTAATACGTTAGCAGAATCTAACATGTGGCTATAGCAGTTCATTGTTTTCTGGGTGAAAAGCTCCAGCTTTTGTTGCATACTTATCTTTGTTGTTCTAACAACTACTGCTCTGTTTTAATGTTTTATTAATATTAAGCTCGTGTTATCTACGTCCTTATAGGAAATTGATAGAAAGAAACATATTTTAACGGTTATAGTTCCGTCCGTGATTTACGACACATGGCTTGACAAGTTTACAAGTACTTTCTCATTCGAGCGGATGAAACAGCTGAAGTTTTCTCGTAAATGATAGATAGAATTTTCTGTCTACTAGAAGTGAAGCTGTTAAACATTAAAATTCACTAGAAACGGCAAGCCAATTTATAAATAATTTGTTTAAGCATGAAGTAGGGGGGGTCAGTGTTTGTAAGGTAATGAAGAGGGTATAGTTTGATTTGAAACAGGATAGGATTCTGCTTTGGTGAAATCGGCCAGAGGGAGTGGGGATTACAACCGTCTGAGGTAATAGGAGGTTCACATCTTGCTGCGTGGGTGAGCATTGTTGCCAATTCGACGTTAAACTTCCGTTCGTCGCTCAATGACGTCGTAACTGTGGTGGACTGATTTACTAGTGTTGTAGCTTGCTTTGTTCTGCAATTTCAGTCGCAGGCAGTAGCGGGTTGACTATCAATGCGTTCGAACTGACAACATCGCATCCCTACCCTGCCACAGACCCATTCCTATTCTATTTAAATCAAAGTATAAACTGTTTAGTGACAGTGATAAGTATAAATAGAATATTAGCGAACTCATTAGATCCAATTAAAGTAGTGTTAAGGTTTTATTAAAAATTAAAAGTTTTTTTATAAATGTTAATCGTGTAAATAATGATTATCATAAAAGAGTGTGAATTAATAAATAGTTATTTAGCCTAGAAATATTTGGAGATAACTATCCGACTCAAGGCAACCACAAAAAGTGGAATGATATATTCGCAGTGTTTATATGCGAAATTACCGTGTGACAAAATGTCCATAAACCATTTTGTCAACTTAAGCAAACAACAAAATTCAGGACTAAAACGTCAGGGAAGAGATCAGGCACATCCTTCCTCGAGATAACTGGTTTTACCAGGGATTTCATGTAACTCTTATCCTTGATGCAAAATGGCACACCTCGTTCTCTACTTGTACCAGCGGAATTCATGTTTTTATCTGTATCTCATGGCTACATTACTTTGCCAAACCTTGCTACCATCGAGTGTGTGCGTAAACTGTGTGACGAAGATAGAGTGTAGATATTCTTCAGGAAAGCAATCCGTCCAGCCCAATTTTCTCCACTTCCCAATACCAGGATATCTTCATACTTCTAGCATTACCGTATTTATAGATAATAAGCAGAAACCTTCCGATACTCCTGTGTAAAAGCTTCAACAAGGATACATACCGTCTATGTTTGGAAACCGGTCAAATCCAGGTTAAATTTTAATGTAATGTTTATTCGAATAACAACATTTATTACTAGCACGTTATCACAAAACAAACTTTGCTACATTTCAAGATATTATTGGATAATAAAGAAATATGATAAAAATTCCAGAAATATTAAATTTACATTAATTTTTTTTTTTAAACCCAGTCAAATATTTTTGTAATGTTCCCAAGATTTTAATAAATGGATCTAGATGAATCTTATTTGTAAACCATAGTTAATATCATTTTAAATGTGTTTCTGCCTTTTCTTCAATTTTTACTTACATAGGCTTTTTAATTTCACACAATACATACAATATTTTCATGTATAATAATATCATTAGCTTATGGTAATATTTTATTAAATAGGATATTTTGGAGATGTAAAACAGTATTTTAAAATTTGTCACCCATACTTTTTTGGCTCTTGGGCTCCCGATTCCTCGTAAAGTAGGCCTAGCTCGCTGGTAAAAGGAGCACCTGCGACCCTCTTCCCGGTTAAGAGCGGGTCTACTCCAGGTATGCCACTCTGCACCTGGGACGGTATCAGAGTTTTATGCCTCTACCTTAATCCCATCTATTATTCATAACCCTCTCCTTGTCCTTCATAGGAAGTTATAGATTTTAATACAATATTTTGATCGCTTTAAAGCCGCAATAGTAATAATAAGTACGGTACGCGTGCGTAAAAAAACCCTTATAAACTCACTTAAGTTCAAACCTATGACTAGAGTATCATAACGCTAAAAAGAATGTATGATCCGTAAGAAAAACAATAAAACTGCTTTTCAAAATTATTTTGCTACTAAACATTTGAATTTAGTAGCACCTAATTCTCTTAATGGACCATTGTTAAGGTCTGAGTGGAGTTGAGACAAAAGGTAAGTACTACCATTACTAACATATTATTATAGGTTACAAGCGTATAGACCTAAATGTAAATTGGTGGTACATGTTGAAGTTGAATCATGTTTAATCAAATAATACTAAATTAACCATTTGCTGGCTAATAATGTTATTTGTTTTATAAAATATATTTCTATTACTAAAGTTGAAACTATGCCCTTAAGAATTGATACCCGAAATGTATCTGTTATATTCAGTCGTCTATATTCGCTTGAAATATGAAGTAAAAAAGTTCGTATTCCATTTTAAAAGAGGTAATAAAACAAAAATAATTTGTTTATAAAGTCAATTCATACCTAGGCCACTATAAAATAATTATTCTAGTTACTTTTTGAGAAAATAATTAGGAATTATAAATAAAGTAACATAATCTACGCATTAAAACAGCTGTTCTACAAATTGTATCTAATACAAAATCAGCTTTTTTATGAAGTCATTTGTATTGATTTAATTTGTATTCGGGGTGAATTTAATTTACTGAAATTAAATCCCAATAAATATACCAAACTATAGTTTATAAAGTTGGCCGATTATTGTCTTGAAAACCTATAGAAAGAAATGTTCTGTTTGCATAATGGCATTTGTAAATTATAACTAACCTTGAAAGATGAATAACATCAAACATTTACTATCACCTGTTTAATTGTGTTTAAAAGTGACTTTTACAGGTGATTATAAGTCAAACAAGTATATAATGGAGTATACATAATTGAGTGTTAAGGGAGTTTCAAACGCCAGTGGGGCGGTGACCTTACGGAATTTCCAAATAAGAATAGGCCTATTTGTTAACCAGGGTCTATAAGAATGTCCATTTAAAATTTCAGCTCAAAGGGTCCAGTAGGTTTTATGTAATTGAGTAAAACACACACACACAGCCACCATTAGATTTTTATATAATAGTATAGATTGTAAGCTAAATGGAACGAAATAACTATATTGCATAGCTTGCCCCTTTTGCGAAATTTCTTCTCCCTTATTAAACTAAAATTAATCCATTAAATTAATTTAATGAATTAATATTTTTTTAACTATTTACATCAAATGTCATCCACTACAAGTTTTAAAAAAGGTTTTTGAACTTTATTGGATGAATAAAAAGTATTTTATTAACGATTGAAAAATATAACAAGATATATATATATATATATATATATATATATATATATATATATATATATAAGGTGAGTTTGAACTAATAGAAGGAATTGAAATAGCTACTTTTCATAGAATAATTTTATAATGTTTAGATTGAAACAAAAACCGAAAAGGTATTAATAGACTTATATAAATAGATTTATTTATGAAGAATACTGTTTGCATAAGTTATATTTAAAGTTATTATTTAACCTTAAATACCATAGAGCGTTCTTTGAAAACGTTTCAACATTTCAGTCAGCGTGTAATTGACGTTGCAAAGTTCTTCAGAATGGACAAGCGCTATTGTCCCACTCCGGATTTACCAAATCACGAGTTTTTGTAATACTGCCTCCGTCAGAAACGTCGTTTCTTGTGACGTAAATGAGGAACAATGAGTTTTATTTGTTCTTTGACAAGTTTGAAGCTTTCACCCTAGATCTCCGGAGAAGGATCGACGTTCAGTATTGCGGAATATGTAATAAAGCCGCGTTGTAAACTGAGCGTACGGACGGAGCAATTAGAACGCGACTCAGTTTGTCATGCTTGGGTGACAGAGTTCTCATTAAGAATAAAACCACGGTCCGTGTTGTGATACAGTTCCATCTTGGTCACAAGGTAAGCAAGTTCCAAAAGTGGCGCTGGCGGCTTGGTTCTCGTAATCAAAATTTTATTTTATTTGTCTGAACATGAAACACGAATTTAGAAGTTGATATAGAGGAAGATTAGTTAGTGTGGTTTGTAGAAAAGTGAAGAAGAGAGAAAGATTGTGAAAAGTTGAAGATGTCAAGGAGTACTTCCTTGTCAAAGCAACTTATCAAAGGGCCGGACCCTCAGACTCAGGACTTGGTCCTGGGCGGGCATAAACCCATTCGGTTAGGTGATAGAGCGCTGATTTGGAGTAATAGAAACAATAAAAAAATTCACAAATATATTCAGTTGGCCTAATATCTCATCAATAACACGCCGCACAAGAAATAATATATTTTATGATCGGCTAACTTCTTCCCAAGGTAGGCATTCAGTATGGTACCGACAGAGTATCGATCCTTTACATGGCCCTTCCTATATTTACTACCAGGAGGTTTTATATCTCTACTTTATCCTACTTATATTCGAAATCCTTTCCCATCCTTCGTAGGCGACAAGAGTCGCGCTGACTGGTCGCCTTATAACCAAACACATTTTAAGAATTGTTATTGTTATTGATTTGTATAAAACATTTTGAAAAGGAATATAAAGGATCAAACTTCTGTAAATGATTGAAACAAGAAGAATAAATTACTGAATGACAGTCTAGGTCAAATCAATAATGATCTTTCCTCTATATTTTCAATACAAGGCAGTTAACATTCATAACTATTTGGATCTGCTTCATATGATGTTTTTTAGCTGAAGACGTAGAACGTTTTAAAACATCACTATCGTGTGTTTTCCTTCACAGAAAACCCAACTAACAAACAGTAAGCGTACCAAATCAAAATGTGTATACGAGGCAAAAACGAATCGTCAATGATTTAAGACATATCCTAATTAGACTGGAGAAAAAACCCCCAGACAAGTCAAGAAGCCAAGTCACAACGAAACGGATTTCCCAAGGATTATTCATTCCATGAAGGGAAAACAATTCAAACACAAAGGTAACACCAAATAGTATTGTGAAATTAAAAATAGTACTAAATAAGAATTCATAAGAAAGGTAAACATCTGTGTAAGAAAGGTAAACATCTGTGTAAGGTAAGTAAACATCTGTGTAAGAAAGGTAAACATCTGTGTAAGGAAGGTAAACATCTGTGTAAGAAAGGTAAACCTCTGTGTAAGGAAGGTAAACATCTGTGTAAGAAAGGTAAACATCTGTGTAAGGAAGGTAAACATCTGTGTAAGGAAGGTAAACATCTGTGTAAGGAAGGTAAACATCTGTGTAAGGAAGGTAAACCTCTGTGTAAGGAAGGTAAACATCTGTGTATGGAAGGTAAACATCTGTGTAAGAAAGGTAAACATCTGTGTAAGGAAGGTAAACATCTGTGTATGGAAGGTAAACATCTGTGTATGAGTAGAGGCAGGTAAGCAATCATATCACCCTTGATCTTTCCCCACCAGTATCAAGTCAGTCGGGAAGGAAATTCTCGTGGCCCGAAGAGGTTTTGCAGCGTCTGGCATGCAACAGTGGCTGCGGCTAAGAATATAAAAACTATGTTTAACTATTAGGCCTAAAATTAGAAGAGGGGCTATTTCTGGTATAAATGGACTTTCAATGGATAAAACGGATAAACGTTTTTGATACCAGTCATGTTTATTTATTATGTATAGACTATTTACCGCGATCAAGACGGCGGCTCCGTAGGCTTTTCCAATGTACCACTAGGTGAGCTTCTTGCACCTTCTACAGCCCTACTTACATGAATATAACCTTTGTTATCCTACACCTCCTCCTGGCACATCCTGCTCCTTGTTCTCGCACATCCTACTCCTCGTCCTCGACCATCCTGGTTCATTATCCTGCATATCCTGCTCCTTGTTTTAGAACCCCTCTTCCTTGCTATGGGACATCCTGCCCCTCGTTTTGACACATCCTGCTCCTTGTTATGGCACATCCTGTCCCTCGTTCTGACATAAACTGCTCTTTGTTATGGCACATCCTGCTCCTCATTCTGGCATATCCCGCTCCTTGTTCTAGCACCCCTCCTCCTTGTTATGCCACATCATGCTCCTTATTATGGCACATCCTGCCCCTCATTCAGGCTTATCCTGCTCCTTGTTCCAGTACTCCCTACTCTTTGTTATGGCACACCCTGCCCCTCCTTTTGACACATCCTCCTCCTTATTATGGCACATCCTGTCCCTCGTTCTGACATATACTGCTCTTTGTTATGGCAACATCCTGCTCCTTGTTCCAGCACTCCCTACTCTTTGTTATGGCACACCCTGCCCCTCGTTCTGACATAAACTGCTCTTTGTTATGGCACATCCTGCTCCTCATTCTGGCATATCCCGCTCCTTGTTCTAGCACTCCTCCTCCTTGTTATGCCACATCCTGCTCCTTGTTATAGCACATCCTGCCCCTCGTTCTGGCATATCCTGCTCCTTGTTCTAGCACTCCCTACTCTTTATTATGGCCCATCCTGGACCTCGTCCTGGCACATCCTGTTCGTTATTCTGACTAAGCCTGCTCCGTGTCGTACAACGTAACATTATCATCAGCTGTTTTCGGTATTTATTACATTTTATAGTTAATTCTATAAGATAAAGATTCCCATAAACTTTCCACTTCTATAACAATAAAAACATATTGAAGTGGAACTCTATGTACACTATGACAATGTAATTTATACAATTGCCAATGAAATCCAAAATCACAAAATACTTGATGCAAACGTTAAGTAAATAAGACCGCCAAGTCGTTTCATTTAAATAAGAATGGTAAATGAATACACTAGCCCATATCTAGTGTATATCGAATGTGAATTTTCCTGAATAAACATGTCGAAGCATTCTTTATTCATCACAGAAAGTACTTTGCAAAATATTAATAATTTTATGAAATATTTATTTTTTACAGTTTTGATTTATTTAGTGTATTTGATAATGATTTTTAATTTCAATTAAAGATCAGAGAAAGAAAATATCACCAATTTAAATCATAAATTTACCAATTTTAAATCATAAATTGCGCGTAATGTTGAAAGTAGAAACTATACAACGTTCGAGTGCTTTAAACAGTTCGAATAGTTAAATATATCACATGTTAATTAGTATTAGAGCAAACGTGTGAGATATAGTTAGCATAGGCTATATATCTATAACAGATATAAGAATCGAAGGCAGGTGTTGGAATGGCGCGTGTTTATTATGTACAAGTAGGCTCGGGTCAAGCAACACAACCGACTGGCGCGTGTTTAGCATGTCTGATAACTTACGTGAGGCAGGTGTAAGCTGTAATGTGGCTGCAGTACAAGTACGTGCTTTGTGCCGCGCCTTGCTTGCAAAACTGAAAAACTGTACAATTGTCGAATATGTTTATAGGCCTCGTATGTAATAGTGATTTGCACGCAGTCTGTCTATCAGGGCGAACTATAACAGATTTGTCTATATCTTTCTTTCGAGAGCAATTTTGAGAAAGTAAGTTTGTTGGGTACCAAATTATTTTGCAAATACTTCTTTAAGTAGCGCGCTTTAAAAATAACTTATTGTATCCCATCTTCAACTTTAGCTGTATACACATACTCACTCTAACATATATTAATGTGTACTTGCCTATAGAAGCACTTAGTTTTTGCTTAATGAGGACTGCCATTCATGGAACTATATCCCTTTATCAACCCAGACCGTAATTTATATGATTCTATTAGACAATGAGATACATCTCACGAAACCTAAAACTCAATTAAACGAAAGGTAAGTGCTACTCTAGGAAAGTGAGGCATGTTTATGTATATAGGCATTGTTGTTTTATCTGGTGACAGTGTACGAAGCTTCTGAGGATATCAGTATGTTACATTGATTACAGTATGCTCGATCATACGTATTGTGTTTATAAATGTTCTTGTTAATTAAATGTTTGCATATTAATAAATATATAGGTTATTCGTTGCTATATATTATTATTATTTGTTTTAGAAATTATATTATTTAACTTTTTTCAAAATTCAACCTTAATGGTGATAACGAAACTTTTTTTCCCTATAAAAAATATAGGCAATTGTTAATGCAAGTGGATAAAAAAAAAAATTCAGTTTCCATATTGATCTCACTATATGCAACCCATCTATCTTTGAACTATCCATATTGATCTCGCTATAGGCAACCCATCTATCTTTGCACTATCCATATTGATCTCGCTATAGGCAACCCATCTATCTTTGAACTATCCATATTGATCTCGCTATAGGCAACCCATCTATCTTTGCACTATCCATATTGATCTCACTATATGCAACCCATCTATCTTTGAACTATCCATATTGATCTCGCTATAGGCAACCCATCTATCTTTGCACTATCCATATTGATCTCGCTATAGGCAACCCATCTATCTTTGCACTATCCATATTGATCTCGCTATAGACAACCCATCTATCGTTGCACTATCCATATTGATCTCGCTATGGGCAACCCATCTATCCTTGCACTATCCATATTGATCTAGCTATGGGCAACCCATCTATCTTTGCACTATCCATATTGATCTGGCTATAGGAAACCCATCTATCTTTGCACTATCTATATTGATCTCGCTATAGGCAACCCATCTATCTTTGCAATTACAAGATCAATATAATCAATATATAGTAAAAGTTTCGTCTATCTCAAAAACTGAAAACCAATATATGATTTAGCCGGACAATGTCTCAACAGCACTAAATTGCGTCATTCTCCCGTGAGTCAGCGCAAGTCAATATTTGGGACGCGACAGTTTTTATTCTGTCGCTAATTCCTCGCCCTTCGGACTTCTTCGATTAGATTACAACGTATTTGTTGTCTGTAATAGTTTAGAATAAAAACCCATCAGCAGGAAAGAATTTTAGAACTATGAATATAAATTTGTCTAAATTTGGTGAGCACTAAATTGTAATGTTTCCCAATTTAAATTCGCCATTCTCTAATATGATGATCTACCATTGAACTAGATCGTTAACTATGTAAGTTAAAAATCGTTCTAAGTTAAAAGCTGTTTTTTTAATAAAAATGTGTTTTAAGTATTTATTTATCAACACTGCCATCTGTTTTGTCGTGTCTTAGTTTTTCTTCGTTTTAATCTGGCATTTTTATTTTTTTATATCTTTTTTTCGTTATAATATACCCTACTCACCATTTCTTCATAACGTATAATTGTTATTTATTGCAATATTTTATTTTTTGCTAGATTCATTATATTTTATTTTTATCCTTGGTTTATTATATTTTATATTTCTGCTAGATTCATTATTATATTTTATTTTTATACCACGTTCATTATATTTTATTTTTATCCTTCCTTCATTATATTTTTTTTCTGCTAAATTCATTATATTTTATTCTTATCCTATGTTTATTATATATTTTATTTTCGTGCTAGATTCATTATATTTTATTTGTATTCTAGGTTTATTATATTTTATTTTTCTGCTAGGTTCATTATATTTTATTCTTATTCTAGGTTTATTATATTTTATTTTCGTGCTAGATTCATTATATTTTATTTTTATCCTACGCTTATTATATTTTATTTTTCTGCAAGGTTCATTATATTTTAATTGTAACCTAAGTTTCTTATATATTTTATGTTTCTGCTAGGCTCGTTATATTTTATTCTTATCCTAGGTTTATTATATTTTATTTTACTGCTAGATTCATTATATTTTATTTTTATCCTACGCTTATTATATTTTATTTTTCTGCAAGGTTCATTATATTTTAATTTTAACCTAAGTTTCTTATATATTTTATGTTTCTGCTAGGCTCGTTATATTTTCTTCTTATCCTAGGTTTATTATATTTTATTTTACTGCTAGATTCATTATATTTTATTTTTATCCTACGCTTATTATATCTTATTTTTCTGCAAGGTTCATTATATTTTATTTTTAACCTAAGTTTCTTATATATTTTATGTTTCTGCTAGGCTCTTTATATTTTATTCTTATCCTAGGTTTATTATATTTTATTTTACAGCTAGATTCATTATTTTTTATTTTTATCCTACGCTTATTATATTTTATTTTTCCGCTAGGTTCATCATATATTATTTTTATCCTAGGTTTCTGATATTTTTATGTTTTTTTGCGAGACTCATTATATTTTATTTTTATCATAAGTTAATTATATATTTTATTCTTGAATTTTTTAGTCCATTACGTTCGGTGAATCTTATTAATCACTTAAACAATAGTTTATGAATATCCGAACTTTAAAGTTCGGATAATCATAAACTATTGTTTAAGTGAATAATATATTTTATGTTTCTGCTAGGTTCATTGTATTTTATTTTTCTGCATGGTTCATTATATTTGACTTTTCTTATATATATATATATATATATATATATATATATATATATATATATATATATATATATATATATATATATATATATGTAACCTTTATGATCCCCTGGGGAAATGCTGTACATCTTTTTTATAACATTTATTTTGTTATAGTTTCCCTGCAGCAATTAGTATTATTATTTTTTTAAAGTTGCTTTGTATCCCTTTAATTCACTTAATTTCCTTTTAGTTTGATTTAATTTTGTATCGGTTTCGTTGATTTAGGTTTAGGTTTATTTCCTGTAGACGATAATAGTCTTATTGATTTACGAAAAAATATACCTAAGCCCTTAAATGAATAGATACTTTTACTAGAATGTTTTTGAAACGTGATAATAATACTTGGGGAATAATAATTATTCAAAAAAATAGATTTGTATCAATAAAATCTGAAAAATCTCCAATTTGTATTTTCATTAAGTGACAAATACCATGTGTTTTTTTATTAATGCTAAAACACAGACATATAAACAAGTATAGAAAAATATTTTTTTAAAGTCAATTGCTACTAAGGTCGATAAAGAAAAATTTTATGTTAGTTACTTTTTATTTTATAATTACAATTATTATAAATTTGTATATACATATAACAGAATTGAAGTGACAAAATAGAAAGTGAATTTCCTTGCAATTTTCCAATTTCCTCTTTACACAATATATGGTGTTGGACTATTATTTTTGTTTGTTATTATTTATTCGTTTCCTTTTTTTGTTTGTAATTTATTAAGCTGATGGTGGTCTATAACTTCTCATTCTGTCCACCTCTTGTAATCCACCTCTTCTTTATTGGAACATGTTTCTTATAATTTCACAAACCTCTTAAAGTAATTGATTTCTAGCAATGGGAAAGTTAGATCAGTGCTGAAAGTGCTGAATTTCAAACATGTAGATCTACAGTTCGAATCTAACCGAGATATCATTTTTTGGATTTAAATTAAAAAATAAATATTTGAAAATAAACTGCATTAACATAATTGCCATCCACTATATGTTTAAAAAAATTTACTTGAACTTGATTGAAAGAATAAAAAGTATTTTATTAACTATTGAGAATTTGTACAAGGTATAGGCCTATATCAGGCGAGTGTGAGCTAATAGAAGGAATTTTAAACTTTAATAGCTGTTTTCAAAGCAACTGCTGTAGAGAGCAGGGCTATTTCAGGTAAGCCTATTCTATGTTTACTAATTCACATTATGTGCCCTAGTTTCGTTCTATCATAACTAATCCTAGCCTTCCTTAGTAAACAAAAGGAGTGTAAAAAGTATTTTGAACTCGGTAGTGAATTCATACATACAATTCTGCACGCGTGATGAAATTACACCTTCTATAATAAAGCGGTATTTGTCTACAGTCACGATGATTTCCTATTCTTCATAGGAGAATAGTTATTGCTTGATTGCTTTGAAAAAAAAATTCATAAATCTATTGTTAATGACATTGTTACTGGTGGCCATTTATGCATGCCTAAAGTTTATTGAACCGATATTCGTAATAAATTAATAAACAATTTTAAACCCTTGCAAAAATATTTATACAACCTTTATGTACATTTGAACAAGAAAGTAAGCATCATCAAAAGGTTAAAAAAATATTTCGCTATTGCTTTTGTAAACCATTTCCCTCTCTACGCGAGTAATGATTAATCCCTTGGTGAAGAAATGTCGGTTATGCAGATGTAGATGTTTGGGGGTTATGCATAGATGTTTGGGAGTTATGCATAGATGTTTATGGGTTATGCATAGATGTTTGGGGGTTATGCATAGATGTTTGGGGTTATGCATAGATGTTTGGGGGTTATGCATAGATGTTTTGGGGCTATGCATAGATGTTTGGGGGCTATGCATAGATGTTTGGGGGTTATGCAGATGTAGATGTTTGGGGGCTATGCATAGATGTTTGGGAGTTATGCATAGATGTTTATGGGTTATGCATAGATGTTTGGGGCTATGCATAGATGTTTGGGGGTTATGCATAGTTTTTTGGGGGTTATGCATAGGTGTTTGTGTGTTATGCATAGATGTTTGGAGGTTATGCATAAATGTTTGTGTGTTATACATAGATGTTTGGGGGTTATGCATAGATTTTTGGGGGTTATGCATAGATGTTTGGGGGTTATGCATAGTTGTTTGGGGGTTATGCATAGATGTTTGGAGGTTATGCATAGATGTTTGTGTGTTATGCATCGATGTTTGGGGGTTATGCATAGATGTTTGGAGGTTATGCATAGATGTTTGGGGGTTATGCATAGATGTTTGATTATGTATAAGGTATTATTGATTCTCAGCTGATGTGTTGCGGTTAAGAAGCAAACTACTCAATTTGACTGTCAGAGATTGAAAATATTGTAGACAATGCTTGTGAAAATTCATATAGACCCATCCATAATGCTTTATAATATCTTCTTTATCCCATAATCCCTATTAAGACGATGGAGGTTAGGTTAAATACATACATATATATATATATATATATATATATATATATATATATATATATATATATATATATATATATATATATATATATATATATATATATATTTAATTTTAAACCAGAACACATTTAAACTACAATACAAATAAAAAAAAACATACACAAAACTCACAAATTAATCATTTATCAACTCAGACGCGTTTCACTGACAAAGTCGTCATCAGTGAGTGTTGCTATTACAAACTTAACTTACAACTGGAGCTGGATGATGATTACTTTGTCATTTAAAAGCGTCTGAGTGACTAAATGATTAATTTGTGAGATTTGTATACGTTTTTTATTTGTATTAACATAACCTCACAAAGTAAGCACAAAGACTAGCTGGATTTAAACTACAGTTAAAGCATTTTCCTATTCGTAATATTTAACAAGTTAAATAATAAATTAAATACGAATTCATTTTATACGTTTCATAAATTTATATATCACGTTTTTTAAAACAGACAAAAAAGTATAAAATAATTTTTCATGGTCCTTTTATAGATTTGAGGGATTGTTAGTGGTTGTGGATATGTATTTGTAATACTTGGAGAGAAACCCTGGGGCGCAGTCAGTAAATAATACAAGTAGACAATTCGGATGTATTCACAGCTGATTTCAGTGAATTGGGAATGGGATTCACTGTAGTTGAATTAAAGTAAAAAATAATATTATATTTTTTAGTCCGTTTTAAAAAGGTGATACATTAAAAATAATTATTTAATTTATTATTTCTTGTTTTTAGTCTTATGTCCGGGTGAAAATTTTCACTCGATTTTCCCTATATTGATGAGACTCTCACAGGGACATATATAGTAAATTATCATTTCACATACTGGTCCTGACATATATTTGAAAAAAATTCCAAGTCTCTAGCTCATCACCCAAATTAGATTTGTTAAAAAAAATTATTTTTTAAACACATGTAGAGACAAGAAACCGAGTAAATATTACATTGTCATCTATTTCTGATCTGTGTTTAAAATTTTAGGCCTCTAGCTCCCCAGGAAGTTAGTTTAAACTCGATAAAATTCCTTTCGGACAGACAGACAGATATGACGGAAACCGAACTAATAAAAACGCGGTAAGAAGTTTCAAGAATTGTTTATTGAAATATATGTCGAAACGCTTTTACTGTACCGTGAAAAAATTCATTTTTTCCGTCGCGGAACAACTGATCCCTGAACATAAATATAGTTCGCTTCACTGCCACAATGATCACAATAAGGTCACAGCCACAGCCTAGAGCAATCACGAAGAGCCACCGCTGGTTTGATTTCCTCATCACTTTACGTTACATTTGTCTTTGTCTTATGTAAACTTAATTCCAACAGAATGAAACTCTTATACAATCGGTTTACTGATTATGCACTGTTTGAACACTGTAATTCTGTTAAAATTGTTGAAATAGAAGGGAAAGCAGCAACGACGAAGAGAAAAGTAGGGGTTATAAATGTCTGCCAATACAGATCTGGCTCGCGATATTATCGGTAGCCTGATTCCAATGCATACGTCATGAAATGATATGCTGAGACATATGTAGCATTTAATATTTTAGGTCATTAATCACGGTTGAAAAACACCTTGCTCCTGGAACCTTCAGATTGTGGTGTGCTGATACCTACGCTCTTGTGTGCAGGTTCTTATGTCATTTGCAGGTTGTCTGTTCATCGATACGGAACAAACGTGTTTTGGAACTGATAAATGAAAATAATATTTTGTAAAAGTCGTCAATTACAAGCGATACTTTCATTTGGAAACTAAGAAAAATTAATCAATTCTAAAAATATTTCAGGTGGACCGTTTCAGTATTTTAAATTTGTAACACTGCTTTGATTTCTTACCATTTGATAAAGAAATGAATATATACTTTTTTTTTAAATATTACGGTTAGGAAACTTACACAACTGTCCTCATAGCCATCTGTTACAAAACAATGTTAACTTTGATAATGCTATTCTGTACTTATAAATTTAAGGATAATATTTATAGACATGATAAATTTTAAATTTAAATATAATATAAATAATAATAAATACTAAGTTATAATAATCATAATATATAAGACAATATTTTTATTTTTAAGTTTGAATAAATTATAGAATATATATATATATATATATATATATATATATATATATATATATATATATATATATATATACTTATATTTATATTGTGCTAACAGTAGAATTGTAAAGAAAAGATTATTTCTTAAGGTTTAAATGCAAATATAGTATTGTTAACGATTTATTATTATCACTATTTTATAATTGAACACATTGTTAAAAATGGTGGTTATTACGTAGTCTAACAGAAATGGCCTATTTAATATTAACTTTATGTTAAAAAAAAGAAAAATTATTACAAGCGGTTTTTTTAAATTTTTTTAGTTAGTTTCACCAATATTTAGAACGTATTTTAAGTTTCCACTTATATTCTGTTAAATGGAAAAATTTGGACACATGCTTACGTCAGAGTTGAAGTAGGGCCACACGTTTTATCGGAAATATAAGATGCCTCAAAATAGTTTCATAGAAAATATGTTGACAGGATCCTTAAAGCTATTATTAAATGCATTACTTACACAAGTAATAAGTACAAAAGGTTTTTAAACTCAATTCTTATTTAGGCCAAAACAGAAAAACATTTATTTCAGTTACTTTTATTAAATAATTACAACTACTATAAATAAAGTAACATAACCTATACGTTAAAACAGCCGTTCTAGAATAAGTCTATTGCATACCTTGCCCCTTTTGTGAAAAGATTTTTTCCATATTAATCTAAAATGAATTAATTAAATTTAATTAATATTTGAAAAACTGTATTAGTTTCACGTGTCATCCACTACAATTTTAAAACATTTATTTGAACTTAAGTAGATGAACGATAAGTATTTTACTAACGATTGAAAATTTGAACAAGATAAAATAAGAGTGTAAATTAATATTAGGAATTGAAATAATATATTCAATTTCCATTTCAATTCTGTTTTAATGTTTGCCTAAATCGAACGCAGTCTAAGTCATTAACGAAATTAGTGTACAGAAAGATACATTGGTGGCATTCAGATCCGGAAAGACTCATCTGTGTGTGAAGGCCAGAGGCAGACTATCCTACTTGTAAAATCTGTTGTAATTATAACTCGCAATAGTGTTTTTTTCTCGAAAAACGCAATTCTCTTATAAAATTATTCAAATCTATGTGTTGTCACTATTCTATCATTTTTATCAAAATATATTATTAACTACTTTATTTTTTGATAAAAAGGGCAGATTAAATTAAAAGTTATTCTGATTAAATTTGTTTTCTTTGGTAATTCCGTTCTCGCCAATAGTTTACACAGTCTAAAATGGGTTTGTATTCGTGAATCCGAGACCTTAACAGGTCAGCTGAATTATTCATGACCCCGTGCTACCAGTATGCCGGGCCTCGGAACACCTTCGCTACAGGTCCCGACTTGTCACCGTCTCGTGCATTGTTGTACAAGTAGGCTAAAGTCTCTGTGTTCGTCATTCTCTGCTAAGGATTTAACAGGACAATCTCGTTTTTTTGCGGCAAAATGTACACAAGCCATTACAGATCAAAACAACACGATTTTAATACAAGATTTACCTTACCGTCTCAGTTTTTCTTAAATGTTTTCCAAACATATTAATATTCTTTTTGAAGAATAAAATTTCGAATTATGCCAAAAACTGATTTTTATAAAGGTTTTTAGTTGTCCAAAAAGGGGTAAACACACCAATCTATTTTATTTCTATTGGTATTGGATGCGTGTATAGCATAAGGAATAGCAAGAAAATGACACCTATCTTAGCCCTTTAGTTAATCCTGTGAGCTATTGAGGTGATTTTAAAAAATCTGCAAATTTTAGAAAATATAATACTGCTGTAATTTTTGAAACCGAATAACCAATCTAAATGAAAATTGTTATTTTACTAAACGCTTGCGTATAGTACACATGTACTAAATGTCTTGAAAATTCACGATAGTGAGTGCTATAGACTATGTAGTTAATATGGAACGACCCGGAGCAGATATATAAACTTTGAACGGAGACTTTGTTCATCCGTTCCGAGAACCGAATACTTCCAAGTGCTAAAGGAGAGTAGGCCTACATAATACCATGTAAAACCACTTCCCCTAGAAACATTTTCTCTGTTTTTCTGTATTCACACCACACGGAGATGTACCAGTTAGACTTTATGATCTATTTAGAGAAATTAAGTAGTTCAACCTTGGGTATGCAGTCTAACAAAGTTAAATCATTTTCATTACCCATATTTCCGAGGAGGTGTTGTGCCACTATTTCATGTCTTATTTTGTTGCGCTAAAAGGCAAAATGTAAGTTTCTAACAGAAGTGTACCTGAAATAATACGTATACAAAGTAAGCATAAGAAACTAGTTACTGTGTGAGAGAGTGTGTGTGTGTGTGTGTGTGTGTGTGTGTGTGTGTGTGTGTGTGTGTGTGTGTGTGTGTGTGTGTGTGTATGTGTGTGTGTGTGTGTGGTGTGTGTGTGTGTGTGTGTGTGTGTGTGTGTGTGTGTGTGTGTGTGTGTCTGTGTGTGTGAGTGTGTGCGCCTGCGCTCGTGTGTCTGTGTGTGTGTGTGTGTGTGCGCGCGCGCGCGCGAGCGTGTGTGTGTGTGTGTGTGTGTGTGTGTGTGTGTGTGTGTGTGTGCGCGCGCGCGCCTGCGCTTGTGTGTTTGTGTGTGTGTGTGTGTGTGTGTGTGTCAGCGCGCGCGATCGCGTGTGTGTGTGCGCGCGCGCCTGCGCTCGTGTGTTTGTGTGTGTGTGTGTGTGTGTGTCCGCGCGCGCGATCATGTGTGTGTGTGTACGCCTGCGCTCGTGTATTTATGTGTGTGTGTCTCCCGTGTGTGCATCCGTCTCGCCTACTGCGATCTCTCAAGGCCAAGTCCACGGTTACCTGATCCACAGTGAGTGTGTGCGCGCGCTCGCGCTTGTGTTTGTGAATGTAACATTCGAGTGACTGCGAGCGCCCGTGTGTGTGTGCGTGTGTCTCTGTCTTTGTGCGCGCGCTTGTGTGTGTGTGTGTGTGTGTGTGCGCGCGCGCGCGCTCATGTGTGTGTGTTCAAATTAACTTTAGTTTCAGACAATTTTACGAATAAAGAAACTATTATAACAGTTTTTTCTCTTTTAAATAATGTACAAATAAAAATATTTCGCCTTGAAATGAAAACTAACATTTTTAAACGAAACTGCTGAACGTTAAACAAACCAACTGTTTACATATGGCACGACAAATAAGCGGAGCTTATATCGAGATCAGCCGTGTACTGTGCAAATATAGGTGGATCTCGACAAGACGTTAGGTTAGGCTAGGCTTGGTCTGATATGGTCGGCTTATCTTATACATCTTGCTCTTGGTTTTACTATTGCTTGCCTTGACGGTTTCCACGCTCTGGTTGTGCGTGTTGAGGCTGTGCTAGGTTGCCGTATCACTTCAACGTTGCCACATTGCCAGTGCATTTCTGCATAAAAAACAATTATTTTCAAAAGTGTCTTGGTTATTAACAGACTTTTTATGTTTAAATTAGCACTGAAAGAAAAATTTAGTATTAAAGAAAAGTTCCTAGCTCTGTAAATCAGTGTGGGAGAGTAGTATTTCATTAAGAGGGTTTATTATATTTTAATTTTACTAAACCTATTATTACCTCTGAAGAAAATAACCGGTTTAAATGTTGTAAAAAAAACTTATTTTTTGTAAATTAATTTAACTATTTGTATTGTTTAGTTTTTGCTTATAAAAGCTATTGCAAAATTTATAGGTTTTTAAAAATGGAAGTAATATTTTAATAAACTATTTAGAGTTCTTTAATAAATTACAAATTCCACTCTTTATACCCTTAAACAGGTTAACCATAGGAACTGTTTAAGATAAATATTTGCCTAATATGTTTATAATGTCTTTATACTTACATTGTTTTAATTGTTGCAGGTAAGAGGTGTAGCTGAAAGGCAATACAGTAATAGCTGAAAGGCAATACAGGTGTAGCTGAAAGGCAATACAGGTGTAGCTGAAAGGCAATACAGGTGTAGCTGAAAGGCAATACAGGTGTAGCTGAAAGGCAATACAGGAGTGGGTGAAGACTTGATAAGGATTATAGTTTAATTACAGGATTTAATAAATAATGCGGTTATTTCAAGATTTCTTTCAATTCATGTACAGCCTGAATACATTGTTCTAAAGATTCCATTCATAAGAATTGTCTTCTAACCAATACGCGTTTATCGGGTATACGCCAGTAGAGCGCCTCCATTCTCAGCATCACCTCTTCTCCTACTCAGGAGATCATTACTGTATATCATTTCCTTAGTTATATCCTTTTCTTTCAAAAGTGGGTAATCGATAGACTTCTGTCGACATTATGTTGCGTTCCTTCATATTGCAGATAAGTCGTTTCACCTATCATCCTAAACGTGTTGTAGATCATATCCCCTCCATATTGACTTAAACTTTACCATAACCTAACCTTATCATTCAAGGCAAGGTAGTTTACTCTCTTCTACGAGATTACGTTGGTCTACACATTCTATTTGATAACGAAATTTTATGCTGAAATAAAACTTTTTTAGCGTTAAAAATAAGCCGGCCAATTTTTGTCTGAATAAAATTAGTTCTCAGACCAACCTAGTTATGTTAGGTGTAGACATAAACTAACCTTTTAGTTATGTTAATCTAGTACATGTTATTTTACATGGTTAGGTTAGTTTGTCCACATACATCATATGCTTCATAACTAAATTTTTATAGACAAGATAGTTACTATTTGACTGGTGTTCTCTTTTCCAAATTAGATTAGTAAAGTGTGTGTGTGTGTGTGTGTGTGTGTGTGTGTGTGTGTGTGTGTGTGTGCGCGCGCGCGCTTTTTATTATTCAAATAAACATTCAATTGCTATAGGTCTTCATGATGTTTACAGTTAAAGATATTTACTAGTTTATAACGAAAAAAAGTATCCAAAAGACTATAACTTTGCATTCTCAATCCATTGTAATCCCATATCTATTTAATTATTTAGCAATTTCTATGCCTCTAACTTAATTTTATCTGTATCCATCATCTTATCTATATCACATTTTCCATACCTCCCATATACTGGGTAATTACATTAAACCTCTATTGGAAAATTACAACTTTAAGTAACTCTGGGTACATTTGATTTGCTTGACTGATGCTCAATTCCCGTCAACCTGCCGTCACGTGTCACAGAACACGGAACAAAATGTAAAGTTGCTTTGCTTAAATTTGTACTCCTCGGACGAAATAAAAACGTGAATAGCGCGATGTGATGACACCAGCAACAAAACTGCTGCTTCATTCTCTTTTGTTTCCCATTCGGGGCTGAATAATTGGCCGACCTATTTTTAAAGTCTAGACCGGTCTTCCTTCGACTCGGATCTTTCGCAATTATTCTGCAGCTTTTATTGAAACCGTTGTTTACACTTGTAATCTTTGCTTATTTGCATTTTATGGTTCTGCTAGATACAAAGTAACGGCGAACCGACCGTACCTCGCTCCTGGGCACTCGGGTCTTGCGTAGGTCAACTTGCAACGGCGTTCGAGTAGAATTACGTGTGGAAGTGAAACCTGATAAGATTAAATGCAGTGTGAACAAAATTCCTTCCGGGGAATAGCAGCTAATTCACTCTATTAAGCAAAAGTTAAAAATCATTTTACACCATACATAAATCACGTTAAAATTTCACACAATGGGCGAAATAAATTAATTATATTTCCCAATTTAAATAAATTTCAAATTTAAAAAATACTCAGTGAACAATAAATTTAAGGTGGCCTACAGGGTGGAACGGTCCAAGTGATCAAAAATTAGTAAACGGATTATTTTTGGGTCCCTGGGATTAAGGTCTAGCTGCGCAGGTAAACCCTAGGTCAATTATGCAAGGTTAATCGCATTTTCATACCTTCTAGCCTTCTTTTAGTCAACTCTGAGGGTGAGAGTATTAGATTGTAAATGATACGTATTTTTATTTCATACATTAATAACAAGTTTACTATTAGTCAACGGTTTAAATTATTTATTATATCGAGAAGAAATTTGGTCATAAATTGTATATGTTACACTTTCGTTGAGAATTACTTTGGAACTGTTCTGCAATTATAACAACTCTCTATTCGTTATTACGAAAAAAATAACATTTAACCAGCCTAGCCTTACCTATATCTGTAATCAGTCTATTAAATACAAAATGATTTATGTTCTCAAGTTAATCGTCGATCTAATGATAACTTTTG
This sequence comes from Prosapia bicincta, assembly GCA_036971475.1. Taxonomy (NCBI): domain Eukaryota; kingdom Metazoa; phylum Arthropoda; class Insecta; order Hemiptera; family Cercopidae; genus Prosapia; species Prosapia bicincta. The sequence continues at coordinate 107,059,668 of JBAIZL010000004.1, forward strand.
TTATGTTATGTTTGAGCTGTATTTTGAAAGAACAAATTTACAGTTTAGAAAAATTTAGCACAAAATCTGCTCGAGTCTGGAAAATATTCTACACGGTTGATTTCTTTCTGGTATGTGTTCCTGGTTTCAGGTTTGACAATATGCTAATTTATAATATAATTACATTTAAACTATGCACATTTTATATAATTTACTTACACCTTTATTCTTTCTTTTAAGGAACCATCATTTACAAATTATATACATGTTATTTTAAGAACATTTTCACTTTTCTTTATAAAAGTATTTTTATGTTCATTGTTCATTTTACTTCACATTTTTACTTTTAAGTTATTTTTTTGTCATAATATAACATTTTTAGGCTGCTAATATAAGATTTTTAAGATCTTTAGTTCAACACCACCCTCGACTTTACTACTTGCGCACTTCGACCAAGTAGTTGCGTAGTTCTTGAATTCTGAGAACGACCGCATCGAAGTTTAAGCCCAGGGCGGTATTAATTTTGAATCTAAGGTTTATGGCTTGCAAGAGATAAAAGGTCTTAAAAGCAAATTTTAAATTTTCATTTTCCCAGACCTTATTCATTTCACAAAGAAACTCCTACTTACGAGACTTGAAACATCGTTCCCTATGAGGGCCATATTATGTCAATTAGGGTTTTTTTAAAAGTTTTATTTCTCAGATATATGAACATCACCAAAGACGTTATGTACTTTTACAGAATTGTATACCTATTTGTACAGTCTACTTTATTTAAGAATGTGCGAGACTGTGACCAGGCAAGACCTTCAGCGAAGGTGTTCCGAGGCCAGCATACCGGTACCACGAGATCATGAATAAGCCGCTGAGCCGTAGAGGTCTCGGGTTCACGAGTTGAAGACATGTTCAGTAGACTGTAGTTGTATATTTCTCACCTCTCAGAGTATTTTCTGAAAAATAAGTGATATCGTAAAAGTTTAATTTGGTTTTCTCGGTAGTTTACACTAACTGAAAAGTTTCAGTATGAAAAATACAAAAGTCATCGACACGAATATAACTATTTAGTAATATTGGTGATTTTATTCTTTTCAGTCAGTGTACACTATCGACAAGAACAAAATTACAAAAAAAAACAAATTTAATTTAAATAATTTTCAATTTCACCGGGGTGTGGCTTGTATATAAAAAAAACTTTTGATAAAAATGAAAGAATAGTGACAAAACATAGATTTGACTAAGTATTAAGTTTTTCTCGTGAATAGATGCTATTGAGAGTTATAATTGCTGCCTATTTTACAAGTCGGACAGTCTGGGTCTGGTTTGTAATTGCACATTCATTTGCCAGAGTTCCGCTGCCAGAGGCTGGCCTTCACACGCAGATGTTGAGTCTTTCCGGATCTGGATGCCACAATGTATCCTTATATACTCTAATTCTTTGTTAATGGTTTAGACTACTCTCGGTTTAGGCAAACATTAAAACACAATTTAAGTGGAAACTGAAGAAATCGTTCTAGTTTACGGAATGCATTTATTAGGAGCTTTAACGTTCCGGTCATTCGGTTAAAGTCCTTAATCAAAGTCAACTCAACTCATCGATGTAAAACCGAAAAATCAAAACAAAAATCCTCCTTTCTGTTACGTGTCACCTAATATGAAATTACAAGATTGTGAGTTTTCATAATTTACATTTTTAGTAAGCATTCCATTTTTAAATTAACAGTCGCCAATATGTAATTAAATTGTTTTAGGGGTTCGTGAGTTATTATTTCGAATTTAAAGCATTAAAAAGTAATAAATTTAACATAGAGTAAAATGCAAGAACAAGCCTGTTTAGGAACAGTCTTTATGGGAGTAGGTTTAAAGTTGCTATTTTTCAATTCCTCTATTAGTTCACACTCGTGTGTGTGTGTGTGTGTGTGTGCACGCGCGCGTGCGTGCGTGCGTGCGTGTGTGTGTGTGTGTGTGTGTGTGTGTGTGTGTGTGTGTGTGTGTGTGTGTGTGTGTGTTTCCAATTTTCAATCCTTGGTAAAATAATTTTTTTATCATCCTCCAAATTTCAAATACATTTTTTAAACTTATAGTGGATAACGGTTGACGTTATTGCAGTTTTTTTGAAATATTTATTCATTAATTAAGTTCAATGAATTAATTTTAGTGTTATACGAGATATAATCGTTTTACAAAAGGGGAAAGGTATGCAATATAGTTATTTCGTCCCATTTGGTCTAAAATAAGATAACATATGATTTTATGCTAAACAGATGATTTTATGTTATAGGTTATGTAGTATCACAGCTGTTTTAACACGTAGATTATGTTGCTTTATTTATATTAATTGTAATTATTTAATGAAAAGTAGCTCAAATAAAATTTTTCTCTGTTGGCCCAACTTGGAATTAAAAAAAAACAAAATTATTTATATTTCTTGTTATAAAATAAAGTAGTAGTTATCATTAAAATGAAGTAGGGTAAACCTTGAACGCTTGCTTTCAGATTTGAAAGCAACCTATAGAACCTGTGAACGACACTAGAACGCACACGTTCGCGCATACGCAACAAACAAGCAAACACGCTGCGCGTATTTTTCCACAGACTATAAACCAAAGCTAGAACTTGGGAATATAATAGCTTTCTACTATATTTCTTAAGAAATTCCTGTTCAGTGTTATTTTAAAAATAAATATAAAATAAGCGTGACAGTAATGTTAAAACTTGGCAAGTGTTTCAAACCGGAACCTGGCTCCGACTTCTCCAATGTGTCTGGTTAATGTAAGCGATTTGCATGTAAAAGAAATTCCCTCGATAGGAAATGTCTGGTTTGTAGATTTTATACTTGATCATTCTTAATTAACTTGGTAAATATTTGGATGGATGCGATATTAATTGCCTGTACAATTAGGTTACATCTGTAAAGGTCGAAACATTTACCTATAACGAAATATTCCCCTTTTGCACTTTGTACATTACTTTGGCTTTAATTAACTTTATTCGTATTACGTTACTACAGTTCCCGAGAGAAATTCATTGCAACTAATTAAATAAAAAGTTTAGCGTAAACTTGCTTCTAGTCGACGCTAAATTATTTCATTTTAACGATTTAGTTATCTACACGGATTTGTTTTTGCGGAACAGCTAATAAAACTAGTTCGGGTGGCATCTACACGACGTATCGTGCCATCTGAATAGACACATTTCTTCACCTGGTTGAGAACACCTAAGCTGTCTGCCTTTGAAACCATTATGTTCACTTGTTCCAAATAACAGGTATTCATTAATGCTTTTTATTTTTATTCTCCATATACTATTCCTTACCCTCCTTACAAAAGGGTGAACGAGTAAACACTTCTGTGTGACCCCAATAGAGAGTAGGAATACGTCAGGCATTGCACCATGTACATGTGATGCCATATTCCCCGTACATCCTCTATCAGGCTGCTCTATGTTCCTACCTTTATCCACAATATTTTCCTATCCCCTCCTAAGTGATAATAGTCGTACTGACTGATCGCTCTATAACTGTAAAAACAACGAATGTAAATAAAATAGTTTCTTTTCGGAGTGAGGAATGGAGAAATTAGGGTAACAAGAAACTATGGAAAATTAGAGATAGATTCGGTTAGCGCACGTCTTCTTTCCGTTTGTGCCGTAGAAATGAATGTGAAGGTTGCGCGTCAAGTGGCATTTTAAATGCAGAATGTGTGAAGTGTTCTCACTACAGAATTCCTCACCGGCCTGGCCTAGGACATTCGCGATGGAATGTCAGTTCCCGATTAAATGCTGCCTGTTACTCTAAGTATATCTTCGCTTTTATTTGGCAAAGTACGTTTCTAATTTTAATTCTACTTCAGTTAATAATACTGCTTGTTTATATATAGATATAGCTCACAGGGTAGACACCTTTCTTCCCCGCGGTTAAGGGATGGTAAGCGATACCTTTTTTTGGCCACAACAAAGAATGCCTTCTTTAAGTATGCTACCCTACACTTTGCATCACCCCACCCCTGTATCCTGTACCAGGCGGTTTATATCCCTACGTTAACCATACCTATATTCACAATCCTTCCCTATCCTTCGTAGGGGATAATAATCATACTGGCTGATTACTATAAATCTAATAAATAATACACACAACCTCTAACCACAAATATTTTTATTCTAGTGTTATGTACATTTCGGTTACAAAGTAACCATCCTTAGAAACAATACAATACATACTCTGTATATGTATATATTGTCTCTGAGAATGGTTACTTTGTAACTAAAGCCTAGAATAAAAATATTTGTGGTTAGAGATTGTGTGTATTATTTATTGCTAATAAACCACAGTAAATTATTCCAAGTAATTAGTGATTATAAATCTATAAAAACATATTTTTAATTAGTTATTGCAGGCAATAATATAATAATAATCGTTAGTTTGTTTTTCAAAAAAATATTTAATACGGATTTGACAAAAATAAGGAAATATCCCAAACGCATGCGTACGAATACCCTAAAATAGGCAGAGTTAGGAATAAAAAGTATTTTTTGGAAATTCTCTTATAAACATTATAATGCATCGACTTCTATTTTTAGTTTGTCTGCTTTACGTTCAACCCAATCAAACATTTATGTTTTGTAACTGCTATAAATGATTATAAATAAATACTTTAATATTTTTCTAGCACAGCAATCAATGCTTTTTGTTACAGCATGTTAATAGATGGCCTATTAAGATAAGCATATATTTAATGGGTTTTACGACCGAATAATGTGTGTTGTGTTTTAATTTTTTTCTGACCTATAGAAATACAGTATGTAAAAACGTTTGAGTTGTGAATGTAAGGTTATCTAGACTCGCAAGTGCCCTAGATGATTAAGCACCTTGCCCTACACGCGCACACACTCACACGCGCTGACTTGTGTACATTCCTCCGATGATTTCCATGTCTCCTATTAGGTCTACAAAACTAAATTTTTTTAACTTACATTTTAGGTAGTTTTTACTGACATTTTTGGATACTACATTATATTCCTTGAAAAAGAGGCCAATCACGACTAACTATTTCGATATTTAATGTAATTTATTAAATATTAGAAACAGATATTTTAGAATGTTATCTTTTCTCAAATCTTTAGGCATGACTTAATTACGCCGTGTTAGCCGATTATTTCTAAAGAATAATATATAGCCTCAAAAATGACAATAAAATGTACCTAAATGTTACATTTTTAAAAAATTAGTTTTGTAGACCAAGACTTAGTAGATGACTCATCGACGGCAGGTAGGTCTTTGTTCGTGTGTGGGACGCTTCAGAGTTTGGATGGAGTTATAGTTAAATCTCCCAGTGGCGGTGGAGTACCCGAGCCAGCCTAGACGCAAGTTAGTGTATCCTAAGAGAATACATTACAGGATTCTTCCTTATTAATACTTGTGAATATGTTCTCTAGTTCAGTCAGTCTTGCTGCTCATGGACAACCTGCCTGTTCATGGAGAGGGACGTGATGCTAATTCACAACAGTAAGTGTTTAACTATAAATACGTGCTCGGTTAGCCCAAGTGCTTGTAGGAGAATAAACAACACACATCCAGAAATGGCGAGCCATGTGTTGAGTGCTGACATTAAAAATAATAATAATAAATGAAAAGATTGTTTCTTACAGGACGATACAACCTTGTTTTTCGTTTTTTTTTTTTTTAGAATAAGATGTAAAATGTGTTTTAAAATATTTTTGGAAAGACCTTATTTATAAAATAGGTTTGTGAGTGAAGTCGGTTTTTACTTAATTTTATATTTAAAATATCATAAAAAAAGATTTCTTTATTTTTATTTTACACATCTTTTTTTATTTATATCATACAAAAAAAGATTATTTATGATTAATAAGGTTTTATTTAATAAAATAATAATAATACTCCATAGGTGCTCAAATTGTCATCTACTTAACTAGTAGATCTTAAAGTAATAATACTCACGAGATATTTCAAGGGATTAGACGCCAGAAGGCTTAAAAATACCCCGTTCTCAACAAAATGTTACGAGTAGACGTCTCTTTATGACCCTGATGGAGAGTAAATCTACTTCAGGTGTGTGACAAAGCGCGCATGATACAAGATGAGTTTTTACCCTTATCTTACTTATATCTACAATCACTATCCTCTCCTACTGTACGTAAGCAATGATACCCAAATTGGCTAATATCTGTAAAAGTAGAAAAGAAGAATTACAGAAAGTTGTAATACTTGTCGAGAGTGTAGCAAATCCAAAGATGTTTGAAGTAAACGTCTCCGAAAATTATGAGAGCAACGTATTTTTCCACGATTTGAATTTATCATGAGTATTCATTTTATTAAAAGTATAGAGTTTTAAATCAGTATTGAAATTCTTCTAGACCTTGTACATAAACTGACTAAAGTCTTAGAAGAAACTTTAAAATAATTTTTAAAATACATCTTGAACTTATGTGTTATTTATATAGTTAGAAGCTAAAATTTCAATCCACCCCGAAATAAAAGTATATCCACCTCCTGAATAAAGTCTAGTATTGTTACGATGCGGACTTATCACTATTACACGAGATAAACAAAAACAAGGGAGACGCGAGTCTGCAGTCGGTGATGGAGGAAGTGGCCGAGATAACGTGATAGTCTTATCTCCCTCTGGCACAGTTGTAGTCTGATACACGATCGTACTTGAGCTGCTTTCTGAAGGCTTCAATAAACTACTCCAAACGTATTTTCCTCTAAACGACTTTTTACTGGTAAGGCTTAAAACAGGCGCTGTACCTTGACCAAATTGGACGAAAGCCAATAAAGCTAACAGAAAACATTGCTTGTACAATGTATGCGCTCCAGGGTTAATGCAATATCGAGACTTTAAATCCAGATTGAGAAATAAGAAAATCCTCATGGTTGAAATTTATAAATTAGGGAACCAATAATGTGCTGTAAAATCTAAACAGTTGCAGCATGTTTCTATATAGTGAATCCATTCTTATGGTGGTTGTTATATAGACCTGTCTATCATAAAGTAGGATGGGCCCCTTTAGAGAAGCAATCTAGAGCTAGGCACTGTTAATGTCGAGTGAGCATTATATCCTTTCCTTAATTACATGATCCAAAACTTCCGGAATCTCCTCTGCTTACCTTTATTCCATCTACCTTCCTTCATTCCCCTTGGATACAAGCGGAAGACAGTACTCTATGATCCCTTAATTATTATGATCTCTAGATGTCATAATGTTTCCTTATTCTAACTACCAAAAAAAAAACATCTTTTCACTTTTTTTCTTACGCCGTTAGAGAGTGCCTCAACCGTAATGTAGACATATCTCTGTGTATTCGATGGAGAGCACCTCAAGTACGACCATAGTGTAAACACCTCTCTGTTAAGCCAATAGTGAGTACCTCAAGTACGACGTAGTGTAGACATCTCTCTGTGATCCCGATACAGAATATTTCAGGTAGGACCGTAATGTGAAAATCTATGTTAACCCGGAAGAGAGTAACTCAGGTATAACCATAGTGTAGCCACCTCTCTGTGAACCTGATTGAGAGTATCGATACGACCGGTAAGTACATTTCGTTAAATAAAGTTTTTGTAGCCGCTAGACATGTCTCTGATCGCGTTAAAAGTAGATTTGCTGGTCTGTCTCAAAGAGTGATTTTCATATGTGAGCCAGGTCTCTCCTAATCCCGATAAAAACTAAGGGGTTTTATATCTTTACATAAATTCTTACTAAGTATGATTAATCTTTGATTCACGTCATTCGAATATATTTAATACAATATTTATTTTATTTTTCGTATTAATGTGTTGTTTTAGTTAGTAGTTTTATTGTTATTTTAGTTTTTATTATTCTTAAATATGTCATGGTGGTTTGATTTTAGGGTTGACTATTTAATTGTAACCCGGTAGTTTTATTACTTTTTAGTGTTAGCTGTTTGGTTTGGCGATGATAATATTTTCGTTTCTTGTCCGGGTAAAATATTACTTTACATTAATTTTGATGACACCTTAAACTATTGCCTTTTGTCCTGTAAATATTCTGAGGTATTTTCACCGCACCACACCTTTGATAGCAAAGTAAACCGGGTAGACACTTCTTTTCACTCCTGTTGAGAGTGGGCCCACTTTAGGTAGACATCATACCATAATATATCTCCTAATTCCTGTACCAGGTAGTTTTATATCTTTACTTTAATACTACACATTCACAACTATTTTTTATCCATCGTAAGCAAATCTTATAGCGTGTGTTTGAGGGCTGTCTGTAAAAGCTACTCCTGACTGTGATCATCGCCCTTCTTACTAGCCTTAAAAGAAAAAGTTGAATTAAATTAAAAATAATGTGGCAGTCAATCCACTGGTCGTCAGAAGTAAAAGCTTCTGAATGAAGGTGTAGTTAATAGAGTTTAAATAAATTGTAGGTAATGCACATTAGTTAATATTGAAATTATGTAGTTGCTTGAAGACCTTTATATAGATGTTGATAAATTTACTGAATATAAATTAAGTTGACCTCTTCAATCGAAGTTGGTTCTTAAAGAGAATCATTTCTGATTAACGGAGTTTTATTTAAATATTCGATTAAAAATATTTAATTCTATATCATTATATTAATTTATTACTGAAAGATTAATCTAAATATAAATTCATATATTTATTGATTGGTAAAAATATTTAGTAATAAAAATTATATTTAATAATGAACAATAAATGAAGTAACAAAACCTGGGCGTTAAAACAGGTGATGGTCGAGATGAAAACAGCTACTTTATGAAACCATTCAACTCTTAATTTAAGCTAAACATTTAAATTAGCTTAAAGATTTAAATTGGGCAAGTCTTAATTCTCAGATCTCGTATAATTTAAGTATCTCTATTCCATAGTAGCAAGCTAAACCCAAAGAACATTCCGCTAAAATAAAAGGTGATATACCAAAATATTTTCTTAAAATCCTCGTTGTTGGGTAAAACTAATCAAATCGTGTTGTTTTTAAAGATCAAAGAAGGGATAAGTGATTAGTATATTAAAATAAATTGCCGTAATGTTCTTGTACATGCGATTCTATCATTCGAAGATTGGTTTCAGTAGTCAAGTAAATAAATCGTTGTCAGTAGCCAACATTTGGGGAAACATAATTAATTGTTCAGGGCTAAACAAGGAAAAAATCTTGATCATGTTCCAACAAACATGAATAAACTTTGTTATAAAAATTAATTGCAGAAGTTCAATCTGGCTCTTGTTGGTTGTAGTACATTTGTCTTCATTTAAACGAGGTCTGTAACGTTAAGCATTGACCATGAAAATAGGTATAACGTCAGTTGTAACTTCCAAAATCTTATCGATGTAATCCATTTCACTGTCGTCTGCCTAAAGTTACGGAGGCAAACCTTTGCCCAAACAAGGTAATGAACTCTTTAGCCAGTTTGCGAGTCGACAGATCTCTTAGACTCCAATAGATGCAGGTGAAATAAGTGTCCATGTCACGTGGTGCATAATTTTCTTATATTTCCAGCATCGGGATGTTATTTATGTCGCATTCCTAGGGTTGTCAGGAATGACTCCTTTACAAGGAGGAAGGTATAGTAGGTCTAGTAGGAAGTATATAGGCTACTACAAAGTAGTATAGATCTCTTTTCATTTTTTGCCCTTGTATAATGTCCTTCTCTATATTCCACACAACGTGTTTTCTGTGTATTTCCTATATATTAATTCTATTCTTTCATGATTATCAATAACCATCATTTTGGTTAAAGCTGAAGAAAAACTATGTAACAACATTATATGGGATCAAGTAAGAACGTTCAAGACGTTGTAAGAGATCAAAAGAACTGTAACAACATTCAGTTGGATCAATTAGTAACGTTTGAAACATTACTGAGACGCTGATGAAGATCGGCACATAGCGATCGAAAACGTTCTGTCTCAGTAAGTTTTAACTTGTTTACAAAATTTAGAGTTCGGATAATCATAAACTATTGTTTAAGTGATTAATAAGATTCACCGAACGTAATGGACTACAAAATTTAACAATTTAAAACATTGTTTAATATCAGAAAAACAGTAACAACATTGAACTGGACGAATTAGTAACGGTTAAGACATTGTATAGGATCAAAAAGAAACTGTAACAACATTGTATTGTATCAAGTAGTAACTTTTGAGAGATTATGAAAGATCAGAAGAGCTAGCTACTTTCAGTTGAAATGAGTAATGGTTAAGACATTGTACAAGACCAAGTAGAAAGTTTAACAACATTGTATCGTATCAAGTAGTAACTTTTGAGAGATTATGAAAGATCAGAAGAGCTAGCTACTTTCAGTTTGAATATGTAATGGTTAAGACATTGTACAAGACCAAGTAGAAACTTTAACAACATTGTATTGGATCAAGTAGTAACTTTTGAGAGATTATGAAAGATCAGAAGAGCTAGCTACTTTCAGTTTAAATAAGTAATGGTTAAGACATTGTACAAGACCAAGTTGAAAGTTTAACAACATTGTATTGTATCAAGTAGTAACTTTTGAGAGATTATGAAAGATAAGAAAAGCTAGTTACTTTCAGTTTAAATAAGTAATGGTTAAGACATTGTACAAGACCAAGTTGAAAGTTTAACAACATTGTATTGTATCAAGTAGTAACTTTTGAGAGATTATGAAAGATAAGAAAAGCTAGTTACTTTCAGTTTAAATAAGTAATGGTTAAGACATTGTACAAGACCAAGTTGAAAGTTTAACAACATTGTATTGTATCAAGTAGTAACTTTTGAGAGATAATGAAAGATCAGAAGAGCTAGCTACTTTCAGTTTGAATATGTAATGGTTAAGACATTGTACAAAACCAAGTAGAAACTTTAACAACATTGTATTGTATCAAGTAGTAACTTTTGAGAGATAATGAAAGATCAGAAGAGCTAGTTACTTTCAGTTTGAATATGTAATGGTTAAGACATTGTACAAGACCAAGTAGAAACTTTAACAACATTGTATCGTATCAAGTAGTAACTTTTGAGAGATAATGAAAGATCAGAAGAGCTAGCTACTTTCAGTGTGAATTAGTAACGGTTAAGACATTGTACAAGACCAAGTAGAAACTTTAACAACATTGTATTGGATCAAGTAGTAACTTTTGAGAGATAATGAAAGATCAGAAGAGCTAGCTACTTTCAGTGTGAATTAGTAACGGTTAAGATATTGTACAGGATCAACTAGAAATTTTAGCAATATTTTGGAACAAATACTTCCAAATTCTGAAATAAATCATATTTCAATTAATTAATAGCCACGAAATAGGGAATATATAGGATCGAATAACAACCATGTATTCGGTATAAACATTCTTTTTTATGGCTATATTACATATTCATGTTTTTTGCTTTCAAAATACCAGACATCACGAGTTCGAATTAATCCCAGCTGGATCATATATAACTTTAAATAGCTTTAAAATATTTATAGCTATTTTAACTATATCTTATAAAAAAGCACAAAATGCACTACTCATAACAACTCATAAGGACTGTTTTCACTCATAAAAGTTTCGGTAACACAGGTTGTCTTCCTATAACTTCGCATAGAGCTGTAACTAATTCTTTCCCCAGTAAAACTTTTACCAGAAAAACAGTTCTGCAGAATGCTTTGAATCAGAAGTAATGAGTTATTTGCCAGTTATGATAATGACAGCCCATTATATTAAATAATTACTCTTAATTGACAGTTATAACTACTCATTTACGTAGGCATTTAGATTTACCTAAACATTTTAAGATTAAAATTATCCATTTCCATATTGTAAATTCTGTTGATACGTTTCCTTGTTGATGGGGTAATTAGATTAATTACGAAACTAAAATTTCTATATTTATTGTATAACATTGTAACTATGAAATAAATATTATTTCTATTGTGGTGTAACACTTAGAATGTCCGTAACTCCGAAGTATCGTGCTAGAAGATTGGTTCCTAAACTAGCAAACGCGACCTGTTGCGGAGCGTGAAGGCAAGTCAGGGGGGAGCACGAGACCAGTTAGAAAATAGTAAGATTAACTCTCATTTAGTTAAACTTCAAGTACAGAATTTATCAAAACTTAAAACTAAATTTACACCTCAGATTTTGTGTACATAAGTAATTTTATTGACCATGATGTCCAGAAAACTAATGAAATGTATGCATTTATAAAAAAAAATATAAGTAGGCCTAAAGGTTGTACAAATTTTGAAAACTTAAAATTCAATCAACATAAATAATATTCGAGCTGGCTTGTAAGTGAAAGTTATAATTAAAGAATAAAAATATGGTACAACTCACAAATATACAATTTTTTAAATTTCAAACACGTTTCAACGACGTTTTAGCTAAAACTTTATAGGTTATGTTTAATATATATATATATATATATATATATATATATATATATATATATATATATATATATATTTTAGTTAATTTCATTTGTGTATCTTCACTGAGGATAACGACAAATTAGTCGTTGAAACGCGTTTGAAATAAAAAAAATTGTATATTTGTGAGTTGTACCATATTTTTATTCTTTAATTATTCAATTAATATGTTAGATTGAAAAGAATATTAGTACAAAAGTCTCGCGAAAAGAATGCCACAGTGGACAAATCGTAATTCTCGATAAAACACTTATACGTGTATCGCAGGCAGCTCTGCGATTATACTTGCCTTTCTTTTCATTATCTTTCATTTTACTTGCCTTTTTTAAGCACTTACAAGTATTTGTACGAAAAGACATTTTCAGCCCTTGTTGCAATAAAAACAAAATATAGGAACAAACTTGATGTTGATAATGTCTTTCGTTGTGCCCTTTCTAAAACACAACCTCAAATAGGTATGCTAGTAAAAACAATGCAAGCTCATCTCTCTCACTAATAGATTTTTCTCTTATCAGTTAAAATTTACCTTGCGTATTAAAACTTGACATGTTATATCATGTTTCTTGTAAAAGTATGTTTAAATAAATGAATTGTTTTATATATATATATATATATATATATATATATATATATATATATATATATACATAATATTTGTTTCTTTTTCATATGCCCATACCATTTGTTTATAGTGTAAAGTGGAGGGGACAAGGGAGGCTTTCATTTCAAGTGGAAGGGGCGTGGTACCAAAACGTTTGGGAACCCCTGTGCTAGAATCTCATCCAGCACATTGACGAGATAAACCCAAACATTCGAAGTGTCTCGTCAAGTTTGGAGTGAATGTACTGTTGTTGGGTTTACCGCGTCAATGTTAGATGAGCGTCTAGAGCGATACTTCGGAAATGCGGTTTATGCAGTACAAAATGAACGGATGTACTCCGGATATTAATACTGCATATACATGTGTACATATACAGTGTTAAAATATATTGAGTCTGTACTCAATATACAGTATCTGTATCTGTATACAGTAATCAAAATATATGTATTGAACAGTCTTTCAGAAACTTCAATTTTTAAATTAATAATAATGACTGACTACATAAAACGCATTTAGTAAACTTGTTACAAATTTCATCTAATAAAAGACTTAATCTTAAAATGGTAATTTTAAGACAATTAATAGTTTTTATACATTAATTTACGTTTCATGGCCCATGAACTTCTAAAAGTTTAATTTTTACTTCAAGTATTCGGTGACGACAGGCAAGCAAACGTTGGGCGCGAGAAGTGTCTCGTTACACATTGGATGAAATGTAGAGCCTCTCAAGTCACTTATTAAATATTTCCGCTAACGTGACCTAACACAGACTCACTAATTGCCAGGATTGTTAGACAGACCATAATTACTGTTAACTAAGTGGTGTAGAGCTTATTTTCGGCTTCCTAATTAGTAGTGAGCAACCACCGAAACCACAGCGGTTGTTTTCATAGGAGAACATTACGCAACTGTCTAGTCACTAGACATTCGACTGTAAACGTTTTTCCGGGCAGCTGGTAAACATCTCTCTTTAACCCCGGTTGTTAGACTTACTTCTGGTAGTAGGCCTGCCCACGTAATGGCACAGTGTTCTCTTATTCCCAACACCTGCTAATCATTGGGTGCAGGACTGTAAGTCAGCCACCCCCTTGGTTTGACGAGGGTAGTCAAGTAGTTTCCCGATCTGCAGGTGGCGTGCCCTCTCTGTCCCTCACTCTTGGAGAAAGAGGGAAGTGATATAAAGAGACGGATGAATCTTTCCATTGCCTAGACCTAGAATTTAACAGGTACGTGAAAACCCAACTAAGCCTTCTAACTCGTCCGCCGGGTCAGCCTTTGACACTACTTTGCCTCATCTACTACTAATTGAACTATTATTTATAAAAGTATGCCAGAAAGTAAGCCTCGCACGAGCCAAATCGACTCAGCAATTATCCTGATAGGTCGAATCAGTTAATTTAAACCTAACCTAACCTAACTCGCAAACCTCCTCCCTCACATCCACTTCAATCACCACAAGGGGCCTGCGTCTGCTTCTCTACAGGGGGTCATAAACCGCCGCTGGTTTACAGTCCGTTTACCCGGATCATTATGCTCTCTCCTCAGTCCTGCATAATTCCTTCTTCGTGTCCCTACTTTCTTTTCGCAAGGGGTTGCCACGACCCTTCTCAATGACCCCGAAAGAGTAGGTATACCTTAGGCAGCGACCCTCCACAGATGAGATCATGATCCCTTTCTAAATCCTCTACCTGAGGCTTTTACATCCACAGTCCTTTCCCATCCTTCGAGGGCGGAGTAGTAAACATTGGCTGACCGTGTTATAACTACAAAAAAATTTACAAGGGAGTGTAACGGGAAGATAGTCTGTATGGCCCGCTAAAGGTGATTTCCTTCGGGTATGCGTTCCTCTACACGTGCTACTATATTCCTCTCTGCATCCCATACTAGAGATGTCAAATAGTTGACATAACTCTGTGAGTAATTCTCTCCATCTTGTAATAATAAAAGCTGGCTTCGTAAGTGTTTAAATTCAAATTTAAAAGTTTTCTGAGACTACACTGTTTGAATTTTGCGATAAACAACTGAAGTGAATAATTTGCTATCATTGAACTATTATTGAATAGTTATTTAGTATGCACTTTTTCTTTATGGAAACTGTAAATCCATTGCTGAATGTTAATCGACAAAGTATGAAATAAGTGAATAGAAAAGCAACATTAAACTTTAAAATAGGCATTTCAAAAATATGAAAAAGACAAGCAATGTATTTCTCCTTTAAATATACTAATTTTCCAGTTTTTTTTGAGATCTGTTAATAGTTTTGTAGTATTGTATTTTCAGTTTACCTTGCTAAGAATAATGCTATTAATTTAATTCAATTAAAGTTTAAAAATGTGTTTAAGCAACGAATTTCGAATATTTACATACAATTCCACTAAATATTTAGCCCCAAATTTCTTTACTTCAACCGTATTTTTTTAGTATTAATTTGTGAATAATACTTCTGTGTAGGCGCTAACATAAAAATTTTCCTATAAATAATTACAAAAATACTAAAAATAACTAATAAAATATTTTATTACAACCTTATAATAAAAGTACGTAAAAAAATGTAAAGTCAAAACTTTGCTGCACACACGTAGGATTACTGTAAACGTGAGGTTATATTGACTACTCCAGTTGAAAAATAACAATGTAACATATTCTTAATTTAGTTGACTGGTAGGAAAAATGTTGTTTTAAAGGTCTGGATGCAGAAAATGTAATCCGATTGAAATGAAATATTTGTCTTCGTGCTGCGCTGAATGCTTAGATTCGGGATAAAATCAAGTTTAGTGAACATGGTTGCATAACGGAGCGCCGTGAATAGCTGAAAAAGTTTGCTTTATGCAGACGTGAGTTTGGGCTGGTAGACATTTACAGGGCTTTGATTTAGATAAACAAGCTAGTTTAGTTACGAATTTTATTGGCGCGGAAAATGTTCATAACTTTAAGTCAGACAACACACTAAATACCTTGTGCGTGTTACAAATCACACTCATTTCTGTGGTTTGTGCACAGGAGTTCTACCCCTGTTCAAATAAAAATACTCCTAATCACATCAAAACTACAGACAACACACTAAATACCTTGTGCGTGTTACAAATCACACTCATTTCTGTGGTTTGTGCACAGGAGTTCACCCCTGTTCAAATAAAAATACTCCTAATCACATCAAAACTACAGACAACACACTAATTACCTTGTGCGTGTTACAGATCACACTCATTTCTGTGGTTTGTGCACAGGAGTTCTACCCCTGTTCAAATAAAAATACTCCTAATCACATCAAAACTACAGACAACACACTAAATACCTTGTGCGTGTTACAAATCACACTCATTTCTGTGGTTTGTGCACAGGAGTTCACCCCTGTTCAAATAAAAATACTCCTAATCACATCAAAACTACAGACAACACACTAAATACCTTGTGCGTGTTACAGATCACACTCATTTCTGTGGTTTGTGCACAGGAGTTCTACCCCTGTTCAAATAAAAATACTCCTAATCACATCAAAACTACAGACAACACACTAAATACCTTGTGCGTGTTACAAATCACACTCATTTCTGTGGTTTGTGCACAGGAGTTCTACCCCTGTTCAAATAAAAATACTCCTAATCACATCAAAACTACAGACAACACACTAAATACCTTGTGCGTGTTACAAATCACACTCATTTCTGTGGTTTGTGCACAGGAGTTCACCCCTGTTCAAATAAAAATACTCCTAATCACATCAAAACTACAGACAACACACTAATTACCTTGTGCGTGTTACAGATCACACTCATTTCTGTGGTTTGTGCACAGGAGTTCTACCCCTGTTCAAATAAAAATACTCCTAATCACATCAAAACTACAGACAACACACTAAATACCTTGTGCGTGTTACAAATCACACTCATTTCTGTGGTTTGTGCACAGGAGTTCAACCCTGTTCAAATAAAAATACTCCTAATCACATCAAAACTACAGACAACACACTAAATACCTTGTGCGTGTTACAAATCACACTCATTTCTGTGGTTTGTGCACAGGAGTTCACCCCTGTTCAAATAAAAATACTCCTAATCACATCAAAACTACAGACAACACACTAAATACCTTGTGCGTGTTACAGATCACACTCATTTCTGTGGTTTGTGCACAGGAGTTCACCCCTGTTCAAATAAAAATACTCCTAATCACATCAAAACTACAGACAACACACTAAATACCTTGTGCGTGTTACAAATCACACTCATTTCTGTGGTTTGTGCACAGGAGTTCACCCCTGTTCAAATAAAAATACTCCTAATCACATCAAAACTACAGACAACACACTAAATACCTTGTGCGTGTTACAAATCACACTCATTTCTGTGGTTTGTGCACAGGAGTTCACCCCTGTTCAAATAAAAATACTCCTAATCACATCAAAACTACAGACAACACACTAAATACCTTGTGCGTGTTACAGATCACACTCATTTCTGTGGTTTGTGCACAGGAGTTCTACCCCTGTTCAAATAAAAATACTCCTAATCACATCAAAACTACAGACAACACACTAAATACCTTGTGCGTGTTACAAATCACACTCATTTCTGTGGTTTGTGCACAGGAGTTCACCCCTGTTCAAATAAAAATACTCCTAATCACATCAAAACTACAGACAACACACTAAATACCTTGTGCGTGTTACAAATCACACTCATTTCTGTGGTTTGTGCACAGGAGTTCACCCCTGTTCAAATAAAAATACTCCTAATCACATCAAAACTACAGACAACACACTAAATACCTTGTGCGTGTTACAGATCACACTCATTTCTGTGGTTTGTGCACAGGAGTTCACCCCTGTTCAAATAAAAATACTCCTAATCACATCAAAACTACAGACAACACACTAAATACCTTGTGCGTGTTACAAATCACACTCATTTCTGTGGTTTGTGCACAGGAGTTCACCCCTGTTAAAATAAAAATACTCCTAATCACATCAAAACTACAGACAACACACTAAATACCTTGTGCGTGTTACAGATCACACTCATTTCTGTGGTTTGTGCACAGGAGTTCACCCCTGTTCAAATAAAAATACTCCTAATCACATCAAAACTACAGACAACACACTAAATACCTTGTGCGTGTTACAAATCACACTCATTTCTGTGGTTTGTGCACAGGAGTTCACCCCTGTTCAAATAAAAATACTCCTAATCACATCAAAACTACAGACAACACACTAAATACCTTGTGCGTGTTACAAATCACACTCATTTCTGTGGTTTGTGCACAGGAGTTCACCCCTGTTCAAATAAAAATACTCCTAATCACATCAAAACTACAGACAACACACTAAATACCTTGTGCGTGTTACAGATCACACTCATTTCTGTGGTTTGTGCACAGGAGTTCTACCCCTGTTCAAATAAAAATACTCCTAATCACATCAAAACTACAGACAACACACTAAATACCTTGTGCGTGTTACAAATCACACTCATTTCTGTGGTTTGTGCACAGGAGTTCACCCCTGTTCAAATAAAAATACTCCTAATCACATCAAAACTACAGACAACACACTAAATACCTTGTGCGTGTTACAGATCACACTCATTTCTGTGGTTTGTGCACAGGAGTTCTACCCCTGTTCAAATAAAAATACTCCTAATCACATCAAAACTACAGACAACACACTAAATACCTTGTGCGTGTTACAAATCACACTCATTTCTGTGGTTTGTGCACAGGAGTTCACCCCTGTTCAAATAAAAATACTCCTAATCACATCAAAACTACAGACAACACACTAAATACCTTGTGCGTGTTACAGATCACACTCATTTCTGTGGTTTGTGCACAGGAGTTCACCCCTGTTCAAATAAAAATACTCCTAATCACATCAAAACTACAGACAACACACTAAATACCTTGTGCGTGTTACAGATCACACTCATTTCTGTGGTTTGTGCACAGGAGTTCACCCCTGTTCAAATAAAAATACTCCTAATCACATCAAAACTACAGACAACACACTAAATACCTTGTGCGTATAAATTTAAAGGGCGAATACTTGGCAGCAGCTTTTGTTGGCCCAGGTTGAAGGTAGGTAAGCTGGGTAGCCAAGCTAATCTTCGTTTTCTCCTACTCCCTGAACAAGGCATGTTTTCTTCCATCTTTGTTCCTATCCAGTCCACCTACCCTTCCTTATACTTCATCGTACATCTTGACCTAACTAGTAGGAAACTTCCCATATCCGCGTTAAAGAGTATGTTTGTTTTAGGTTTACGGCTCTGCAAAATCCTCCTTTGGTAACCCAGACTATAGAATTTTAGATCCTTAATCGTACAAGGTTTTCGCAATCCATCACAATCCTTCTCAGGGAAAATATTGAAATATTGTTTGAATTAAAATCTTACACAAATTAATTCACTCTAGCCATGGCTATTTATTTCTTACTAACCCCTTTCCGTATCCTTCTGTGTTACCAGAAGAATGTCAACTCTCTGTTGGGGATATGGTGATTTAGGCTAGAGTTAAGCAAAAACCAGAATCCATCCCAAACTGGTAGATGTGTAAATCAAGGTCTTATTTTGGAAGATATACTGAATGGGTTTACTCTTTATTGGAGTCTTTGAACCATGTCCCCTTATTTCATTTCCAATGCATGGATGGGAGGTATATACGCGTGAAAAGACATCCTATTGTCACTTGTGACAGAAATACCATCACAGTATGCGCCCTGCGACTAAAATGAGTGTTTATTGCTTTTAAGAAACAAGAATGCAGATCACCCAAGTGATCATTTATCCATAACCAGAATAAATCGAATATTTTTAATATTTTTTTGTTTTACTTAAGACGTACAGTCAAATATTCTCTGTGAAGAGTAACAACCATAAATTCTACTCCTTTTCTTTCTAAATGCAATCCATTCCTTTCAAACATTTGTTATTTAGTTTCAACCTTTTCCATTTCATTTCCTGACATTCTACGTTTCTGCATGGATCTATGTTAACATGTTGAATACACATCTGCCTCTGTAGTGACGTTACCTACTTTGTAATAACATGCAGAATACACATCTGCCTCTGTAGTGACGTTACCGACTTTGTAATATCATGCAGAATACACATCTACCTCTGTAGTGACGTTACCTACTTTGTAATAACATGCAGAATACACATCTGCCTCTGTAGTGACGTTAGCTACTTTGTAATAACATGTAGAATACACATCTGCCTCTGTAGTGACGTTACCTACTTTGTAATAACATGTAGAATACACATCTGCCTCTATAGTGACGTTACCTACTTTGTAATAACATGCAGAATACACATCTGCCTCTATAGTGACGTTACCTACTTTGTAATAACATGCAGAATACACATCTGCCTCTGTAGTGACGTTACCTACTTTGTAATAACATGCAGAATACACATCTGTCTCTGTAGTGACGTTACCTACTTTGTAATAACTTGTAGAATACACATCTGCCTCTATAGTGACGTTACCTACTTTGTAATAACTTGTAGAATACACATCTGCTTCTATAGTGACGTTACCTACTTTGTAATAACATGCAGAATACACATATGTCTCTGTAGTGACGTTACCTACTTTGTAATAACATGCAGAATACACATCTGCCTCTATAGTGACGTTACCTACTTTGTAATAACATGTAGAATACACATCTGCCTCTGTAGTGACGTTACCTACTTTGTAATAACTTGCAGAATACACATCTGCCTCTGTAGTGACGTTACCTACTTTGTAATAACTTGTAGAATACACATCTGCCTCTGTAGTGACGTTACCTACTCTGCAATACCATGTAGAGTATAAAATCTGCCTCTATAGAGTCGTCAGCTCTGTAATTGGTCCGTTTCATACGACCTCCGTCTATAGCTGCACAGTCTCTGTAGACGCGCTTTTGGATTTTTTTAAAATTCTGACAATTGTAATTTGTGATTATTTTGTATGAATTATATTTTCATTTTGGATTCATATCTGGTTTAGACGATGCTAATCTTATTTAACTTTTAACAAATAAAAAAACAATAATAATTGTTCCCAAAAGTAGAGGTTCGAGAATATTTGTGTTTCGTGAGCGATCACAGTAATGTCGAAGATAAGAAGGCTGAGCGTATCTGGAAATAAGTCATAAGGAACATATTTAGTCATTGTTTACTAACATATTATTGTTGTGGTAAACCTTGACGTAAATAAGCACAGCAAATATTGTGCGATTGGCAAGGAGGACTTTGCCGTGGCCACTGTAAAGAGTTTTAACATCAAGTTATAATTGTTTTATTTCACGCATTAAATTTGAGTTTGTAAATGAAAATATCCAAACGAATTAAAAAAAAGTAAAAGTTGTATATGTTTTATAATAACCAATTATAGACAAAGATTGAATCTCAAAAATAGATTTTCAATACATTGTTAACGTTTCGATTCGCTTATGGAACCCTCATCAGCAGCTAAACAATATTATAAAATCAAAACAGGTTTTAAGAATTTACAAAAATTAAATAAATTAATTAAACTAATATAAAACCAAAAGTTAAAACATCAAATCCACAGAAATACAAAAATCTCTGGTATGTTACAGTTAATGCAGGCTGTAAAATAAGTCAATTAGTTCATTTCTTTTCGTGAATTTGTTTATGTAATTGATTTAATTAATTGTTTACGTATTGTTTATAATTTTATTCAATATTATTTGGCTCACGAGGAGGATTCCATAGGCAAATCGAAAAGTAGATCAATATATTTTAAAATCATTTTCGTGGTTAAGTTTTTGTTTCTAATTGGTCTTAATGAAACGTTTTTAAGCATCAACTATAGACATAAGATTATAAAAAGTAAGAATTGGAATTTATTTCTGTTCGCCTTTTTAGAAGAAATACATAGTGTCCATTTACTCATCATTCATCGGCTGAAAAGCTGTAAAAAAATCTTTGAAAAAATAGGAAGATTTTGCAAAAATTATCTTCTGATAAATATCATAAGTTATTGCTATCTTATGATAGTAATAAGAATTGATTCTGGTTTTAGTTCAAGGCGGGCGTGTCATGCACATTTCTTCACCGGACTTTCTACGCTGACACTTCTGATGTCTGATGCTATTTGGAGCTCCACCACAGTGTCTATAGAATGCAGTAGCCATAAACATTTTCTGGTTGACTGATGTGTTGAAAGCTAGGCTACGTTTGGAACTTATGATCTGCATACTTTATTTTTAGATTGTTGTTTGGGGATGAAGCACTCTAACGGAATACTGCCTTCCTTCGTAGTCTGGAATGTTCACTAGTAAACGCTCACTTTTACACCGATTGTGTGACTTTCCTGTCCAAGCGATTAATAATTACCCCCTTTTGTCAGTACCAGGATGGTAATTCCTTACTTTACACAATCCCACCAATACTTTACATGACCCTACTTATACTTTCCACAAGAGATGTATAACGTAGACACCTCCCTAAAGAATAGATCTACTTCAGGTAAGCAACCTTGCATACGTTGTGACATTATCCTCCCCGGTTTCCAAACTAGGGGTTTTATGTTTCTGTCTTAATTCTAACTAAATTCATAATGTTTTCATATCATTCTTAACCGATATTGTTATATATGTATACTTTCCTTAAAACCTAAAACTCCACATCTTTATTCTCATCTCTCTCACACGGAAATGTATCATATGGATATATGATCCTTCTACTGTTTTTGAATCCTTCTACAATTTTTCTGATTTGGTAGAAACATCTTTTCTTATGTTTCTTGATTTGGCATGCCAATTTTCTTTGTTAACTGAAAATTTTTAAAAATTACTTCAACCTCTTTGTGGTTGAAATAATAACAGTCGTTAAGACTTAAATTGGTCACTTTGAACGAAAGTTGAGTCTTTCAGGTCTTGCCATGTAAAACTTTTACCCCAATTGAAAACAAGTAACCGCCGGTTTTGTGAAACTCCATTACGAATTTAATACTGCTCCACATATATTGATGATGTAAAAAAAAATATTAACATAATTTAATTGTATTATAACAGGCAAGGTCCCATTCATGATTTATGGTACACTGCTTTTTAAGTAGATCCTTTAACACTTGAGCGGAAACAACAGTATACCCCCTCTTACATGCTAGAACCTTCTAGAAGTAAGCGAATAGAAACTACTGGAAGCGGCAAGTTAAAATAGAGGTTTTGTTAAACAATAAGAGAGATCGGTGTTTTGTAATGTAATTAAGAGAGTAAGACTTTTAGTGACAGACAGTGATAGTTTATGCGTATTAAGTATAAATAGATCATTAACAAACTTTTTTATTATTAAGTCTAATAAGAACAGTGTTTGGATGCTTTTATAAACGTTAAGTGTGTAGATAATAATAGCAATAAAAAGTGTATGAATTAATAAATAGCTATTCAGTCTAAAATTGGGATATAGATTATTGCATTTTTGTAAGAACGTAACAGTATTACGGAAGAAAACGGAAGAAAACAAATTATAGTTTTGTAAACATGAACGCGGATGCTAATTGAAAGAAACCTTTTTTATAATCTTTAGAAAACCTACTGCCACAGGTACATTTATCAGCAAATTCGTTTCATCCTATTCATTATAAACGTACTATTTTTCGTAGTTCGATCCCAAGACTAACCACAACTAAATCTATGGCTCTTTTAAATCGTTAGAATCAATTGAATACAATTGAACCGATTGCTTCTAATAAAAAATCATTCAGGTTCTTATTGATTAAATTTTTAATTATTTGTCTTCCTCACATTTTTACAATTTCAACAAGAGCTTCTCTAGTTCTGTTAAACATTGTGAAGTTTAACTAATTGATAATATTAATTTTTGGGTAGGTAAATATTATCGGAATTAACTAAAGGCAGTGTCGTTTATCCGTTGCGGTGTTCTAAGACTTCGCACTAAATTAACTTAATTTACTAATTAATGATCCCTGATTCCATGGGTTTCCCCATTTAAACACTTTGTAATTGATTGTTTGTGATGGAATAATATTTATTATTTCATTAGTAGTTGCACTTTGATATAGAATAAACAAACTGACTGAGCATTGATGTACTGTATGTAGAATTAGTGTGATTTATCTCAACTTCAATCTCTGAGATCCAAGGGTCGCCGTGATCTAACAACACGTTTAAAGTAGATTAGGAATCCATATACTAATCTCGATAGATATTTAATTAGTCATAGGTCTCACAAGACTTAAGTTGAACTAGAAAACATGAAAAGTATATATATCGATAAGAATTCGCTTTAAGAATGAATTAATGAGTTATAATCGATCTGGATTTAGTATGTAAAACTATAAGGCTGTAATAAATTGGAATTCGCATTAAGCTTATATTAATGAGTTATAAAATCGACCTCGAATTTTTTTATAACTTATAAGACTGCAACGAATTGGAATTATCTTTAAGAATAGAGTAATTTGTTATATTATCGACCTCGAATTAGTATGTAAGACAATAAGATTGATAAATTGGAAATCACCTAAAGAATAGAGTAATGATTTATAATCGATCCGGAATTAGTATGTAAGACTATAACATTCTAATGAATTGGATTTTGCTTTAAGAATATGGTAATTAGTTATAATCGATCCGGAATTAGTATGTAAGACTATAACATTCTAATGAATTGGATTTTGCTTTAAGAATATGGTAATTAGTTATAATCGATCTCGAATCAGTAAGACTATAAGACTGTAATGAATTGAAATTTGTTTTAGAACAAAATGTGGAACTCAGTATGTGGTTTCTAAAGTGTGCACCGCGGCTACAGGGGGTGCCACGAAATATTGTCAGAGGCGCCGCGGCGTGCCCCAGAATTTAACATTGAATTAAAAATATCAAATGAATCACAATTTGTGGTAGTACATAATGTTATAGATAGCAGTATAATTAGTAAAATAGTTTTTTTTTAGTAAAGAGCCACTACTCTGTGTAATAAATATGATTTGGTCTTCATTTTTTACCTAGGAAATAAAGTTTTTTTTAATAACACGGTAGAATTCTTGTGGTACCTCAATTATCCACTACCTAGGTTAGGCCTAAACCATAAGTCTGTTGGGTGTTTTTTTAAAAAAAATCTAAAAATGTACCTGTATGTCCTTGTACTAAGTACAGTAGAAAGACAAAAATGAATGGAAAAAATTGACTTGAAACCTTTCTACCAACAAAAGAATAAAAGATTTTCTGTAGGGGGCTCCCCAGAAAATTATTTACCTGAATGGAGCCATGGGTTACATTTGGGAACCACAGGATTAACACAATGGACTTGACGCTATATTGGGGACTCTTTGCTTGCGTTAAAGCTAGATTCAGGATGACGAATGAATTATCAGTCATACATAATTCCTTCCGTCACCACCTTTCTTCTTACAAGGATTGTAACAAGTAGACACGTTTTTAAATTCCGATAGAGAGACAGTGGGTCTACTATAATTAAGTATGTGATTCTGTACATGTAATGACGTAATATCTCCTCTATATTCACAATTATTTCGTAGTGGGTCTACTTTAATTAAGTATGTGATTCTGTACATGTAATGACGTAATATCTCCCCTATATTCACAATTATTTCGTAGTGGGTCTACTATAAGTATGTGATTCCGTACATGTAATGACGTAATATCTCTCTTATATTCACAATTATTTCATAACCATCGTAGGCGATAAGTCATACTAGCTAATCGATTTTAAGCTAAACGAAGAAATTAACAAAAGGTGTTTCCAGTTTTAAAGGACCAACAAACAACTCTTCTCACTTAACACCACATAGCGTTTTGTATTTGATTTGTAATTATTTTTTAGAATACTTTATGTAATTAAAACCATATATTGGTTATTTTATACTTTAGTTTTAGCTTCAGAATTCTAGAATATAATGAGAAAATTGTAGCTGTTTATTAAGAATTTTATTAAATTTTACACATTAATATTAATGTTTTATAAATAGTAATTAATTTGCTGCACGGTATTTATAAAACAATAAACACCAGATTCACAGCAAATCCAACATACCACGAGTATGTGGAGCTTTTGGAGCGGATACGAGTAATTAAAGACCTCTCGAAGTACATCAATATATGACCCTTCGGCAAGCAGACAGTTCCAATTGAACAAATACTTGAGACAAGTCAATTTGTTGAAGAGTTGTGAGTCATGCTGGGAACAACAGGGGAATTTCTCCAGGCTCCGTTCCCATTATGAAAAACGTTTGCTGCCATTATTCTTCTATCACGACTTGTAAACGCAGCAATAACAAAAAGATAAATCGAAGCCAATCTGTTATATTTTACTGACACTGCAAGTTCAAGATAGCATTGTAGTTTAATATGGTGATTTATTGCGAGCCAAATTAAAAGTTCAATTTTTATCAGAACTTTGTGAATTCGTCGGTATATAGGTCCACCTACATGACGCAATTGAAAAAATATTCGTAAATAATTATGAAATTGTTATTTTTGTCTGAACTGGAAGCATCGAAAGAAATATTTTCCAGTAACTATAGACTGTCGTTTTTATTGTTAATTATCGTTTTTTTAAGATTACTTTACAAATCTTTTGTAAACACTTTATTATCATCTTGATTATATCGATTAGGAAGGTGTTACAAGACTAACAATGAAATTGAATCGTGGAGCAACAGCATTCATAAAACGAACGGAGCCATTGATTGTTGTGAAAAAGCTTGCTATCTGAAAAAGGAAGAAATTAAAACATCATCCTTACCCTAACACCCTAATTTAACTCAAGTGTGAAGCGTAAGATTTATCCAGCATAATCATTCACAAAATCCAAGCGTTTGTAAACAAAAACCAGAGAAAGACCGTGGTATACAGAGGTCTGGAAAACGACGGAAGAGGAAACGACGCTACTCTGACACCAGTAGACTTCACTTCAGTTGAACGACCCCTCCCACAAGGTGCAAAAATGTTCTCTTATTAGCAGTTCCGGGAAATCATTAGATGCCCTATTTGTGTCTATCTTTTTTCATCATCCTATATCATTCTCCTCTCTATGCGGATAGATACATTACCATATGAAGTTTAGAGATTCCAAGAGTCCAGGATTCTCTCCCAATCTTGTCATTAGTAAGTAGCCTACACGGAATCTTTATTGTACTCCAGTAAAGAGTAAGTATACTTCAGAGAATCTCTTAGTACAAACGATCCAAGATTTTCCCTTTTCCCTAATAGTAGGTGGCATTCATGTTACTTCCTTAAAGCTGCGTTTATTTGTCTTATCCGCAGAAACACCCTTTCTGCACGAAGATATTTCCTGTAACTCTGATAGAAAGTAAATATACCTCAGAGAAGCTATCGTTCATAAACGACCCAGGGTTGGTCCCACTCTCTATACAGTAGATGGTATTCATGTCATTTCCTTAAACCTGCGTTTATTTCCTTATTCTCAGAAACACCCTTTCCTGTAACTCAGATAGAAAGTATGTATACCTCAGAGAAGCTATCCACAAACGAGCCAGGGTTGGTCCCACTCTCTATACAGTAGATGGGATTCATGCCATATCCTTCTGCGTTTATTCCTCTTATCCTCGAAAACCCCGTTCTGCACGAAGATATTTCCTG